>CAKAOJ020000096.1:1277500-1792396 GCA_916701645.2 Sebastolobus alascanus | reverse complement strand
CTGGAGGCAGGGGCAGGAGGAGGCTTCAGGTTGCTGGCAGAGGCAGTGGATGGATGTATGGGCTGCAGCTGTCTGCCAGAATCTGCAGGTTGAGGCGATGGCTGTAGGTTCCTGGCAGAGGCTGCAGATGGAGGGTCAGGCAGATGCTTTCAACCAAAATCTGCAGGTGGAGGTGGAGGCTGCAAGTTGCTGAAAGAAGCTGTAGGTGGAGGTACGGGCTATAGCTGCTTACCAGCTAAAGCCCGTACCTATAGGTGGAGGTTTGGATTGCAGCTGTCTGCCACAATCTGCAGGTGGAGGCGGCTGCAGGTTACTGGCAGAGGCTTGTGGTGGAGGTTTGGCTGGCAGCTGTCTGCCACAATCTGCAGGTGGAGGCGGCTGCAGGTTGCTGGCAGAGGCTGGTGGTGGAGGTTTGTCCGGCAGCTGTCTGCCACAATCTGCAGGTGGAGGTCCCTGCAGGTTACTGGCAGAGGCTGGTGGTGGAAGTTCGGACGGCAGCAGTCTGCCACAATCTGCAGGTGGAGGCGGCTGCAGGTTGCTGGCAGAGGCTGGTGGTGGAGGTTTGTCCAGCAGCTGTCTGCCACAATCTGCAGGTGGAGGCGGCTGCAGGTTACTGGCAGAGGCTGGTGGTTGAGGTTTGCTTGGAAGCTGTCTGCCACAATCTGCAGGTGGAGGCGGCCGCAGGTTGCTGGCAGAGGCTGGTGGTGGAGGTTTGGCCGGCAGCTGTCTGCCACAATCTGCAGGTGGAGGCGGCTGCAGGTTGCTGGCAGAGGCTGGTGGTGGAGGTTTGTCCGTCAGCTGTCTGCCACAATCTGCAGGTGGAGGTCCCTGCAGGTTACTTGCAGAGGCTGGTGGTGGAAGTTCGGACGGCAGCAGTCTGCCACAATCTGCAGGTGGAGGCGGCTGCAGGTTGCTGGCAGAGGCTGGTGGTGGAGTTCGGCCCGGCAGCTGTCTGCCACAATCAGCAGGTGGAGGCAGCTGCAGGTTGCTGGCAGAGGCTGGTGGTGGAGTTCGGCCCGGCAGCTGTCTGCCACAATCAGCAGGTGGAGGCAGCTGCAGGTTACTGGCAGAGGCTGGTGGTGGAGGTTTGTCCAGCAGCTGTCTGCCACAATCTGCAGGTGGAGGCGGCCGCAGGTTGCTGGCAGAGGCTGGTGGTGGAGTTCGGCCCGGCAGCTGTCTGCCACAATCAGCAGGTGGAGGCAGCTGCAGGTTGCTGGCAGAGGCTGGTGGTGGAGGTTTGGCCCGGCAGCTGTCTGCCACAATCTGCAGGTGGAGGCGGCTGCAGGTTGCTGGCAGAGGCTGGTGGTGGAGGTTTGTCCGGCAGCTGTCTGCCACAATCTGCAGGTGGAGGCGGCTGCAGGTTGCTGGCCGAGGCTGGTGGTGGAGGTTTGTCCGGCAGCTGTCTGCCACAATCTGCAGGTGGAGGCGGCTGCAGGTTGCTGGCCGAGGCTGGTGGTGGAGGTTTGGCCGGCAGCTGTCAGCCACAATCTGCAGGTGGAGACGACTGCAGGTTGTTGGCAGAGGCTGGTGGTGGAGGTTTTTCCGGCAGCTGTCTGCCACAATCTGCAGGTGGAGGCGGCTGCAGGTTTCTGGCAGACGCTGGTGGTGGAGGTTTTCCCGGCAGCTGTCTGCCACAATCTGCAGGTGGAGGCGGCTGCAGGTTACTGGCAGAGGCTGGTGGTGGAGGTTTGTCCGGCAGCTGTCTGCCACAATCTGCAGGTGGAGGTGCCTGCAGGTTACTGGCAGAGGCTGGTGGTGGAGGTTTGCTTGGCAGCTGTCTGCCACAATCTGCAGGTGGAGGCGGCTGCAGGTTACTGGCAAAGGCTGTTGGTGGAAGTTTGCCCAGCAGCTGTCTGCCACAATCTGCAGGTGGAGGCGGCTGCAGGTTACTGGCAGAGGCTGGTGGTGGAGGTTTGCTTGGCAGCTGTCTGCCACAATCTGCAGGTGGAGGCGGCTGCAGGTTACTGGCAGAGGCTGGTGGTGGAGGTTTGCTTGGCAGCTGTCTGCCACAATCTGCAGGTGGAGGCGGCTGCAGGTTGCTGGCAGAGGCTGGTGGTGGAGGTTTGCCCGGCAGCTGTCTGCCACAATCTGCAGGTGGAGGCGGCTGCAGGTTACTGGCAGAGGCTGGTGGTGGAGGTTTGCTTGGCAGCTGTCTGCCACAATCTGCAGGTGGAGGCGGCTGCAGGTTACTGGCAGAGGCTGGTGGTGGAGGTTTGGCTGGCAGCTGTTTGCCACAATCTGCAGGTGGAGGCGGCTGCAGGTTTCTGGCAGAGGCTGGTGGTGGAGGTTTTCCCGGCAGCTGTCTGCCACAATCTGCAGGTGGAGGTGCCTGCAGGTTACTGGTAGAGGCTGGTGGTGGAGGTTTGCCCGGCAGCTGTCTGCCACAATCTGCAGGTGGAGGCGGCTGCAGGTTACTGGCAGAGGCTGGTGGTGGAGGTTTGGCCGGCAGCTGTCTGCCACAATCTGCAGGTGGAGGCGGCTGCAGGTTACTGGCAAAGGCTGTTGGTGGAAGTTTGCCCAGCAGCTGTCTGCCAGAATCTGCAGGTGGAGGTGCCTGCAGGTTACTGGCAGAGGCTGGTGGTGGAGGTTTGCTTGGCAGCTGTCTGCCACAATCTGCAGGTGGAGGCGGCTGCAGGTTACTGGCAAAGGCTGTTGGTGGAAGTTTGCCCAGCAGCTGTCTGCCAGAATCTGCAGGTGGAGGTGGCTGCAGGTTGCTGGCAGAGGCTGGTGGTGGAGGTTTGCCCGGCAGCTGTCTGCCACAATCTGCAGGTGGAGGCGGCTGCAGGTTACTGGCAGAGGCTGGTGGTGGAGGTTTGCTTGGCAGCTGTCTGCCACAATCTGCAGGTGGAGGCGGCTGCAGGTTACTGGCAGAGGCTGGTGGTGGAGGTTTGGCTGGCAGCTGTTTGCCACAATCTGCAGGTGGAGGCGGCTGCAGGTTTCTGGCAGAGGCTGGTGGTGGAGGTTTTCCCGGCAGCTGTCTGCCACAATCTGCAGGTGGAGGTGCCTGCAGGTTACTGGTAGAGGCTGGTGGTGGAGGTTTGCCCGGCAGCTGTCTGCCACAATCTGCAGGTGGAGGCGGCTTTCGGTTGCTGGCAGAGGCTGGTGGTGGAGGTTTGTCCGGCAGCTATCTGCCACAATCTGCAGGTGGAGGCGGCTTTCGGTTGCTGGCAGAGGCTGGTGGTGGAGGTTTGTCCGGCAGCTGTCTGCCACAATCTGCAGGGGGAGGCGGCTGCAGGTTACTGGCAGAGGCTGGTGGTGGAGGTTTGGCTGGCAGCTGTCTGCCACAAATCTGCAGGTGGAGGCGGCTGCAGGTTGTTGGCAGAGGCTGGTGGTGGAGGTTTGGCTGGCAGCAGTCTGCCACAATCTGCAGGTGGAGGCGGCTGCAGGTTGCTGGCAGAGGCTGGTGGTGGAGGTTTGCCCAGCAGCTGTCTGCCACAATCTGCAGGTGGAGGCGGCTGCAGGTTGCTGGCAGAGGCTGGTGGTGGAGGTTTGCCCAGCAGCTGTCTGCCACAATCTGCAGGTGGAGGCGGCTGCAGGTTGTTGGCAGAGGCTGGTGGTGGAGGTTTGCCCGGCAGCTGTCTGCCACAATATGCAGGTGGAGGCGGCTGCAGGTTGTTGGCAGAGGCTGGTGGTGGAGGTTTTCCCGGCAGCTGTCTGCCACAATCTGCAGGTGGAGGCGGCTGCAGGTTGCTGGCAGAGGCTGGTGATGGAGGATTGTCCGGCAGCTGTCTGCCACAATCTGCAGGTGGAGGCGGCTGCAGGTTGCTGGCAGAGGCTGGTGATGGAGGATTGTCCGGCAGCTTTCTGCCACAATCTGCAGGTGGAGGCGGCTGCAGGTTGCTGGTAGAGGCTGGTGGTGGAGGTTTGGCTGGCAGCTGTCTGCCACAAATCTGCAGGTGGAGGCGGCTGTAGGTTGTTGGCAGAGGCTGGTGGTGGAGGTTTGGCTGGCAGCTGTTTGCCACAATCTGCAGGTGGAGGCGGCTGCAGGTTTCTGGCAGAGGCTGGTGATGGAGGTTTTCCCGGCAGCTGTCTGCCACAATCTGCAGGTGGAGGTGCCTGCAGGTTACTGGTAGAGGCTGTAGGTGGAGGTTGACAGAGGTTGCAGATGTAACAGGTTGTTTTAGCTGTCAGAGGCGGAGGAGACGGTGGAACGAGTCTAGAAGAGGTTTTAGGTGGAGCACTTGTCTGCAACTGTCTGCTGTCCGCAGGTGGAGGCTAGGACAGCAGATGGCTGCTGAGTTCAGGTCTGGAGCTGGTTGAAACTGGCTATTGGTGGAGGTTGTCAGAGGCTGTACACTGGATGTTTTCTTTGCATGTGGATGTTAGGTGGAGGATGGAACATATAACTGCATTTACTGATTAAAAAAAGATCATTCTAAAAAGAAAACTTAACATCACAATACTATTTACACATAACTTAAAATCACAATATTATTAACACTTACCTTAAAATCACAATATTCTTAACACTTAACTTAAAATCACAATATTAGTAGCACTTAACTTAAAATCACAATATTCTTAACACTTAACTTAAAATCACAATATTATTTACAGATTATTGAACTAAAATGATAATTTCTCATTTCTTAGCTCGTTTATGAGGTGGTGTCCTCGGCTTAGGTTCTCCCAGTGTGTCGACGTCATACTGGGGAGGATAGATTCCTACCCCGTATGACGCCTCCACACGAACCAGCCCGTCCTCACCGACTGATGACGTCAGCGTGGGACGGTCCAGCCTCTCCCAGAGCTTCTGCTTAATGCGACGGCCAAGGTCTAAGCTGTATGGACGGGGGCGGCCGCTCTTGAACCTGTGAGGAGCGGAAGAAACAGACATTTAATCATAATGATTCATGTGATGTAAAAGCTTAAAAATGAAAAAACAATATCAGCATTTTTTTAGGTAGCAATTATTGAAGAATATGATAATTATCTGATTGAAAGAGTTTTGACTCAAACATACGTCAGCATGCCATCTACCACTTCATGGTAGATCCGCTGGTACTCGTCCACGGAGCGGTTGTGGATCATCAGGGGGCCGTCGTCGCGCAGTGCAGCAGAGGGGGGCCGGGGGCCGGGGGCCACCTTCGAGACAACCGGGAGCGCAGCAGGTGGGATGGTGGCAGAAGGTCTCGGCACCAAACCCAACAACCCAAGCATGTCAGCAGCTGGGGCGAAGGGCTGAGGAGTGGGAACCACCTCTGGAGGTCCGGGACGAGCCACGGAAGTCCGCTTCCTCTTCTTGGGAAGGCTGGCAGTAGGAGCGGAGCGCTGGCGCACCTGGGGGAAGGTCAGCAACACACGAGGATGTCAGTTAACTTACTTACTTAACAATGTACTTTTATAATCTCACAAGAGAAAAATACACCAGATGCACTGCAGAGGACCAATTAACAGAACCTTCACAAATTCAGTCTATTTAATTTAATTTAATTTAATTTAGATTTTTTTAGAAAAAAAGTTTTTTTTGATTTTACACCTGCCTACAAGAAGAATTTAAATTAAAGCACAATAATTAAAAAAAAATAAAAACTTGAAATTGAAAACTCTAAAGTAAAGCTGTAAATTGGTTAAACTTTAATGGGAACTCAACAGGAGAGTTACTGTAATGTAAATGAGTCCAATAAGCAGCCTGTACAGTAGACTGTGTCCAAAAACATTCAGTATTCACAATATAGTCCACTATGTGTTTACCATCACTGTCTGTTTCTTTAGTTCTTGAGGATAACATTGTGAACAATCTAGGACATAAACATGTTATTTCTATCCAAAATATGAAAATCAAATGTCTGACCTGGTCGTCCCTGCAGCATGGCAGTGTACACTGTCTGTGAGCCGTGGGCTTCCTGGTTCTCTTGACTCTGGTATAGCTGTTGTCGCCACACTGCAGCAATACACACCCATGTTAGAGGCATCACAAGTACAGTAAATGCAACAAACAGCACTGCATAATGTGAATTGCATTCCACAGGTTTCTGCAAAATTCAACTTCCCTCTCTAGAAAATGGGCATTACTGTCGAGGTGTGACCTACGGGAGAGTTTATTGGCTCCTCTTAATAACACACAAGCTCCCTTGAAAACATGATTTGTGAAATTTCGGGGCGTCTCTAAAATATTCAATATGCTATTTTAGCCATGCATTTCTATTTTTCTGTAACTTCATCATCATGGATCATGCATAAAATTAGTCTATTATTGACAAATATTTGCTGCTGGGCCCTTATTAACCTTCGTTCCTCACAGACTCACATACAATTTTGCTGAAATATTACGTGGCCCCAGATTTGCTGCGGTAACCTGAATAAATATTTTTAATTTAGGAAATTGTGAAATGACAGCACAAAATTCGAAAAATTAAGGTCTCTCTTTGACACAGCTGAGGTCTTCTTCGGGACAGAGCAGGTAATAAAGCAGGAACCACATTTAATATTTTTGGTATTATGTTTTAGTGCTGCATATTCATGCAAACAAATCAATTAAATTACCACAAACCACTACGATGCCAGACTATGAAACTATAATGTCTGCTGGGAATTACTAAATTCAGGTACTTCAGAGTTGTACTCATGGCTACACTTAAATCCACAATACCACTGTGTGTCCCAGATATCATATTGTTATATAAATTATTTTATTAGATACATAAAAAGATTAAATTATTATTATTGGTAGGCTAAGGAAGATTTTTTCATGGACATTTTGTCATTTTTTCAATGAACATAAATTAATTCGGTACAGGTTTCCCTACAATGTATTAATAGGTTATTAATATAATAATAATTGATTTCCACGTTAGTATATTTTGTGTAGGCCTACTACGAGACCCCCCGGGGTGGGGACAGTGTTCATTGCAGAGTCTGTTAACAATGTATGATGAGGGCTCTGAGATCACATGAGAGAAGTTTGTCTTAAGGGCTTTCTGACAGAAATCTCCTTAAATTTAGGCAACAAACCCACTTAGTTATGTTTGGAAAAGATCATGGTTTGAATTAATATAAACCTTTTCTGTCAGAAAGCCCTGAAAGCAAACTTCTCCCATTAGCCTCGACGGTAAAATACATAGAAAGTGTTCAGATCTCACATTGTCCATGATGGAAGTTATTTGAGTCGCTTTGGTCAGTCTCTGTGAGTCTCTAGTCTTTATCAGGATGGATGAAATCCTCAGTTGAATCGTTAATTTCCCAAAAAATCGTCGAGTGAAACTTGTGAACAAACTTTTTTAGCCGTTAGAGGTGTTGTTTATGCTTAAATAATTATGTTCTACAAATGATGCACCTGGAGGGAAACCATGGCAACCACGTAATGCATGTCTATTTTACGCACGTGATTTTACAGTCACGTCTCACCTCTGTGATCTAAAGTTTCATCCAGTTAGCTGCTAAAGGCCTGAGATCAAGTCCAGATCTAACTACTGTATGAAAAAAATGTGCACATGATTGCGTCCTCAGTCATATTGTCTGCTAGAAGTTTGGTTCCAGTTTCATGAACAGCTATAGATGGGGATGACTACGTCTTTTTGTAACTATTTGACACAGAGACTTAACTGCAACCTTATAGTCCTATTACAAACTGTTCGTTTAACCTTTATGTCGGAGTTCATCTCACAGTTATGGCTCTTTCATTTTGTTCTTTTAGGCTACAGATTAAAATTCACGTCAAAATACAGTTTTTAATATGATTAAGTTCGTAAAGAGTTAAATTAATGAGTATTACCAGTAAGTGTTATCCTCAAACTATAATACGTTGTTCACGCCGACTGTTCATATTTAATATTCTTTCCTTTGAGTTTATTTAAAACTTGTAGTCATCACGCAGCAGCAGGACCGATATGTGCGTCTCCACACTGAGAGAGGCGCTGTGCGCATTTTACGCACATTGGCACAGCGTCTGAAACTTCATTAATGAGGCCTATTTAAATCTCTAAATATTAAATTATTATTATCTGTAGGCTAAGGAAGCCATTTGGATTTTTTCATGCGCATTTTTGTCCCTTTTTAATGATTAGATAAATTAATCTGGTACAGGTTTCCCTACAATTTATAAATATGTTATTAATATAATAATAATAACTGATTTCTGCGTTAGTATATTTTGTGTGGGCCTGCTATGTGACCCCCGGGGTGGGGACAGTGTTCATGGCGGAGTCTGTTAACAATGTATGATGTGGGCTCTGAGAGTATATGGGAGAAGTTTGTCTTAAGGGCTTTCTGCCAGAAATCTCCTTAAATTTATGCAACAAATCCACTTAGTTATGTTTGGAAAAGATCATGGTTTGAATTAAAATAAACCTTTTCTGCCAGAAAGCCCTGAAAGCAAAACTTCTCCCATTAGCCTCGACGGTAAAATTCATAGAAAGTGTTCAAATCTCACATTGTCCATGATGGAAGTTAGTTGAGTCGTTTTGGTCAGTCTCTGTGAGTCTCTGTGAGTCTTTAGTCTTTATCAGGATGGATGAAATCCTCAGTTGAATCGTTAATTTCCAATAAATCGTCGAGTTAAACTTGTGAACAAACTTTTCTAGCCGTTAGAGATGTTGTTTATGCTTAAATAATTCTGCTCTACAAATGATGCACCTGGAGGGAATCCATAGCAACCACGTAATGCATGTCCATTTTACGCACGTGATTTACAGTCACGTCTCACCTCTGTGATCTAAAGTTTCATCCAGTCAGCTGATAAAGGCCTGAGATCAAGTCCATAACTAACTACTGTATGAATAAATGAATACATGATTGGGTCCTCAGTCATATTGTCTGCTAGAAGTTTAGTTCCAGTCTCATGAACAGCTATAGATGGGGATGACTATACGTCTTTTGTAATTTTGTAACTATTTGAAACAGAGACTTAACTGCAACCTTATAGTCCTATTAGAAACTGTTCGTTTAACCTTTATGTCGGAGTTCATCTCACAGTTATGGCTCTTTCGTTTTGTTCTTTTAGGCTACAGATTAAAATTCTCGTCAAAATACAGTTTTAAATGTGATTAAGTCTGTAAAGGGTTAAATTAATGAGTTTTACCAGTAAGTGTTATCCTCAAACTATTACGTTTATTCACGTCGACTGTTTATATATTATATTCTTTCCTTTGAGTTTATTAAATACTTGTAGTCATCACGCAGCAGCAGGACCGATATGTGCGTCTCCACACTGAGAGAGGCGCTGTGCGCATTTTACGCACTTGGCACAGCGTCTGAAACTTCATTAATGAGGCTTATTTAAATCTCTAAATATTAAATTATTATTATTGGTAGGCTAAGAAAGCCATTTAGATTTTTTCATGCGCATTTTTGTCTTTTTTTAATGATTAGATTAATTAATCCGGTACAGGTTTCCCTACAATTTATTAATAGGCTATTAATATAATAATAATAACAACTGATTTCTGCGTAAGTATATTTTGCGTAGGCCTACTATGTGACCCCCGGGGTGGGGACAGTGTTCATGGCAGTCTGTTAACAATATATGATGAGGCCTCAGAGAGTATATGGGAGAAGTTTGTCTTAGGGGCTTTCTGCCAGAAATCTCCTTAAATTTAGGCAACAAATCCACTTAGTTATGTTTAAGAAAAGATCATGGTTTGAATTAAAATAAACCCTTATCTGCCAGAGAGCCTTGAAAGCAAACTTCTCCCATTAGCCTCGACGGTAAAATTCATAGAAAGTTTTCAAATCTCACATTGTCCATGATGGAAGTTAGTTGAGTCTCTTTAGTCAGTCACTGTGAGTCTTTAGTCTTTATCAAGATGGATGAAATCCTCAGTTGAATCGGTAATTTCCAATAAATCGTCGAGTGAAATTTGTGAAGAAACTTTTCTAGCCGTTAGAGGTGTTGTTTATGTTTAAATAATTCTGCTCTACAAATGATGCACCTGGAGAGAAACCATAGCAACCACGTAATCCTTCACGTCCATTTTACGCACGTGATTTTACAGTCACGTCTCACCTCTGTGATCTAAAAGTTTCATCCAGTCAGCTGCTAAAGGCCTGAGATCAAGTCCAGATCTAACTACTGTACGAAGAAATGTGCACATGTTTGCGTCCTCCTCTTCATTAGGAATTATTAGAGAAGTACTCATTAACGATTCATCAGTTATCAAGTCCTCCTCGATTCGTTCATACCTTATTGTAAAGTGTTACCAATGTATGTAATGGCAACGTGTCAACAGCACATGCTGTGAATCAATTTACGACTCAAATTATGCAGTTTACTGTTGCACCACCAGAGGGCACCAAATCATAATACATGGAGACTAATACCCCTATCCATTTTAAGTGATATTGTAGTCATGCAGATCGTTGTGCTTTAAAGTTTACCAGGTATTTAGACCTGTCTCTGAGGTTTCTGTCTTTAGCCCAGCACAGTGGAGGTGAATTTTGTTTGTTTGTCATGCTCACAGCATTGAAAAATTTAACTTTTATAAAATTCAGCAGCAACATCTCTTTCCTGAAACAGTGTCCCTGTTCATTTTGTAGTTTGGCTAGCTCACATATTTAATGTTTGCTGGGTATAGTTGATTAAATCAGCAGTAGCTACTTGTCATATCAGCGAAAGATAAAATAATAAAATCAAAACCATATTAAAACCATCTGAAACTTCTCGTCATGATGACACCACAAGTCATCATATTCATAGATTAAAGCTTGATGTCAAATTTGGGTTCAGTTGTGGCTCTGACTTTATCTTCTGTTCAGTTTACAGTGTCAGGTGACTGTGTGCAGGGTACCTTTTGTTCGGTGTGTTTGTTTATTTTAATGTGCAGAACTATCCAGTAATTTACTATGTAAGGGATAATGTACAGCGAGCCGGCCTTTGTTGTGAAATAAACCCCAATGCAAAGCGTTCATTAATTCATTAAAATAAATTGTAAAAGTGTATAAGGGCTTCGAACATTATGATAGAATTATATGATGGCCATTCCCATGCACTATTATGTCTCATAAATTGTTGCAGCAATTTTTGGGTTGATACCATTTGTTACACAGATTTGGTGCTAAATTTAACCATGCGAGAATTGATAAAAAATTATCAATAATCCCTTCCAAAATACCACATTAAGACACCCAGACCTTGAGGAACACCATAGAAAAAGTCATGCTGTGATTTGATATTAAAAAACGTTTGACATTTGGAGATTTCTGCAAGAACTGCATTTTCCATAAGAGAAGGGCGAAAATAGGTCAAAAAATCAATGATATCTTTACATTTTCTGTTGATGGACTAATCAATTAATCGTTTCAGCTCAAATGTGGACTCTTAAAGCAGCAACTCTCCACTTAAGTTGATTAGAACTACAAAGCACTTTGGCAAAAACTACAAGAAAAATAAATAGACACAGATAAACCATCCCCACTCAAATAATTTACAACTGGAAAGCATTGAAAGTCAGCTTTTTATTCATTTTAAACAGTATTTCCAGGAGGAAAAGCATTGTTGACATCCTATACTACAACACCCATGAAGCACTGGGGCTAACAAAGGACCACGCATGCGCATTAGCTGCTCGAGTAAACCGATGACATCACGAGCAGCTCGGACCAACCAAGTCTTGTTGAATTATCTCCGAGCCGTCTGGACTTTTCTCTCGCTTCACTTTTCTGCTTTACCTGATGAACTTGCGTCCGGGAAAAATGCTAAACGTGACGAGGTAAGGACGACGTCGTTAGGACAAAAAACTCTCAGTGTAACAATACCCTTTGTGAGTATATAGCCACACCGGCCTGTTTGCTTGCGTTGTCGGTGGTGACCTCCGTACCGGTGCGGCCGGTCAATACAACAGCCATCATTAACGTTAGCTGTGAAGCTCTTTGAGTTGAATTCCCCGAGCTTCAGTGACCTAAAGCCGGGTCGAGACAGGAGTCAACGCACAGGAGTCGGGTTGACATTTGCATCTCTTTTGCAAATTGTTTTTGTTTTGTCTGTGGGGGGGGAGCGGACCTGTCCAACGTCTGCAGCTAAAACCCCCAATGAAGCTATCAAGAGACGTCTGTCTGTCCACACTGTGGTCCGGGGACCTTAAAGGGTCCCTGAGAGGATCCTCGGGGTCTCCCAGCAAAGTGAGGGGAAGTTTACAGTCACTAGGCTAGATGTGTATGTGTGTGTGTGTGTGTGTGTGTGTGTGGACCACTGTGGCCATTAACGTCTCATTGATTTATGTAACTAAGTTAAGGAGGTCATATCTATTTATCTATCTATCTATGGTATCTTTTGGGGATCGCTGTTCTTTATACTGATGCTTGAAGGTGGACCGGACAGTGTTGTTGATGTAGCCTATATGGATGGATATGGGGTTGATGGTAGAGCTGGGCGATATGGCCAAAATATTCTGTCCAGATATAGGTAATTTCATATCTCAATAACGATATTCGTCACGATGTAGCACGTTTTCTGGTTTTGTGTCCAATAAATAAATAGTCTATATGAAATAACCACACGTTAAAGCCTATTTTTGTATACTTCAGTATGAATTAAATACTTGACAAATGAAGAGTATTCTCTCATTTTTAAAACTTGTGTGCAAATTGACAGTTTTAAGTGAAATTGTAGAGGAAAAAAGAAATAAATATAGGCCTAGCCTATATTACATAGGATAGGTATTTTTATATCGTTTTGACTAGGGATGCACCGATACTGGATCGGATATCGGGCCGATATTCAAATAGCTGGATCGGATATGGGTGACAATGGGGCTGATCTATTCAATTAAATTCTATGTTTTTATACTATAAACATAATTTACTGGTATTTTAATTCCTGTTTAAGTTTTGACCAATTTGGATGTAGGACATTTTACAGTTGGAAAAATAAACCTGTCAGTGGTTTCCAGTTGATAAACTATGTAACTTTGGTATTGCTGTTATGCATTTTCTTATTACACAATATACGCCGATACCGACATAACTGCCATAAGCTAATATTGTCCGATATATCTGCCGGGGCCGATTTATCAGCGAGTCTGTAATCTGCAGGCACACAGGTCCACAAATGCTTGATAAACTCTCACTTGCCTTTACAGATTTTTGTCTGGATTAAGTTTAGATTTGAGCTGTGCTAAGATAACAACAAATGTGCACTTATCCTCAAACAAAATTGTGTTTATGTTGATATTCAGGGGTTGATCATCTCCTCACACGTCCCAGTACCATTGTCATCCGTGACCGTGATTGATAAATTGAGTTCACAATTTGCTTGGCCCTCATAAAGGGGCCCCGACAGCCACATTACCCTCGATGAAAGGACCAGCCTGTGCAGCTTTCCGACACACGATACTTCACCTGTTCCGAGTTAATATTCACTTTTATCGCTTTGCCGAGAAGTGGAATGACTCGCTTGTGAAAGCCACAAAGACAGTCAGAGAGCACAACACAGAGATTGTCCCGGCATAACCATTCTAGTGGCTTATTCCCAGTTAGGCGCTTATCACAAAAAGCCTGCATTCCCGAGAATTAAAGCGCTCTAAATCATCGAGGGGCCTGTACGTGCTTGTAATGGGCCGCTGCCTTGTGAGAGGGCTTACTGCTGCGGTGTGATCTGCAGACGTGTTTTCACTGTAAACATGGGAGAAGCCTTACGTGATGTACCATGCTGTTATTTTGTCCACAGTGTTGGCGCTCAGACAGGGAGTTGGCCGGTTACAGATCAGCATCGACAGGCCCTGACATTTGAATCACGCGTCTTGTTTTTTCTGAATAGGTGCACGTTGCGGATGATTTGTTGGAACTGCATGCTTTCCCAAGCGATATGTGCTTTAAGCCTTTTCTCTTCGAGTCTGACAGATATTTATCCATAGGCCAGTATTATTGTCTGATATGACAGACTTATCACAGATAATAGGTATTGGCAGATTTGCAATTGGTTGCCTGTATAGTCCGATTAAAGCATAACCCCATTTGATGCTGTTCATAATACGCCTGTTCTGACATGTACCAGCATTCAAGCCAATTTATTTTACACAGCCCATTATGTAAAATCTCTTCTTTGCCTCGAGGGGCTTTACGCTGACATTACTTGTTTATTGTGCATTAGGTTTTTAATGGTGAACCGTCCAACCCTGTCTCCCATAAAACTGCATAACCAAAACACATTTTGACAGAAACGTATTTTCTCCCGGATAACGGTCGCAGTTTTAAACAGATTTAAACGCGTGATTAATGTTACTAGTTGAAACAAAATGAAAATGCAACAGAACTACTTTTTTTAGTTCAAGTAACAAAACAAAACAAAAATGTTGTGTGACTGTTTCACAAGAGACACGAACATCGGTTTCCTGGGGGAAAGTTTGGCAAAGTGTTTGGGATTGCATGTTCCTTCAGCTTATTAGTTGCTGTTGGCAGCTATGCCAGTCTTCTATGGCAATCATAGGCACATTAAGTGATGCCGTTGCTTCCTCTAGACCAGCATAGCAGCCTTCGGCCACAGCAACTGCCGCCTTGTTTTGTTGGCACCGGCCGTTTGTTGATGTTTCTGTCACGTCATCCTCCTGTTGTCACAGACGCCAATATTCACTGTGCTGCTGTGGGAAACAGAGTTTGACAAAAACTGTCCTTGGTGGAACTGAGTGCAGCATTGTGACTCGGTTTCAGTTGGCACTGGTTGACAAACCGGTGCACACATTGGTCAATTGTTTCTGTTGTGATGTAAGCTGCTCTGTCCTTACATTTCCTCAGTGGTGACCATTCTGCACTGAAAGCAGACTGAGCTTTAATGATGTTTATGAACGTGAATAAAATCAGACTTCTCTTAGCCCAACTATTCCTGTCCAGTGGGCAACCTTTGGGTCTGAAAAGTGAAGCCAATGCGGAAGTGCCTTAAACTTGCATTATTTCTAATAGCCAACAGGGGGCGACTCCTCTGGTTGCAAAAAAGAAGTCTGATTGTATAGAAGTCGATGAGAAAATGACCCTACTTCTCACTTGATTTATTACCTCAGTAAACATTGTAAACATGAGTTTATGGTCTGAATCGCTAGTTTCAAGGCTTCTTCAATACAGCATGATGTTCATTTAGTAAGTTATGGTCCCATTTAGAGTCAAATAGACCATAAAGCAGGGTATGCTTTAGGGCGTAGGTACTTTGTGATTGACCGGTCGCTGCCACAGTGTTGTCCGGTCTTGGAGTTGTCTTTGTTTTCGTCTTACAACTTTAACCCTTTCGCAGTGTGATTTCAGTTCATGAAAGAGTTAATTATAACCTTTTTTGGTTGCCTAGAAATGTCTTATTCAGCATTCGGTTGCGCTTAGCTCCACTCTCTCGTATCACTTCTGGTTGCAAAAAAACAAGATGGCGACCACCAAAATGCCTCAAAACGGTAGTCCACAAACCAATGGGGGATGTCATGGTGATTACGTACACTTTTTATATACAATCTATGTTCCTGTTGTTCTTGCACCATCCACTGACATCAGAATATGTCAGTGGATGGCAATAGAAAACTGATACAACTGGAATTGAGAGCGTTGGCAGGTAGTTGATGATAACTAAGATGGTAAGGTGATAGATTGGTCATCCCCATGAACTGATAGATGAAAATTAGCAAAGTCTTCCGTTCAGTTCTCGCTCCACACAGCGAAGCACCAACACCAAAGCTGCCAGTCCATAAACAGCAGCAGTGTATTGTACCTGCTCTTCTGTCTGTCAGCACACACAAGCACTACCAAAGCTCTCTCGGGGAACTGGGTTAATGAACTGAGTGTTACGTTTCACAGGACTGGCAAGGCAGCGGGGGGGGGGGGGGGGACCAGCCCTCCCTGGTTGGCTCCCATTAAGCACTACAGAGTGAAAGAGTAAACGACGGCACCAACAACAGGGGGGGAGGTATAGACTAATTATTTTTTCAATGGTGGATGTCATTAAGGAGTGGCTGTAACACAGCTGAGCCCCTATAAGACCACCATATGTCAGCATGGTGTCTGTATGTTGGGGTGGCATTAATGTACAGAGGCAGGTGTTGAACCACAGCCCGGTGATTACTGTTTTCAGTGAGGATAATGAAAATGCACATCCTTATTTAAGATGTCAGTTGTTGGGTTCTATTTTTATTATCCTGGGCCATATTAGGGATATAAATGATGTTGTTACTGTAAATCGTGCACAGTGGAAACCTGTTTAACTATTTCACATGCATTAGATATTTGCTAGTGCCTATAATTACTGATGTTAAGCATTTAGTTGATGTACACTGTCAGTAAAAGACTAGTTAGAGTATGAAGGGTAGCAAATCCAGTTAGTAAACATACCATAGTTATTTGACTCGGTTTAAAAATCGACTGACCTTAATCTCCTTTCTGTTCTCGCTCCACACAAGAGCTTGGACGATATGACAATGCTGTGAGATGATATAAATTTGTCTACAGTCAGTGATTTTGCCATACTATTTATACGTTTTACCTTTTTAATGTCATTGTGGGTGTGCACGTGTGTTTCATGGCCATGTTAGACAACATTCCTTTCTGGATATTTTTGACCACAGTTTCGCAACAGCTCCTCCAGAAATTTCACAATATCTCGATATGTTTATTTTGCCACATAATTACATGTCCCGCGGCAGAGGATTTTATCACCACACCCCATCTAACAATTATTTTTAATTTCAATTAATCCGCTGAATCAAAAAAGGGTGAGTCCAAGGCACTCTTCTGGCAAAAAATAAAAAGCCTTTAATCTGCTTAGCGTTCTCTCGATCAAATGTTTGGTTTTCAGAATGTCTGAAAATAATGAAAAAATGTCCAAATCCTTCCAGTTGAGAAGCTGAAACCAGAGGATGTTTGGTTGTAGAGCTGCAACAGTTAATCAATTAGTTGTCAACTATTAAATTCATTGCCAACTATTTTGGTAATCGGTTTGAGTAATTTTTTAAGAAAAAAAAGTCAAATTTATCTGATTCCCATACTTGCCGACCCTCCCGATTTTCCCGGAAGACTCCCGTTTTTCATTGCCCTCTCCCGGTTTCCTCCCGGGGTGGCCCAAAGTTGGGCTTTGCTCGATGCAGCGAAAATGCATCGTGGCGTGGCGCAAGCCAATGGAAGTAATGGGTCTGAAAGGGCCTTCAGTGAGTGAGAAATGGAGAGTACTAAGAGAAAGAAATACCCAAGCAGGGGCAAAAAATTATTGAATGGATAAAAACTGATCGATATTAGTTTATGCCAGAGATTCACACAAGGAACCGCCAGAGGGGCGAATTATCCAGTTTTCTTTCCTGAGAATTAAAAGTAAAATTTGGCCTAATTAACATAAAAATGCTGTTGCAGTGTTATTTTGTTATTTTCATTCTTTAAAAAATCACCAGAATGCAGGAAGCAAAGGTTCTGTTTTGAAATCCTTCCTATTTTTGATGTCTCAAGGTTGGCAAGTATGCTCATTCCAGCTCCTTAAATGTGAGTATTTTCTGGTTTCTTTACTCCTCTATGACAGTAATGTAATCTTTGGCTTTGGGAAACACCGATCGTCATTTCTCACCATTTTCTGACAATTTATAGACCAAACAACTAATCGATTAATCTAGAAAATAATCAATAGATTAATTGTCAATGAAAATAATCGTTAATTGCAGCCATATTTGGTTGTTTGACTTAAACAATGAATTGATTATCATCAAAATAGTTGCTGATTGTTTTTCTGTGGATTGACTAATTGTTTCACTCTACAAACAGTAATGAAGTTCAAGAGTTATTATTAATTCTTATGTTGCTTTAGATCCATAACAGAGTGTGTCAGTTCCAGCAGCAAATCTACCGAGTTAGAGCAGCCATTCTCAGTCAGACTAGTCCAGTGTTGTTTACGTTGATGAAATGATCTAAAAAGTCCTTCAATTGTTTGTGGGAACGGTTCCTCCAGGTCAGTATCGTTCCCTGCTGGTGTCAGAGCTTCATGCTCTGAGATCCAGCTCTCTCCGTGTGATGTGTAGTGGGTCCTGTGGGATAAACCGCGGACCTGCAGCGCTCCGCTGGCCCGCCACAACAATAGGCCTGTATGACTGTTTGAATGTGCCATTCTTTGCGCGGTGTGCTTCACTTGGGCCAAACAATAGCTTCATTTAGCATCCCTTCTCTATCGAGGCCCGCTGCGTCACCATGGCAGCCCTGCTGTGCCACACCCTGCCCCCAGTCTGGCCCGGCTTTGCACTTGCCCTCGCTGTTGGGACAGCTGGGGTTAGACAGCCGTTGTTGGCCACACCCAAGACCCAACCTCACATTTTGAGGATTGTTGCTTTGTGGCCCGAGCTTGGACTACCTCTCAGCTTTACAATTTTGTATTATTATAAACCAAAGGCTCATCTAATCCCTAACATTGAGCTTGATGGGTTTCCTGCAGCTTGAGGGTTTCCTGCAGTGTTTTAAAGCAGAGATGGATCACCACCTCCTCTCTTCTCTATCATAAAGAAATGAATACACTTTTTGTGAAATAAAACATAAACCTTTAGGGAGAAAGACCAGAGTTGCTATTTCACAAAAGGAAAGCCATCATATTTTGTGTGGCTTTTGTTTAGGCATTCATCTACGAACAAATTTGATCATGAGATGATATGCGGAAGGATGTGGGTGCCTTACCACCTCAGCTTCTGAGAGAAACCCTCAGTCATAGCTCTTGATGCAGCCCGTTCGCACAAAAAAGCGTATGAATGGTTTAGCATGCAATAACAACGCCTTTCTTGCGTTCAACCAGGAGGGTGTTGTTAAAGACCGGTGTTTTGTTTTGTAAGTCAGTGATGTTTGTCACATGTTTTTTAGTGATGTTTGTGACGTGTTTTCTATAATTACATTACGTTGTTTCCATACGTATTTTACTTAGTTTACATACTTATATGAAGCCCAACCATAACCTAAACCTGACTAAGTGGTTTTGTTGCCTCAACCTAGCTGCGGATGTTAACGTAGTTTTGTTGCATCGCACAAATTACATGCGAAAAGCCTAAAATATGTCCTCATGACACGTGAAATGTCCTTGTAATTTTGTGCTATTTATACACCTTCCCGTGAGACCGGGTTGCTGGATGTGACACTTTATCTGTTAGAAATTACATCGTGGAAAGAATTTTGGATTAAAACACAACCCGAACCCCTAATCCTTTGTTTACAGCCTTTAAAACAAGTTGGTGCCAAGAGCTTGACTTTGAGTACATCTTTTACAGTCTGCCATTTGATACAATTTCTTTTTTTTTTTGTGAACAACTTTTATTAGTCCATGTTGACAGAAAAGAACATGAATACAGATATAGTTCCAAAAGAATTAAACTTAAATTGATTCATGGTATATTGTGCATGTGCATAACATTACTTAGCGTGCAAATAATAACATAGAAACATGCATCCATTTGATTCAATTTTTGAAGCAAACAGAAAGAAGTATTGTTTTTTTTTTATTTTATAACAAGTATTTTTTTCCTACCTCCCCTTTTCAGTTAAAACATACCCTTAACATTTACATTGGCAGTTGAGTTTAGATATCCACCTAACAATTGCACTCTGCTTGTCCCCTCCCAAGACCACTGACTCTTGACCTGCCTGATTGTTTGGAGGTGAAAGGGCAGCTCACCCTGTTTCCAGCTCAGCCACTCAGTGGTGGCAGATTTTTAATTAATGGGCTTATGGCTGACAGCTCTCAGACCCTTTGGTGAGTAATTGATCCTTCATGGCGAGTCGTTCACTATTTCACCAAATTTTTATTAGCAATAAAAAATGCATTTCAGCTACTCGATGATGCGAACTGGGTTTGATGGGAAAAACACTCACAATCACTGCAGATATTTTGCACTAGATTCTTATAATTGAGATTGTAAAGAGCCTAACGTCACTGTTTGAGTTTAGTGTGAATCCTAACACGCTTGCAAAAGTCGGCACATTAGCCTCCATCCACTGAAACTAGTGTAATTATTAGGTGTGTTTTCAAAGTTCACCGTTGTTGCAGCACAGACTCATCTCCACCGAGCAGCCTCCCTCCTGAGAAACAAGCCTTGATCTGCAGTCTTATGCTGCTATAACTAGAACTGGGTGACCCATGAAATTATATTTTGGGCCAATCTGAACTTGTTGCAGTTTTACCCTCGACAGCACGGTACAAGCTGTGCTACTTTGGATGCCGGCAGAGATTTTTTTAGACTGTTTAAAGAGGTAAAGCAGAGCTATAATGTGTAAAATGCAGCAGCCCAGTCTTACAAATTGATTAATAAGACAATTTTAAAGCTTAGTATGATATTTCTAATGGACAGCAGGTTACCTAACCCCAGAATTATTCAAATACTACTTTTAAAGGTGAGGGTGCGTTAACGTATGTATTTTAAATTCTGTAAGTTTACCCTCATCCAGACATTCAGGTGCTTTCTTTTTAGCTGTGATATAAGCAGGACATCACCAGAGCTTTCTTTATTATTACTTTTTCTATCCTGTAGACAATATTAAATCTATTCGATGAAAAATGGTTTCCCTTAGGACATATATAGGCTATATGTATATAAGACCACATTACAGAGTGATGTGTGATAAGTGAGGTCTCCTCTAAACATACATTAACAGAGGACACAGCAGTCAGTGGTTTTTGCGCATACTGAGCTGTAATTTTCACCCAAAGCTAAAAAGATGAAGTCCTCCAACTGCTCCCATCTCAACACAGTTCTAAATGCACTATACACTCTAATAAACATTTCAGTTTTTCCTGGTTGAGTGCCTGTTATTTGGAGTGACATAATTGTCTCAGGCTGTTACAGTTTGTCACATGACAGAAAAGCTATATTTACACTCGCTCGCTTGGTTTTTATTCCCGACTGAAGTCTTTCAATCGCTTAATGTTTTTCAGCTTGTGTCGTTTTTTAATTAATAGCCTCGCTTTGCTTTTCCTGCCCACGAGTTGTGTTCAGTTGTAAAGTTAGAGAGCGACTGATCCCTTGCCAGGCCGAGAGGCAAACCTCAGATTATCATGACAATGAGCATCCAAAATTAATCACTTTGTGTGTCTTAGCCGCAAGATGTGGAAAGAGTGTAGCCATGCTGCGGTTCAAACAAAGGGAGCATGTGGGTCCTGCTGTACGTTTGTGGGGGAGTCCCGTAACCGAGATGTTGGTTTGGGAGGATGGGAGGGGGGGGTTTTATGGGCCAAGTGGGATTCATGTTTCAACCCTTGCTCGCCTCCATCCCCTTTGTCTAGGTCACATTATTCATGTGAATTCCAAAAGCAGAAATGGTGGAAATTTTTTAATGAGTTTGCAGTTTTGGTGTGTCTGTGAGCTCTCTATCTTGTTTTTTTTTTGTTGTTGTTGTGGTTGCAGGAGAGGTTCCAGCTGCTTGCATGCCAGTGTTTTTGTCTGACAGCAATTTTTGTGCAGTCATCAGTTCAGGCTGCTA
This sequence comes from Sebastolobus alascanus, assembly GCA_916701645.2. Taxonomy (NCBI): domain Eukaryota; kingdom Metazoa; phylum Chordata; class Actinopteri; order Perciformes; family Sebastidae; genus Sebastolobus; species Sebastolobus alascanus. The sequence continues at coordinate 1,771,066 of CAKAOJ020000096.1, read as the reverse complement.
CTTGTAGTTATGGTAATAACAGCTCAATCACCGAAAGCTGACGCGTGTTCAGCATATCAAAGCAAAACTTATCACGCTCACGATACAGCTTCGTTACTTAACAGCATTTCAGCTGTTAAATACTGGAGGTCAGAAGATTTCCTGTATGTTGCACCCAGTGGGCAACCTCAGGGTTTGAAAAGTGAAGCCAATGAGGAAGTGCCTTAAACTTGCATTCTTTCTAACTGCCAGCAGGGGGCGACTCCTCTGGTTGCAAAAAGAAGTCTGATTGTATAGAAGTCGATGAGAAAATGAGCCTACTTCTCACTTGATTTATTACCTAAGTAAACATTGTAATCATGAGTTTATGGTCTCAATCTCTAGTTTCAATACAGCATGATGTTTATTTAGTAAATTATGGTCCCATTTAGAGTCAAATAGACCATAAAGCAGGGTATGCTTTAGGACGTGGCTACCTTGTAATTGACAGGTCGCTTTGTCCGGTCTGGGAGTTGTCCGTGTTTTTGTCTTACAACTTTAACCCTTTCACTGTGTGTTTTAAGTTCATGACAGTTAATTGTAAAATTTTGGTGGCCAAAAAAAACCCATTCGGTTGTACTTAGCTCCACCCTCTTGTGTCACTTCTGTTTCCAAAAAGCCAAGATGGCGACAGCCAAAATGCTGAACTCGAGGCTTCAAAACGGCAGTCCACAAACCAATGGGTGACGTTACGGTGACTACGTCCAATTCTTATATACAATCTCTGGTCGTATCTTATTGTACCTTGTTGTATCTTATCTCAAAAGATGGTGACTGTGGCAGTATCCGGTTGCAGGCTTTTTCATCTGATTTATGAGCTTTAACACGACCAAATTATAAAGCTTGTTTTGAAATCTGTGCCAGCCAGACAAAGCTCACCTCCAACGTAATGACCTCACATATCACAGTGCTCTAATTTCGAGCCTTAAGGCTACATGTTAATGCTTCAACAATACTCAGCGGACCATTTTAGAAATCACACGTGTGCATGTATTGGCAGAATATGCGGCGCATCCTGTTTGGTTAATTTCTTCGATTGTCAGATGGCATCATGTTTCTTTCCAATACCAAAGCATGTCTAACAGGCCTCGAAACAGCAGACAGATATCAGATTCAGCAGCAGACTGTGCCAGAGCACGGCGTGCTTTATCCTGCTCGTAAAATGCCGCCCCACCCCCCAGAAAGCACGCTCAAGTTCTGACAAGTTGTCCGAGCTAAAAGAGCAAAAGCCAGAAAAAAATGTTTCGGCTTTATCTTTTTTATCTTTACTTCATTCATGAGTTGATGCAACTTTTATCAGTTCAAAAGTTCACAACAGCGTCGAGGCAAGGATTAAGAGTTGGTTTAATTCTTTGGACCTGATTGTGGATGAGAGTTAACTCGCTTTGCAAAGTGGACTGCCTTGATTTGAGATAATCCTCTGCACAATATATGGAAATAAATGCAGGCTTTGGTTTATTAGTTTATCTCTCTCTCTCTCTCTCTCTGTTGTTTGTATGCCTCCTAAGCTGAGATGCCGTTGGTATTTTTTACCATGGTAATGTAATTTCCCGTTAACTGCGTTGGCGTCTCTGGAGCCGGTAATGTCAGTCATGCACATTCTTATTGGATTTGGAGAATTTGCGATTGTTTAGAAAAGCACCTTTTGTTTCTTTGTCGTTTTTGTTGCGACGCACATTTGCGACTTCTTACAAATAACATTCGTGAAAGTAATGCATCCCAACCTGGTTATAAACTGAAACTGCAACCGTCACTCTTTCCTGATGCAGATTATCAACAGACAGGTAGGGAAAGTTTTTCTGTTTATCTGAAAGATAAGTCACAGTAGCCTCCTTCTTCCCTCCAGGACCAGAATGTGTCCTGGTTTCTTTTTAGGCCGCTGCTACGACGAACAGGTTCCCACAGTATAGCGTATCTGTGTGATAACATTACTGTAGAAAAGCCGTCAAAACAGCCGCGCGGTCAGACGAAACCAGCTGCGTCAACAGCTAAGTGTTCCTCGGGAGTGATTGTGTTACAGCTTTTAGTGGCGACCATTGTCCACGTCCATATTTCTTTCTTTTCTCACAGTTATGTAACTTGTTATACTTTTACCAGTGTTATGATCTAGAGAGTGATCCATTAGAACAACTGGTTCATGTTTAACCCCTTAAAGTAAAGTGTCATTTGGGGGTTGTTTTACATCTATCAGTCTGTTTTTTAGGAGAATTACAGTGATACTAGCAGTGAACACAGTGTTTTTTGTGTCCCAGCAGTTTGCATTGCGCAGTTGATAGCCGAGAAGGCCGCAGGGCAGACGAGGCTGTCAGGTCGATCTTGTTAAACAGCAGGTGTCCTTGTTAACGTCCCCAAACATCCTTTTTTTGTGTTTTGGTTTCATTTTTCATTGCACTACCGAGCTCTTGGTTTAGGATTCCCAGCAGATTTTCCTAGCTTTTTAATATTTGGTTCTGGCTCGTCTGGTCTCAGGTTGTTTTTCTCTGTGCTGAGATTATGACACACTCTGAGATAAGCAGCTTGCAGCTCAGCCATGCAGCCATGCAAGATGGCCGCGTACTGTATGTATGGCTTGGTTTCACCTTATACTTTGCCTCTTACTGTGTCAGCCAGTCAGTCATGCGTCCGGCTGGATATAAGCCAGTCTCACACCCTTGTTGGCGGTCACAGACGAGGCCGAGACCTCGGACCCTTTTCACATGGGATTTAGTCTGGTGAGCTAATTCTCAGAGCGTCCATGTGTGACATTAGCTAATAGCCGTACAATGTTTTGAAGCTGTCTTCACCCTCAGAGCAGACTGGATACTGATTGGATTATGTTGGATTAACTCTTATTTGATTTGTTTGTTTGTTATATGATACCTCTACCGTAACACTTCGTGCTCTCCCCTCTTTCTTATCTCTCTGCTGAAATCGTTAACCGGCGATTTCTCAGCGCAGCGAGCTTGGCCTACATCTGGAGGGATCAACGAGTTAAGCCACAGCCTTTTAACCCTCACATTCTGCCAATCCGTTACAAGCACGTTCACTGCAGCTGCAGCCATTCGCTTCATAATCTTTTCGCATGCAGTGCCCTCCACTACTTGTGAGAAGATCTTTTGTCTTTGTATCCCTAAATTCCCCATGTTGTCCTGTGAATTTAGAAGTCAATTTAATATTAAGGGGTCAAAGAAGTAATAGAAATGTGCATCTTAGAAAGTTGTTTACTAAAGTACTGAGTAATTTGCTCCCATGTCAATTACCCATGGTGCTATGCTATTATACATTATATTGTATTTATAATAGGCTACATTTGTTTCCATTAGAGATGTTCCGATACCATTTTTTCCTTCCCGATACCTGAACTTACATCACTCCATCCACTGAGGAAGACCATAGATGGGTTGAATGCTCCGCAAAAAAGCTAGTTGGTGGACCTTGAGTTAAGATTTGTTTATGGACACATTCACTCTCAATAATCAGACTTATAATATCTGTTAATGAACAGAAATGTGAAGGGAGGCCACTATAGATGTTAAACTTTAGAAAACTCACATGTTTAATGATGTTTTTATTGCTATTTATATGCTTTTATAAATAGAGGCTCACTCTTTCTGATTATGTGAGATATCATCATGTGGGTACTCCAGCTGTGACATATACATTGGAAAAGCCCATCCCTACCATTCGATTAATGTTATTATCTATACCACAAGCTAGAGTTTGCCACATCTAACCTCTTTGAAAAAACACTGTTTTCTTTCAGAAACACGGCTCCTTTCATCTCAACATCTAAACTGTAAAGTTTACTTACTTGGACTTCCTTTTCATGTTTGCAGTTGCTGTTGGCTGCGTTCTAGAGATTAGTGGATGCAGAAAGTTGTGTGGCCCCTCCTGGGATGGACATTTCTATTCCAGGGGGGGTAATTACAAGCTCTCGAGAGGGTGGGTAGAGACCAGTAGGACCTTTTTCAATCCTGGCATTTAATTTGTGAATGTTAGGGTCTCCTGCAAAGGGAAGGGCTGCATGGGTGGAATTTATGGATATAGCCCCACCCTGAATGAAACATATGTACGGTGTAGCCCTGTTCCCCTCCACCACATGATACGAACCATAATATAACGTTCCCCCTTCACACATTCCTTGGCAGCAGTCAGAGAAACAGTTTTTTTTATTTAAGGTCTGTCAGTCAGTCACGATTCTGCTGAGAATATACTTATCATTAGGCGTGCAGCAGAACTTTACTTTACTTTTCCACTATTTCTGTGGCTTTTGACGCCCATGTTTCACACATTTCACCAAAGTCCTTTTTATTTCCTTTATTACCAGAGAAACTCGGTCAACAGGCTTGTAATCACAGCAAAAAATTTCAGGGTCATCTACAATCTGTAGCCAATCAGCTTTCCATGCTTCCTTGTTTCACTGTTGATGCTTTGCAAACTGATTTCCAAGCCAACTTTTAACATCATTCTTATCTTGTCTGTCAAATATGGTTCCCCAAAGGCAAGCAGTGTTTAGAGAGTATAGTTGCTTCTATCATTGGGGTTGATGGCAAGTGATTTTGATTCTGTTTATTTTGTAATGCCTTGTTGCATTGTGCCTTATGTTGTATTCTAGGTCAACACATGACTCAAAATCATAAAAGGCCAAAGAAGAAACAGAAAAATAGACCATCACCTGTTAAAAAACGGAAAGAAAAGGGTAAAGTTGAGTTTTGTCTGCCCTGACATGCTTAATAATTAACAGAAAAAGTGCAGTAAAGGGAGAAAAGGTTCACACAAACACTATTTTTTTAGGCTTGAATTTCTATTTGAGTAGTTGTTTGTTTTGCAGCTTCTTTTTACCTTAAAATGTGAAGATGCAAAAGCCTCAACGTAGCGCTGGAATCAAGAGGATTTCATGCATTATGTCACCAAACTTGATTGCTCCTTCTGTAAATGTATTAGTGAGTGTCAAATGGGGAAAAATATTAAAAGTTCAAGTATTAAAGCCTATTTTCTAAGGGTGGGAATCACCATAGGTCCCACGATACGATATTATCACTTTATGATACGATCATTTTGCGATATGCTGAGTATTGCGATAACATAAATTGCGATTTATTATCTTTTTTCAACTGCAAACTATGCAGTTTGTCAACATCTGTTTTATCTAATAAGATTATCCCTCTGTTCATCTCAGAGTTTTTATTGACATGTCTTGAGGTCAGAGGTCAAGGAACCCCTTTGAAATTGGCCATATCAGTTTTTCCTCGCCAAAATTTAGCGTAACCTTGGAGCGTTATGTAGCGTTCTTCCCGACGAGCTAACATGACATGGTTGGTACCAATCGATTCTTTAGGTTTTCTAATTTCATATGATAGGATTGTTAAAATAAAAGATTGATACGTGACGTCCATGTATCGATACAATATTGCCAGGCAAAATATCGCAACACTATGCTATATCGATTTTTTTTTCCCCCACCCCTACTATTTTCTTTTTCCGCTGGTGGTGACATTGTTCTCATACCTTACAAATGCATTTAAAAATTGGCAGATTGCAGACAGAAACAGGGAGGTTAGACATTACAGTTCGAGATACATTAGAGACTTTGATCATTGTCAGTTCCTGAATACTTGGCACAGATGAGACTCTCAACCAAAGAGGCACAAAACATCTTACTTTAAATCCTCCAACACAACACAGGAAGGATCGACAATGCCACCGTCTATGAAAATGTCATCCACGTTTCCTGTTGTACTATGTACCTGTTGCCCTTGGGGTCACCAAAACATCAGTCCTGGCTTTTATTGACACGGGTGATCCGTCCCACCAGAACAGAACAGAAGCCCCTCCATGAGAACGGGACCTGTGTGTTATTCCAGCTGCATGACATTCTTTATAGAGGCAGCTACCCAGGACCGTACAGCTTGCACTAGTATCCACTCATGACTGCACCGGCGCGGCTCGCCACTGATGTCTGCAATACCAGAACATTGTAGAGATAAACTGTTTCACACGAGCCCAGTTTCAAAGCAGAAAGTTGCAATGCTTTAGAAGATTGTATTATATCAGCTAGCATGACATGTGACTTGGAAGTGGTCCAGAAGTCTTAAAGCTGCAGGCGACTTTACACGTTGACAGCGAGAGGCAGCTGTTTGAAAACCTTGAAGTTTTAATAACCCCAGAATCATGTAAAGTGGCCATAATGGTCCATAATCCTTAATGGAAAGTGGTTGGTTTGTGCTGTTTCGTGGTTGAGGGATGAAGCGAGGAAGCATTTCTAATACTGAGGGTTTTCTGAGTGCTCATTCACAGCTGTTAAGGAAAAGTTAGAATTTTGCTTTTAGGGTTTGATTTGTGACTTCCCTTTGGCAGAGAAGTGCCCGAGTCCAGGATTTTCTTGGCGAGTAGCGTAAATCCAATAGTTTCAGTGACGCTCTCAGTTACAGAACATTTGATACCCGACTGTGTTTCTGCCACATTTCCCGATGCCGATTGGACAAAGCTGTGCTGTATAACAAAATACACAACAAAAGCACCATGGCGTCTTGTTACCGTGATACCCTTGACTCACTTCCGAAGGACAGGAAGTCAACGAGGTGACACTTATTCTGTCAACACCTGCACGGAAACCTGTAGGGCTTGAAACAGGTAGACGACTTCTGTTCTCTCATGAGAACATGTCTGATTCCCACCTCTACTACATGTTGATTAAATATGTATCTGACTCATTGAAATAACAGCTGTAGCTTTCTAAATCCGACCTCATTTTTCACAAACTACTTGATCCAAATAGCACAGAAGATCCTGATTCAGAACTATAAAGTTGATAAGCTTGGATGAATGTTTAACTGGAAGAACGCGACTCCCAAAACTGACGATTAGCTAGAGAGAAGTTACCACACTGTTAGAGTTGTGGGAACTATAAAAACACTGGTGGTTGTACAGTGGTGTTTCAGAGTGATGCTTCTTATACCTCATAAACAATCTCTGGTTGAGTACAGAGTAGACACTGGCTTGCACACAAACCAATCAGCAGCCAAGTTTAATTTTGGCCCGCCATCAACTTACTCACAAAATGAAAGGTAAATTAGCGACAGCTGATTTGACCTACGGCCGGCGACCTTTGTCATTTTTGAGTTTCACGACAAAATTTAAGAGTAAAGGAAGGATAGAAAGTCTGTTGATGTTGATGTATGATTTGTTTCAAGTGATGAGCATCCTCCACAGGAAATTCCACACACATTTTCATTATTATGTTGCAACGTCGGGATTTTTATGGATGCTGGATGCTGCGAGTCGGTAATTAGCTGAGATGCAGGAGCGATGCTGGTGCTGTAAATCATGTGGGAGTGTCTGGGATTGTTTAGATTAAAACCCTCTGGATGTTTTGTCAGTTGCCTCGTCGTTGCCAGACTGTTTGGATGGAGTATGTGTTTTAAGTTGCTCGGGCTGAATGTGTTTTTATTATACACGGGGAGGTGTTTATGGTAGAGGATGGGAAGAAGCTGAACTCTGTTTTCTTTCGTAATTTATGTTTTTGACATTTCTTCAGTAGCCTTCCTCGTCGCACTTTCGCTGATCTCTTTCTCTCTCCCCCTCCCACACCCACACATGTTTTACACCTTTAGCTTTGTTTCCCTCCTGCAGCTCTCCAAACAATCCCTCTCCAAACAAACCCTAAACAAGTTGTCCAAAGCCCGTGTAGGGGGTGGTGGGGGGAGGGTTTGTGAGCTGGGCGGCGGCCACGGCTCGGCTGCATCCTATTAGGACTGGGAGTGTTGAAAAGGGGCGTGGCCTGGAGCCAGTAACATCTGTGCCTTGTCCCCTCTGCCCCCGGCATTCTGCAGAGAAAAGGCAGAGAGAAGGAGGTTAGGGAGGGAGTGGATACGCCGAGGAGAAGTTCTCGCCGGCCAGCTGGCTGTTTGCAATATCTCAAACAGCAGCTCATGCCGTATGGCGAGTTCATCCCCTATTTGCCCCCCCCCCCACCCCTCTGTGTGCCACCAGAGAAAAACTGCTTCCACCTAACTGGGATTTTCCTCTCGGCCGATTTTGACAGCCTCTGACATTCAAGGTGCTTATTATAGACGACGACTTTGAACCTGCGTGGATTACATACCTTGCGCAGAAAAAATGTGTGTGTTTTCTGTCGACAGTGCAGAAAGCTGGATACCGCAGTGAGTTGAGGATATAAAAGGGAATGCAACAGAGGCGAGCTCACTCCTGGACCGGGTAAGACGAGCTCAATGAATCTGCCTATTCCACCCTGTAATCAAATGAGTGCAGGGGGAAAAAAAGAAGAGCCGAAGCCGGCTGCTGATTGGAATGTGTGTGTGGATTGCATGTGACCGGTAGATAGTCCGAGGCTATCAGTGTGTGGATGAGGGGAGTCAGTTCTGGTGGTTTGCTTTATCACTCCCCAGGATACAGGCTGGATTCCTCTCACCGAGACGTAGGTGATTGTCATGTCTGTCTTATTAGGAGGTGTTGGTGCGGAAAAACGGTGTTGCCTTAGTAACCGGGGGGGAGGGGAGGATGACAGGGTGCTCCGATCAGGCCCCCGGGGCTGATTTCGTGGTGAGAGAGTTGTCCTGTGTATGCGGGGAATGCCCCATAATGACAAGGCTGGTCTGGAGACAGGGTGAGGTGGTGGTAGAAATATGTGTTCGTGCACAGAGAGGCTACAGGCTGCCACCTCCCACCAGCTTCCCACTGAGTGCAGCCCGTTATCAGTGTCAAGTGAGTGTGAGAGAGGATGGCATACTTTTTTTTTTTCCATGATGGGGGGGCGGAGTGCAGATAATCAGGTCAATGAAAAGGAAAGTCACCTTGAGCAGAGAGGGGTCTCCTCGCTCACTTCCTGTCACTGCCCATCCTTCTCAGGTTGCACTCGCACTTCCTCGTCTCCTCCCGAGAGGGCATCGCATGTAAATACTATACTAGACTGATGTATTACAAAGGACTAGTAGCTCTGCAGGCTTTCATGGTGCCGCTGAGTGACTGCGAGCTAGATTTTACCCTGTAATCCTTAATGGCTTTGTTATTTGTTTTTTTGTCCACTGAATTAGAGAGACAATCCTATTTTCCCCCCCTATAAACATCCCGAGCAGATTAAAAAGGAGGGTAATGTGCGGTAGAAGGGGCTTACATTAAATCACCCACCCACCCAGCTTGCACCGGTCACCCACCGCTCCGGTTACCATAGCAACTGAGGGAGAGATTTTTAAAGGACAGGCTGCAGCTCAGGGTATCCTGGAAGAGATTACTGCGCTCTCCACGCCCCATTATTGACAGTCTGAGAGGTTATCTGTTTTAACTACTCAGAAATAGATTTGAGACTAATATTGGACTGTGCCCAGCTGTGGTGCACACATCATAATGTTTACTGTTCCTCCTCACACAGACAGAAGGAGATCATGTTGGTGCTTTATGATGTTTTCAGTCGTTCAAAGTCCACAGCTTATATCTGAACTCGCAAAAGGTTTATTCTCTTCTCTTCTTCCTTCATATTCAGCAGTTTCTCTTATTTTCTTTCATCCACTGCTAATTTACAGTGAGTGATGCTGATCTTCGAATAGTTGCATCTTTAATGTTGATAGAAGCACAGACGTAACCTAGATGACACGAATTCAATGATACTGATTCTCTTCCCTGTCTGCTGATAGTCAGGGAGTTATTGATCCTCTGCTTCAGTGGTCTCCAACCTTTTTTGTTAGATGACCCCCCTCCACAGACAACTATCAGCTGAGCTAAAGTAGACACCGCTCGTCATGTTTCAAATGTGTTCAATCTTTTTTTATACAAATTAACCAGCCGATTAGACTGTTGTCAGGCTATTAAATAGGCGTCATCAGTCGCTATAGGCCCCATAGATGTGGGTCAATAGGGGCCTGCTACACCCACTAGTAGGTTTTATCATTTATTCACACGGTAGATCCCCGAAAGAAGGTATAAGAGAACAAGACAGCGACCTCTAGCGACCGTAGTAATTAAAACACAGGGTTTTCACCCAGGAGACTGGAGTTAGCATTCTGTGTGAAACCAACAATGTGTATTAGTATTAGTATTTGTTTGTAGTTATTTTAACCCAAATAACCCAAGTAAGCTGCTGTTGAGAAATAGTTAATGTCAACACCTATGCTATGTGTTGCCTTGTTTGTTCACATTTTTCACAATTATGAAGCATGTTACGGGCTGCTCGTGAGCTATTTTTACACCAAACTGTTCTTTTTTTTCACTGTTTTTGGATCATAGCCGACAAAGTGAACCGAGATGACTGAGCTGAAACCCTGGCAAGGATATTGTCGCATGTTTGAGTAGTTTCCTTCTTTGCCCCGAGTCTAACCTCCACTTGAAGGATTGACCCGAGGAAGAATGCTAACACGTTTAGAGTGGGGGGTTGGAGAGTCTGTCTGCAGAACGAGTTTGACAACCTTGCCTGCGGAAAGAGCAGCAGCCTTTAACCTGCTTTTTAATCTCTGTCCTCCCTACATTTCAGCCGCACACTCCCCAATCCTAAACGTACATTTTTTTTGCTTTGTGCTATTATTCATGCATGTAAGAATTAAAGGGGAGTATCGCTGAATTACTTTTTTAAGGCGTGGAACAATTCAGTGTGTTTTTCAGACAACATTCAGTCTTATTTCTTACCAAAAAAGTGAGTTATTTTCCATCTAATATGTCACCAAGGCAATTAGATGATCATGAATTCTCCTCACGAATTCATTCGGGCCAAAAGTGCTGCTGTAATACACCGCTCATTAAAGTGTGTAAGTTTTAGCGGTCGCTGGCGGTTGGCAGTCAATGACAAAGTCTGACAAAATATAATTTTAAGTTTACAGCCAGCAAACCCCCCTACAAAGGAACCTATACAGGTGCCAACGCATTCATTTACCCGTACACACAAGCCAGTAGTACCACAAGATGCATTAACAGGCAAGAAACCACACAGCAAAATTCAGTGTTCCCCACAGCGTATTATACAGTCCGTGACAGTGCAAAAATCCAACATACAGTGAAAATATAACTTGTACCCGTTCCGCCCAACCCTGCAGTCAATAGCTCAGTCTTATTAGTCTGTGTCACAAAGTACAGAAGTTCAAAAACAAACAAACAGTATGATGGGTCTGCCAGTAAATGGACCATCTCTGGGCTTTTAGATCATTAGGAAAAAACGAAAGGGTACCACAAATTAGATTCACCAGTGATTGAATCTCTCCTAGGCAACGCAACAACTTAACGGACAAACATTTCTTCATCAAGCACAGGGGTTTGCACGTAGGCTAAGGAAGCCATTTGGATTTTAACCAATGATTATTTGATTTACTTTTTTTTTTGATTTCTGCGTTAGTATATTTTGTGTGGGCCTGCTATGTGACCCCCGGGGTGGGGACAGTGTTCATGGCGGAGTCTGTTAACAATGTATGATGTGGGCTCTGAGAGTATATGGGAGAAGTTTGTCTTAAGGGCTTTCTGCCAGAAATCTCCTTAAATTTATGCAACAAATCCACTTAGTTATGTTTGGAAAAGATCATGGTTTGAATTAAAATAAACCTTTTCTGCCAGAAAGCCCTGAAAGCAAAACTTCTCCCATTAGCCTCGACGGTAAAATTCATAGAAAGTGTTCAAATCTCACATTGTCCATGATGGAAGTTAGTTGAGTCGTTTTGGTCAGTCTCTGTGAGTCTCTGTGAGTCTTTAGTCTTTATCAGGATGGATGAAATCCTCAGTTGAATCGTTAATTTCCAATAAATCGTCGAGTTAAACTTGTGAACAAACTTTTCTAGCCGTTAGAGATGTTGTTTATGCTTAAATAATTCTGCTCTACAAATGATGCACCTGGAGGGAATCCATAGCAACCACGTAATGCATGTCCATTTTACGCACGTGATTTACAGTCACGTCTCACCTCTGTGATCTAAAGTTTCATCCAGTCAGCTGATAAAGGCCTGAGATCAAGTCCATAACTAACTACTGTATGAATAAATGAATACATGATTGGGTCCTCAGTCATATTGTCTGCTAGAAGTTTAGTTCCAGTCTCATGAACAGCTATAGATGGGGATGACTATACGTCTTTTGTAATTTTGTAACTATTTGAAACAGAGACTTAACTGCAACCTTATAGTCCTATTAGAAACTGTTCGTTTAACCTTTATGTCGGAGTTCATCTCACAGTTATGGCTCTTTCGTTTTGTTCTTTTAGGCTACAGATTAAAATTCTCGTCAAAATACAGTTTTAAATGTGATTAAGTCTGTAAAGGGTTAAATTAATGAGTTTTACCAGTAAGTGTTATCCTCAAACTATTACGTTTATTCACGTCGACTGTTTATATATTATATTCTTTCCTTTGAGTTTATTAAATACTTGTAGTCATCACGCAGCAGCAGGACCGATATGTGCGTCTCCACACTGAGAGAGGCGCTGTGCGCATTTTACGCACTTGGCACAGCGTCTGAAACTTCATTAATGAGGCTTATTTAAATCTCTAAATATTAAATTATTATTATTGGTAGGCTAAGAAAGCCATTTAGATTTTTTCATGCGCATTTTTGTCTTTTTTTAATGATTAGATTAATTAATCCGGTACAGGTTTCCCTACAATTTATTAATAGGCTATTAATATAATAATAATAACAACTGATTTCTGCGTAAGTATATTTTGCGTAGGCCTACTATGTGACCCCCGGGGTGGGGACAGTGTTCATGGCAGTCTGTTAACAATATATGATGAGGCCTCAGAGAGTATATGGGAGAAGTTTGTCTTAGGGGCTTTCTGCCAGAAATCTCCTTAAATTTAGGCAACAAATCCACTTAGTTATGTTTAAGAAAAGATCATGGTTTGAATTAAAATAAACCCTTATCTGCCAGAGAGCCTTGAAAGCAAACTTCTCCCATTAGCCTCGACGGTAAAATTCATAGAAAGTTTTCAAATCTCACATTGTCCATGATGGAAGTTAGTTGAGTCTCTTTAGTCAGTCACTGTGAGTCTTTAGTCTTTATCAAGATGGATGAAATCCTCAGTTGAATCGGTAATTTCCAATAAATCGTCGAGTGAAATTTGTGAAGAAACTTTTCTAGCCGTTAGAGGTGTTGTTTATGTTTAAATAATTCTGCTCTACAAATGATGCACCTGGAGAGAAACCATAGCAACCACGTAATCCTTCACGTCCATTTTACGCACGTGATTTTACAGTCACGTCTCACCTCTGTGATCTAAAAGTTTCATCCAGTCAGCTGCTAAAGGCCTGAGATCAAGTCCAGATCTAACTACTGTACGAAGAAATGTGCACATGTTTGCGTCCTCCTCTTCATTAGGAATTATTAGAGAAGTACTCATTAACGATTCATCAGTTATCAAGTCCTCCTCGATTCGTTCATACCTTATTGTAAAGTGTTACCAATGTATGTAATGGCAACGTGTCAACAGCACATGCTGTGAATCAATTTACGACTCAAATTATGCAGTTTACTGTTGCACCACCAGAGGGCACCAAATCATAATACATGGAGACTAATACCCCTATCCATTTTAAGTGATATTGTAGTCATGCAGATCGTTGTGCTTTAAAGTTTACCAGGTATTTAGACCTGTCTCTGAGGTTTCTGTCTTTAGCCCAGCACAGTGGAGGTGAATTTTGTTTGTTTGTCATGCTCACAGCATTGAAAAATTTAACTTTTATAAAATTCAGCAGCAACATCTCTTTCCTGAAACAGTGTCCCTGTTCATTTTGTAGTTTGGCTAGCTCACATATTTAATGTTTGCTGGGTATAGTTGATTAAATCAGCAGTAGCTACTTGTCATATCAGCGAAAGATAAAATAATAAAATCAAAACCATATTAAAACCATCTGAAACTTCTCGTCATGATGACACCACAAGTCATCATATTCATAGATTAAAGCTTGATGTCAAATTTGGGTTCAGTTGTGGCTCTGACTTTATCTTCTGTTCAGTTTACAGTGTCAGGTGACTGTGTGCAGGGTACCTTTTGTTCGGTGTGTTTGTTTATTTTAATGTGCAGAACTATCCAGTAATTTACTATGTAAGGGATAATGTACAGCGAGCCGGCCTTTGTTGTGAAATAAACCCCAATGCAAAGCGTTCATTAATTCATTAAAATAAATTGTAAAAGTGTATAAGGGCTTCGAACATTATGATAGAATTATATGATGGCCATTCCCATGCACTATTATGTCTCATAAATTGTTGCAGCAATTTTTGGGTTGATACCATTTGTTACACAGATTTGGTGCTAAATTTAACCATGCGAGAATTGATAAAAAATTATCAATAATCCCTTCCAAAATACCACATTAAGACACCCAGACCTTGAGGAACACCATAGAAAAAGTCATGCTGTGATTTGATATTAAAAAACGTTTGACATTTGGAGATTTCTGCAAGAACTGCATTTTCCATAAGAGAAGGGCGAAAATAGGTCAAAAAATCAATGATATCTTTACATTTTCTGTTGATGGACTAATCAATTAATCGTTTCAGCTCAAATGTGGACTCTTAAAGCAGCAACTCTCCACTTAAGTTGATTAGAACTACAAAGCACTTTGGCAAAAACTACAAGAAAAATAAATAGACACAGATAAACCATCCCCACTCAAATAATTTACAACTGGAAAGCATTGAAAGTCAGCTTTTTATTCATTTTAAACAGTATTTCCAGGAGGAAAAGCATTGTTGACATCCTATACTACAACACCCATGAAGCACTGGGGCTAACAAAGGACCACGCATGCGCATTAGCTGCTCGAGTAAACCGATGACATCACGAGCAGCTCGGACCAACCAAGTCTTGTTGAATTATCTCCGAGCCGTCTGGACTTTTCTCTCGCTTCACTTTTCTGCTTTACCTGATGAACTTGCGTCCGGGAAAAATGCTAAACGTGACGAGGTAAGGACGACGTCGTTAGGACAAAAAACTCTCAGTGTAACAATACCCTTTGTGAGTATATAGCCACACCGGCCTGTTTGCTTGCGTTGTCGGTGGTGACCTCCGTACCGGTGCGGCCGGTCAATACAACAGCCATCATTAACGTTAGCTGTGAAGCTCTTTGAGTTGAATTCCCCGAGCTTCAGTGACCTAAAGCCGGGTCGAGACAGGAGTCAACGCACAGGAGTCGGGTTGACATTTGCATCTCTTTTGCAAATTGTTTTTGTTTTGTCTGTGGGGGGGGAGCGGACCTGTCCAACGTCTGCAGCTAAAACCCCCAATGAAGCTATCAAGAGACGTCTGTCTGTCCACACTGTGGTCCGGGGACCTTAAAGGGTCCCTGAGAGGATCCTCGGGGTCTCCCAGCAAAGTGAGGGGAAGTTTACAGTCACTAGGCTAGATGTGTATGTGTGTGTGTGTGTGTGTGTGTGTGGACCACTGTGGCCATTAACGTCTCATTGATTTATGTAACTAAGTTAAGGAGGTCATATCTATTTATCTATCTATCTATGGTATCTTTTGGGGATCGCTCTTCTTTATACTGATGCTTGAAGGTGGACCGGACAGTGTTGTTGATGTAGCCTATATGGATGGATATGGGGTTGATGGTAGAGCTGGGCGATATGGCCAAAATATTCTGTCCAGATATAGGTAATTTCATATCTCAATAACGATATTCGTCACGATGTAGCACGTTTTCTGGTTTTGTGTCCAATAAATAAATAGTCTATATGAAATAACCACACGTTAAAGCCTATTTTTGTATACTTCAGTATGAATTAAATACTTGACAAATGAAGAGTATTCTCTCATTTTTAAAACTTGTGTGCAAATTGACAGTTTTAAGTGAAATTGTAGAGGAAAAAAGAAATAAATATAGGCCTAGCCTATATTACATAGGATAGGTATTTTTATATCGTTTTGACTAGGGATGCACCGATACTGGATCGGATATCGGGCCGATATTCAAATAGCTGGATCGGATATGGGTGACAATGGGGCTGATCTATTCAATTAAATTCTATGTTTTTATACTATAAACATAATTTACTGGTATTTTAATTCCTGTTTAAGTTTTGACCAATTTGGATGTAGGACATTTTACAGTTGGAAAAATAAACCTGTCAGTGGTTTCCAGTTGATAAACTATGTAACTTTGGTATTGCTGTTATGCATTTTCTTATTACACAATATACGCCGATACCGACATAACTGCCATAAGCTAATATTGTCCGATATATCTGCCGGGGCCGATTTATCAGCGAGTCTGTAATCTGCAGGCACACAGGTCCACAAATGCTTGATAAACTCTCACTTGCCTTTACAGATTTTTGTCTGGATTAAGTTTAGATTTGAGCTGTGCTAAGATAACAACAAATGTGCACTTATCCTCAAACAAAATTGTGTTTATGTTGATATTCAGGGGTTGATCATCTCCTCACACGTCCCAGTACCATTGTCATCCGTGACCGTGATTGATAAATTGAGTTCACAATTTGCTTGGCCCTCATAAAGGGGCCCCGACAGCCACATTACCCTCGATGAAAGGACCAGCCTGTGCAGCTTTCCGACACACGATACTTCACCTGTTCCGAGTTAATATTCACTTTTATCGCTTTGCCGAGAAGTGGAATGACTCGCTTGTGAAAGCCACAAAGACAGTCAGAGAGCACAACACAGAGATTGTCCCGGCATAACCATTCTAGTGGCTTATTCCCAGTTAGGCGCTTATCACAAAAAGCCTGCATTCCCGAGAATTAAAGCGCTCTAAATCATCGAGGGGCCTGTACGTGCTTGTAATGGGCCGCTGCCTTGTGAGAGGGCTTACTGCTGCGGTGTGATCTGCAGACGTGTTTTCACTGTAAACATGGGAGAAGCCTTACGTGATGTACCATGCTGTTATTTTGTCCACAGTGTTGGCGCTCAGACAGGGAGTTGGCCGGTTACAGATCAGCATCGACAGGCCCTGACATTTGAATCACGCGTCTTGTTTTTTCTGAATAGGTGCACGTTGCGGATGATTTGTTGGAACTGCATGCTTTCCCAAGCGATATGTGCTTTAAGCCTTTTCTCTTCGAGTCTGACAGATATTTATCCATAGGCCAGTATTATTGTCTGATATGACAGACTTATCACAGATAATAGGTATTGGCAGATTTGCAATTGGTTGCCTGTATAGTCCGATTAAAGCATAACCCCATTTGATGCTGTTCATAATACGCCTGTTCTGACATGTACCAGCATTCAAGCCAATTTATTTTACACAGCCCATTATGTAAAATCTCTTCTTTGCCTCGAGGGGCTTTACGCTGACATTACTTGTTTATTGTGCATTAGGTTTTTAATGGTGAACCGTCCAACCCTGTCTCCCATAAAACTGCATAACCAAAACACATTTTGACAGAAACGTATTTTCTCCCGGATAACGGTCGCAGTTTTAAACAGATTTAAACGCGTGATTAATGTTACTAGTTGAAACAAAATGAAAATGCAACAGAACTACTTTTTTTAGTTCAAGTAACAAAACAAAACAAAAATGTTGTGTGACTGTTTCACAAGAGACACGAACATCGGTTTCCTGGGGGAAAGTTTGGCAAAGTGTTTGGGATTGCATGTTCCTTCAGCTTATTAGTTGCTGTTGGCAGCTATGCCAGTCTTCTATGGCAATCATAGGCACATTAAGTGATGCCGTTGCTTCCTCTAGACCAGCATAGCAGCCTTCGGCCACAGCAACTGCCGCCTTGTTTTGTTGGCACCGGCCGTTTGTTGATGTTTCTGTCACGTCATCCTCCTGTTGTCACAGACGCCAATATTCACTGTGCTGCTGTGGGAAACAGAGTTTGACAAAAACTGTCCTTGGTGGAACTGAGTGCAGCATTGTGACTCGGTTTCAGTTGGCACTGGTTGACAAACCGGTGCACACATTGGTCAATTGTTTCTGTTGTGATGTAAGCTGCTCTGTCCTTACATTTCCTCAGTGGTGACCATTCTGCACTGAAAGCAGACTGAGCTTTAATGATGTTTATGAACGTGAATAAAATCAGACTTCTCTTAGCCCAACTATTCCTGTCCAGTGGGCAACCTTTGGGTCTGAAAAGTGAAGCCAATGCGGAAGTGCCTTAAACTTGCATTATTTCTAATAGCCAACAGGGGGCGACTCCTCTGGTTGCAAAAAAGAAGTCTGATTGTATAGAAGTCGATGAGAAAATGACCCTACTTCTCACTTGATTTATTACCTCAGTAAACATTGTAAACATGAGTTTATGGTCTGAATCGCTAGTTTCAAGGCTTCTTCAATACAGCATGATGTTCATTTAGTAAGTTATGGTCCCATTTAGAGTCAAATAGACCATAAAGCAGGGTATGCTTTAGGGCGTAGGTACTTTGTGATTGACCGGTCGCTGCCACAGTGTTGTCCGGTCTTGGAGTTGTCTTTGTTTTCGTCTTACAACTTTAACCCTTTCGCAGTGTGATTTCAGTTCATGAAAGAGTTAATTATAACCTTTTTTGGTTGCCTAGAAATGTCTTATTCAGCATTCGGTTGCGCTTAGCTCCACTCTCTCGTATCACTTCTGGTTGCAAAAAAACAAGATGGCGACCACCAAAATGCCTCAAAACGGTAGTCCACAAACCAATGGGGGATGTCATGGTGATTACGTACACTTTTTATATACAATCTATGTTCCTGTTGTTCTTGCACCATCCACTGACATCAGAATATGTCAGTGGATGGCAATAGAAAACTGATACAACTGGAATTGAGAGCGTTGGCAGGTAGTTGATGATAACTAAGATGGTAAGGTGATAGATTGGTCATCCCCATGAACTGATAGATGAAAATTAGCAAAGTCTTCCGTTCAGTTCTCGCTCCACACAGCGAAGCACCAACACCAAAGCTGCCAGTCCATAAACAGCAGCAGTGTATTGTACCTGCTCTTCTGTCTGTCAGCACACACAAGCACTACCAAAGCTCTCTCGGGGAACTGGGTTAATGAACTGAGTGTTACGTTTCACAGGACTGGCAAGGCAGCGGGGGGGGGGGGGGGACCAGCCCTCCCTGGTTGGCTCCCATTAAGCACTACAGAGTGAAAGAGTAAACGACGGCACCAACAACAGGGGGGGAGGTATAGACTAATTATTTTTTCAATGGTGGATGTCATTAAGGAGTGGCTGTAACACAGCTGAGCCCCTATAAGACCACCATATGTCAGCATGGTGTCTGTATGTTGGGGTGGCATTAATGTACAGAGGCAGGTGTTGAACCACAGCCCGGTGATTACTGTTTTCAGTGAGGATAATGAAAATGCACATCCTTATTTAAGATGTCAGTTGTTGGGTTCTGTTTTTATTATCCTGGGCCATATTAGGGATATAAATGATGTTGTTACTGTAAATCGTGCACAGTGGAAACCTGTTTAACTATTTCACGTGCATTAGATATTTGCTAATGCCTATAATTACTGATGTTAAGCATTTAGTTGATGTACACTGTCAGTAAAAGACTAGTTAGAGTATGAAGGGTAGCAAATCCAGTTAGTAAACATACCATAGTTATTTGACTCGGTTTAAAAATCGACTGACCTTAATCTCCTTTCTGTTCTCGCTCCACACAAGAGCTTGGACGATATGACAATGCTGTGAGATGATATAAATTTGTCTACAGTCAGTGATTTTGCCATACTATATATACGTTTTACCTTTTTAATGTCATTGTGGGTGTGCACGTGTGTTTAATGGCCATGTTTGACAACATTCCTTTCTGGATATTTTTGTCCACAGTTTCGCAACAGCTCCTCCAGAAATTTCACAATATCTCGATATGTTTATTTTGCCACATAATTACATGTCCCGCGGCAGAGGATTTTATCACCACACCCCATCTAACAATTATTTTTAATTTCAATTAATCCGCTGAATCAAAAAAGGGTGAGTCCAAGGCACTCTTCTGGCAAAAAATAAAAAGCCTTTAATCTGCTTAGCGTTCTCTCGATCAAATGTTTGGTTTTCAGAATGTCTGAAAATAATGAAAAAATGTCCAAATCCTTCCAGTTGAGAAGCTGAAACCAGAGGATGTTTGGTTGTAGAGCTGCAACAATTAATCGATTAGTTGTCAACTATTAAATTCATTGCCAACTATTTTGGTAATCGGTTTGAGTAATTTTTTAAGAAAAAAAAGTCAAATTTATCTGATTCCCATACTTGCCGACCCTCCCGATTTTCCCAGAAGACTCCCGTTTTTCATTGCCCTCTCCCGGTTTCCTCCCGGGGTGGCCCAAAGTTGGGCTTTGCTCGATGCAGCGAAAATGCATCGTGGCGTGGCGCAAGCCAATGGAAGTAATGGGTCTGAAAGGGCCTTCAGTGAGTGAGAAATGGAGAGTACTAAGAGAAAGAAATACCCAAGCAGGGGCAAAAAATTATTGAATGGATAAAAACTGATCGATATTAGTTTATGCCAGAGATTCACACAAGGTCCTGCCAGAGGGGCGAATTATCCAGTTTTCTTTCCTGAGAATTAAAAGTAAAATTTGGCCTAATTAACATAAAAATGCTGTTGCAGTGTTATTTTGTTATTTTCATTCTTTAAAAAATCACCAGAATGCAGGAAGCAAAGGTTCTGTTTTGAAATCCTTCCTATTTTTGATGTCTCAAGGTTGGCAAGTATGCTCATTCCAGCTCCTTAAATGTGAGTATTTTCTGGTTTCTTTACTCCTCTATGACAGTAATGTAATCTTTGGCTTTGGGAAACACCGATCGTCATTTCTCACCATTTTCTGACAATTTATAGACCAAACAACTAATCGATTAATCTAGAAAATAATCAATAGATTAATTGTCAATGAAAATAATCGTTAATTGCAGCCATATTTGGTTGTTTGACTTAAACAATGAATTGATTATCATCAAAATAGTTGCTGATTG
This sequence comes from Sebastolobus alascanus, assembly GCA_916701645.2. Taxonomy (NCBI): domain Eukaryota; kingdom Metazoa; phylum Chordata; class Actinopteri; order Perciformes; family Sebastidae; genus Sebastolobus; species Sebastolobus alascanus. The sequence goes on along the minus strand of CAKAOJ020000096.1, from coordinate 1,750,217 downwards.
TTTTTCTGTGGATTGACTAATTGTTTCACTCTACAAACAGTAATGAAGTTCAAGAGTTATTATTAATTCTTATGTTGCTTTAGATCCATAACAGAGTGTGTCAGTTCCAGCAGCAAATCTACCGAGTTAGAGCAGCCATTCTCAGTCAGACTAGTCCAGTGTTGTTTACGTTGATGAAATGATCTAAAAAGTCCTTGAATTGTTTGTGGGAACGGTTCCTCCAGGTCAGTATCGTTCCATGCTGGTGTCAGAGCTTCATGCTCTCAGATCCAGCTCTCTCTGTGTGATGTGTAGTGGGTCCTGTGGGATAAACCGCGGACCTGCAGCGCTCCGCTGGCCCGCCACAACAATAGGCCTGTATGACTGTTTGAATGTGCCATTCTTTGCGCGGTGTGCTTCACTTGGGCCAAACAATAGCTTCATTTAGCATCCCTTCTCTATCGAGGCCCGCTGCGTCACCATGGCAGCCCTGCCGTGCCACACCCTGCCCCCAGTCTGGCCCGGCTTTGCACTTGCCCTCGCTGTTGGGACAGCTGGGATTAGACAGCCGTTGTTGGCCACACCCAAGACCCAACCTCACATTTTGAGGATTGTTGCTTTGTGGCCCGAGCTTGGACTACCTCTCAGCTTTACAATTTTGTATTATTATAAACCAAAGGCTCATCTAATCCCTAACATTGAGCTTGATGGGTTTCCTGCAGCTTGAGGGTTTCCTGCAGTGTTTTAAAGCAGAGATGGACCACCACCTCCTCTCTTCTCTATCATAAAGAAATGAATACACTTTTTGTGAAATAAAACATAAACCTTTAGGGAGAAAGACCAGAGTTGCTATTTCACAAAAGGAAAGCCATCATATTTTGTGTGGCTTTTGTTTAGGCATTCATCTACGAACAAATTTGATCATGAGATGATATGCGGAAGGATGTGGGTGCCTTACCACCTCAGCTTCTGAGAGAAACCCTCAGTCATAGCTCTTGATGCAGCCCGTTCGCACAAAAAAGCGTATGAATGGTTTAGCATGCAATAACAACGCCTTTCTTGCGTTCAACCAGGAGGGTGTTGTTAAAGACCGGTGTTTTGTTTTGTAAGTCAGTGATGTTTGTCACATGTTTTTTAGTGATGTTTGTGACGTGTTTTCTATAATTACATTACGTTGTTTCCATACGTATTTTACTTAGTTTACATACTTATTTGAAGCCCAACCATAACCTAAACCTGACTAAGTGGTTTTGTTGCCTCAACCTAGCTGCGGATGTTAACGTAGTTTTGTTGCATCGCACAAATTACATGCGAAAAGCCTAAAATATGTCCTCATGACACGTGAAATGTCCTTGTAATTTTGTGCTATTTATACACCTTCCCGTGAGACCGGGTTGCTGGATGTGACACTTTATCTGTTAGAAATTACATCGTGGAAAGAATTTTGGATTAAAACACAACCCGAACCCCTAATCCTTTGTTTACAGCCTTTAAAACAAGTTGGTGCCAAGAGCTTGACTTTGAGTACATCTTTTACAGTCTGCCATTTGATACAATTTCTTTTTTTTTTTGTGAACAACTTTTATTAGTCCATGTTGACAGAAAAGAACATGAATACAGATATAGTTCCAAAACAATTAAACTTAAATTGATTCATGGTATATTGTGCATGTGCATAACATTACTTAGCGTGCAAATAATAACATAGAAACATGCATCCATTTGATTCAATTTTTGAAGCAAACAGAAAGAAGTATTGTTTTTTTTTTATTTTATAACAAGTATTTTTTTCCTACCTCCCCTTTTCAGTTAAAACATACCCTTAACATTTACATTGGCAGTTGAGTTTAGATATCCACCTAACAATTGCACTCTGCTTGTCCCCTCCCAAGACCACTGACTCTTGACCTGCCTGATTGTTTGGAGGTGAAAGGGCAGCTCACCCTGTTTCCAGCTCAGCCACTCAGTGGTGGCAGATTTTTAATTAATGGGCTTATGGCTGACAGCTCTCAGACCCTTTGGTGAGTAATTGATCCTTCATGGCGAGTCGTTCACTATTTCACCAAATTTTTATTAGCAATAAAAAATGCATTTCAGCTACTCGATGATGCGAACTGGGTTTGATGGGAAAAACACTCACAATCACTGCAGATATTTTGCACTAGATTCTTATTATTGAGATTATAAAATCTGAAGAGCCTAACGTCACTGTTTGAGTTTAGTGTGAATCCTAACGCGCTTGCAGAAGTCGGCACATTAGCCTCCATCCACTGAAACTAGTGTAATTATTAGGTGTGTTTTCAAAGTTCACCGTTGTTGCAGCACAGACTCATCTCCACCGAGCAGCCTCCCTCCTGAGAAACAAGCCTTGATCTGCAGTCTTATGCTGCTATAACTAGAACTGGGTGACCCATGAAATTATATTTTGGGCCAATCTGAACTTGTTGCAGTTTTACCCTCGACAGCACGGTACAAGCTGTGCTACTTTGGATGCCGGCAGAGATTTTTTTAGACTGTTTAAAGAGGTAAAGCAGAGCTATAATGTGTAAAATGCAGCAGCCCAGTCTTACAAATTGATTAATAAGACAATTTTAAAGCTTAGTATGATATTTCTAATGGACAGCAGGTTACCTAACCCCAGAATTATTCAAATACTACTTTTAAAGGTGAGGGTGCATTAACGTATGTATTTTAAATTCTGTAAGTTTACCCTCATCCAGACATTCAGGTGCTTTCTTTTTAGCTGTGATATAAGCAGGACATCACCAGAGCTTTCTTTATTATTACTTTTTCTATCCTGTAGACAATATCAAATCTATTCTATGAAAAATGGTTTCCCTTAGGACATATGTAGGCTATATGTATATAAGACCACATTACAGAGTGATGTGTGATAAGTGAGGTCTCCTCTAAACATACATTAACAGAGGACACAGCAGTCAGTGGTTTTTGCGCATACTGAGCTGTAATTTTCGCCCAAAGCTAAAAAGATGAAGTCCTCCAACTGCTCCCATCTCAACACAGTTCTAAATGCACTATACACTCTAATAAACATTTCAGTTTTTCCTGGTTGAGTGCCTGTTATTTGGAGTGACATAATTGTCTCAGGCTGTTACAGTTTGTCACATGACAGAAAGGCTATATTTACACTCGCTCGCTTGGTTTTTATTCCCGACTGAAGTCTTTCAATCGCTTAATGTTTTTCAGCTTGTGTCGTTTTTTAATTAATAGCCTCGCTTTGCTTTTCCTGCCCACGAGTTGTGTTCAGTTGTAAAGTTAGAGAGCGACTGATCCCTTGCCAGGCCGAGAGGCAAACCTCAGATTATCATGACAATGAGCATCCAAAATTAATCACTTTGTGTGTCTTAGCCGCAAGATGTGGAAAGAGTGTAGCCATGCTGCGGTTCAAACAAAGGGAGCATGTGGGTCCTGCTGTACGTTTGTGGGGGAGTCCCGTAACCGAGATGTTGGTTTGGGAGGATGGGAGGGGGGGGTTTTATGGGCCAAGTGGGATTCATGTTTCAATCCTTGCTCGCCTCCATCCCCTTTGTCTAGGTCACATTATTCATGTGAATTCCAAAAGCAGAGATGGTGGAAATTTTGTAATGAGTTTGCAGTTTTGGTGTGTCTGTGAGCTCTCTATCTTGTTTTTGTTGTTGTTGTTGTTGTGGTTGCAGGAGAGGTTCCAGCTGCTTGCATGCCAGTGTTTTTGTCTGACAGCAATTTTTGTGCAGTCATCAGTTCAGGCTGCTACTTGTAGTTATGGTAATAACAGCTCAATCACCGAAAGCTGACGTGTGTTCAGCATATCAAAGCAAAACTTATCACGCTCACGATACAGCTTCGTTACTTAACAGCATTTCAGCTGTTAAATACTGGAGGTCAGAAGATTTCCTGTATGTTGCACCCAGTGGGCAACTTCAGGGTTTGAAAAGTGAAGCCAATGAGGAAGTGCCTTAAACTTGCATTCTTTCTAACTGCCAGCAGGGGGCGACTCCTCTGGTTGCAAAAAGAAGTCTGATTGTATAGAAGTCGATGAGAAAATGAGCCTACTTCTCACTTGATTTATTACCTAAGTAAACATTGTAATCATGAGTTTATGGTCTCAATCTCTAGTTTCAATACAGCATGATGTTTATTTAGTAAATTATGGTCCCATTTAGAGTCAAATAGACCATAAAGCAGGGTATGCTTTAGGACGTGGCTACCTTGTAATTGACAGGTCGCTTTGTCCGGTCTGGGAGTTGTCCGTGTTTTTGTCTTACAACTTTAACCCTTTCACTGTGTGTTTTAAGTTCATGACAGTTAATTGTAAAATTTTGGTGGCCAAAAAAAACCCATTCGGTTGTACTTAGCTCCACCCTCTTGTGTCACTTCTGTTTCCAAAAAGCCAAGATGGCGACAGCCAAAATGCTGAACTCGAGGCTTCAAAACGGCAGTCCACAAACCAATGGTTGACGTTACGGTGACTACGTCCAATTCTTATATACAATCTCTGGTCGTATCTTATTGTACCTTGTTGTATCTTATCTCAAAAGATGGTGACTGTGGCAGTATCCGGTTGCAGGCTTTTTCATCTGATTTATGAGCTTTAACACGACCAAATTATAAAGCTTGTTTTGAAATCTGTGCCAGCCAGACAAAGCTCAACTCCAACGTGATGACCTCACATATCACAGTGCTCTAATTTCGAGCCTTAAGGCTACATGTTAATGCTTCAAAAATACTCAGCGGACCATTTTAGAAATCACACGTGTGCATGTATTGGCAGAATATGCGGCGCATCCTGTTTGGTTAATTTCTTCGATTGTCAGATGGCATCATGTTTCTCTCCCAGACCAAAGCATGTCTAACAGGCCTCGAAACAGCAGACAGATATCAGATTCAGCAGCAGACTGTGCCAGAGCACGGCGTGCTTTATCCTGCTCTTAAAATGCCGCCCCACCCTCCAGAAAGCACGCTCAAGTTCTGACAAGTTGTCCGAGCTAAAAGAGCAAAAGCCAGAAAAAAATGTTTCAGCTTTATCTTTTTTATCTTTACTTCATTCATGAGTTGATGCAACTTTTATCAGTTCAAAAGTTCACAACAGCGTCGAGGCAAGGATTAAGAGTTGGTTTAATTCTTTGGACCTGATTGTGGATGAGAGTTAACTCGCTTTGCAAAGTGGACTGCCTTGATTTGAGATAATCCTCTGCACAATATATGGAAATAAATGCAGGCTTTGGTTTATTAGTTTATCTCTCTCTCTCTCTCTCTCTCTGTTGTTTGTATGCCTCCTAAGCTGAGATGCCGTTGGTATTTTTTACCATGGTAATGTAATTTCCCGTTAACTGCGTTGGCGTCTCTGGAGCCGGTAATGTCAGTCATGCACATTCTTATTGGATTTGGAGAATTTGCGATTGTTTAGAAAAGCACCTTTTGTTTCTTTGTCGTTTTTGTTGCGACGCACATTTGCGACTTCTTACAAATAACATTCGTGAAAGTAATGCATCCCAACCTGGTTATAAACTGAAACTGCAACCTTCACTCTTTCCTGATGCAGATTATCAACAGACAGGTAGGGAAAGTTTTTCTGTTTATCTGAAAGATAAGTCACAGTAGCCTCCTTCTTCCCTCCAGGACCAGAATGTGTCCTGGTTTCTTTTTAGGCCGCTGCTACGACGAACAGGTTCCCACAGTATAGCGTATCTGTGTGATAACATTACTGTAGAAAAGCCGTCAAAACAGCCGCGCGGTCAGACGAAACCAGCTGCGTCAACAGCTAAGTGTTCCTCGGGAGTGATTGTGTTACAGCTTTTGGTGGCGACCATTGTCCATGTCCATATTTCTTTCTTTTCTCACAGTTATGTAACTTGTTATACTTTTACCAGTGTTATGATCTAGAGAGTGATCCATTAGAACAACTGGTTCATGTTTAACCCCTTAAAGTAAAGTGTCATTTGGGGGTTGTTTTACATCTATCAGTCTGTTTTTTAGGAGAATTACAGTGATACTAGCAGTGAACACAGTGTTTTTTGTGTCCCAGCAGTTTGCATTGCGCAGTTGATAGCCGAGAAGGCCGCAGGGCAGACGAGGCTGTCAGGTTGATCTTGTTAAACAGCATGTGTCCTTGTTAACGTCCCCAAACATCCTTTTTTTGTGTTTTGGTTTCATTTTTCATTGCACTACCGAGCTCTTGGTTTAGGATTCCCAGCAGATTTTCCTAGCTTTTTAATATTTGGTTCTGGCTCGTCTGGTCTCAGGTTGTTTTTCTCTGTGCTGAGATTATGACACACTCTGAGATAAGCAGCTTGCAGCTCAGCCATGCAGCCATGCAAGATGGCCGCGTACTGTATGTATGGCTTGGTTTCACCTTATACTTTGCCTCTTACTGTGTCAGCCAGTCAGTCATGCGTCCGGCTGGATATAAGCCAGTCTCACACCCTTGTTGGCGGTCACAGACGAGGCCGAGACCTCGGACCCTTTTCACATGGGATTTAGTCTGGTGAGCTAATTCTCAGAGCGTCCATGTGTGACATTAGCTAATAGCCGTACAATGTTTTGAAGCTGTCTTCACCCTCAGAGCAGACTGGATACTGATTGGATTATGTTGGATTAACTCTTATTTGATTTGTTTGTTTGTTATATGATACCTCTACCGTAACACTTCGTGCTCTCCCCTCTTTCTTATCTCTCTGCTGAAATCGTTAACCGGCGATTTCTCAGCGCAGCGAGCTTGGCCTACATCTGGAGGGATCAACGAGTTAAGCCACAGCCTTTTAACCCTCACATTCTGCCAATCCGTTACAAGCACGTTCACTGCAGCTGCAGCCATTCGCTTCATAATCTTTTCGCATGCAGTGCCCTCCACTACTTGTGAGAAGATCTTTTGTCTTTGTATCCCTAAATTCCCCATGTTGTCCTGTGAATTTAGAAGTCAATTTAATATTAAGGGGTCAAAGAAGTAATAGAAATGTGCATCTTAGAAAGTTGTTTACTAAAGTACTGAGTAATTTGCTCCCATGTCAATTACCCATGGTGCTATGCTATTATACATTATATTGTATTTATAATAGGCTACATTTGTTTCCATTAGAGATGTTCCGATACCATTTTTTCCTTCCCGATACCTGAACTTACATCACTCCATCCACTGAGGAAGACCATAGATGGGTTGAATGCTCCGCAAAAAAGCTAGTTGGTGGACCTTGAGTTAAGATTTGTTTATGGACACATTCACTCTCAATAATCAGACTTATAATATCTGTTAATGAACAGAAATGTGAAGGGAGGCCACTATAGATGTTAAACTTTAGAAAACTCACATGTTTAATGATGTTTTTATTGCTATTTATATGCTTTTATAAATAGAGGCTCACTCTTTCTGATTATGTGAGATATCATCATGTGGGTACTCCAGCTGTGACATATACATTGGAAAAGCCCATCCCTACCATTCGATTAATGTTATTATCTATACCACAAGCTAGAGTTTGCCACATCTAACCTCTTTGAAAAAACACTGTTTTCTTTCAGAAACACGGCTCCTTTCATCTCAACATCTAAACTGTAAAGTTTACTTACTTGGACTTCCTTTTTATGTTTGCAGTTGCTGTTGGCTGCGTTCTAGAGATTAGTGGATGCAGAAAGTTGTGTGGCCCCTCCTGGGATGGACATTTCTATTCCAGGGGGGGTAATTACAAGCTCTCCAGAGGGTGGGTAGAGACCAGTAGGACCTTTTTCAATCCTGGCATTTAATTTGTGAATGTTAGGGTCTCCTGCAAAGGGAAGGGCTGCATGGGTGGAATTTATGGATATAGCCCCACCCTGAATGAAACATATGTACGGTGTAGCCCTGTTCCCCTCCACCACATGATACGAACCATAATATAACGTTCCCCCTTCACACATTCCTTGGCAGCAGTCAGAGAAACAGTTTTTTTTATTTAAGGTCTGTCAGTCAGTCACGATTCTGCTGAGAATATACTTATCATTAGGCGTGCAGCAGAACTTTACTTTACTTTTCCACTATTTCTGTGGCTTTTGACGCCCATGTTTCACACATTTCACCAAAGTCCTTTTTATTTCCTTTATTACCAGAGAAACTCGGTCAACAGGCTTGTAATCACAGCAAAAAATTTCAGGGTCATCTACAATCTGTAGCCAATCAGCTTTCCATGCTTCCTTGTTTCACTGTTGATGCTTTGCAAACTGATTTCCAAGCCAACTTTTAACATCATTCTTATCTTGTCTGTCAAATATGGTTCCCCAAAGGCAAGCAGTGTTTAGAGAGTATAGTTGCTTCTATCATTGGGGTTGATGGCAAGTGATTTTGATTCTGTTTATTTTGTAATGCCTTGTTGCATTGTGCCTTATGTTGTATTCTAGGTCAACACATGACTCAAAATCATAAAAGGCCAAAGAAGAAACAGAAAAATAGACCATCACCTGTTAAAAAACGGAAAGAAAAGGGTAAAGTTGAGTTTTGTCTGCCCTGACATGCTTAATAATTAACAGAAAAAGTGCAGTAAAGGGAGAAAAGGTTCACACAAACACTATTTTTTTAGGCTTGAATTTCTATTTGAGTAGTTGTTTGTTTTGCAGCTTCTTTTTACCTTAAAATGTGAAGATGCAAAAGCCTCAACGTAGCGCTGGAATCAAGAGGATTTCATGCATTATGTCACCAAACTTGATTGCTCCTTCTGTAAATGTATTAGTGAGTGTCAAATGGGGAAAAATATTAAAAGTTCAAGTATTAAAGCCTATTTTCTAAGGGTGGGAATCACCATAGGTCCCACGATACGATATTATCACTTTATGATACGATCATTTTGCGATATGCTGAGTATTGCGATAACATAAATTGCGATTTATTATCTTTTTTCAACTGCAAACTATGCAGTTTGTCAACATCTGTTTTATCTAATAAGATTATCCCTCTGTTCATCTCAGAGTTTTTATTGACATGTCTTGAGGTCAGAGGTCAAGGAACCCCTTTGAAATTGGCCATATCAGTTTTTCCTCGCCAAAATTTAGCGTAACCTTGGAGCGTTATGTAGCGTTCTTCCCGACGAGCTAACATGACATGGTTGGTACCAATCGATTCTTTAGGTTTTCTAATTTCATATGATAGGATTGTTAAAATAAAAGTTTGATACGTGACGTCCATGTATCGATACAATATTGCCAGGCAAAATATCGCAACACTATGCTATATCGATTTTTTTTTCCCCCACCCCTACTATTTTCTTTTTCCGCTGGTGGTGACATTGTTCTCATACCTTACAAATGCATTTAAAAATTGGCAGATTGCAGACAGAAACAGGGAGGTTAGACATTACAGTTCGAGATACATTAGAGACTTTGATCATTGTCAGTTCCTGAATACTTGGCACAGATGAGACTCTCAACCAAAGAGGCACAAAACATCTTACTTTAAATCCTCCAACACAACACAGGAAGGATCGACAATGCCACCGTCTATGAAAATGTCATCCACGTTCCTGTTGTACTATGTACCTGTTGCCCTTGGGGTCACCAAAACATCAGTCCTGGCTTTTATTGACACGGGTGATCCGTCCCACCAGAACAGAACAGAAGCCCCTCCATGAGAACGGGACCTGTGTGTTATTCCAGCTGCATGACATTCTTTATAGAGGCAGCTACCCAGGACCGTACAGCTTCCACTAGTATCCACTCATGACTGCACCGGCGCGGCTCGCCACTGATGTCTGCAATACCAGAACATTGTAGAGATAAACTGTTTCACACGAGCCCAGTATCAAAGCAGAAAGTTGCAATGCTTTAGAAGATTGTATTATATCAGCTAGCATGACATGTGACTTGGAAGTGGTCCAGAAGTCTTAAAGCTGCAGGCGACTTTACACGTTGACAGCGAGAGGCAGCTGTTTGAAAACCTTGAAGTTTTAATAACCCCAGAATCATGTAAAGTGGCCATAATGGTCCATAATCCTTAATGGAAAGTGGTTGGTTTGTGCTGTTTCGTGGTTGAGGGATGAAGCGAGGAAGCATTTCTAATACTGAGGGTTTTCTGAGTGCTCATTCACAGCTGTTAAGGAAAAGTTTGAATTTTGCTTTTAGGGTTTGATTTGTGACTTCCCTTTGGCAGAGAAGTGCCCGAGTCCAGAATTTTCTTGGCGAGTAGCGTAAATCCAATAGTTTCAGTGACGCTCTCAGTTACAGAACATTTGATACCCGACTGTGTTTCTGCCACATTTCCCGATGCCGATTGGACAAAGCTGTGTTGTATAACAAAATACACAACAAAAGCACCATGGCGTCTTGTTACCGTGATACCCTTGACTCACTTCCGAAGAACAGGAAGTCAACGAGGTGACACTTATTCTGTCAACACCTGCACGGAAACCCGTAGGGCCTGAAACAGGTAGACGACTTCTGTTCTCTCATGAGAACATGTCTGATTCCCACCTCTACTACATGTTGATTAAATATGTATCTGACTCATTGAAATAACAGCTGTAGCTTTCTAAATCCGACCTCATTTTTCACAAACTACTTGATCCAAATAGCACAGAAGATCCTGATTCAGAACTATAAAGTTGATAAGCTTGGATGAATGTTTAACTGGAAGAACGCGACTCCCGAAACTGACGATTAGCTAGAGAGAAGTTACCACACTGTTAGAGTTGTGGGAACTATAAAAACACTGGTGGTTGTACAGTGGTGTTTCAGAGTGATGCTTCTTATACCTCATAAACAATCTCTGGTTGAGTACAGAGTAGACACTGGCTTGCACACAAACCAATCAGCAGCCAAGTTTAATTTTGGCCCGCCATCAACTTACTCACAAAATGAAAGGTAAATTAGCGACAGCTGATTTGACCTACGGCCGGCGACCTTTGTCATTTTTGAGTTTCACGACAAAATTTAAGAGTAAAGGAAGAATAGAAAGTCTGTTGATGTTGATGTATGATTTGTTTCAAGTGATGAGCATCCTCCACAGGAAATTCCACACACATTTTCATTATTATGTTGCAACGTCGGGATTTTTATGGATGCTGGATGCTGCGAGTCGGTAATTAGCTGAGATGCAGGAGCGATGCTTGTGCTGTAAATCATGTGGGAGTGTCTGGGATTGTTTAGATTAAAACCCTCTGGATGTTTTGTCAGTTGCCTCGTCGTTGCCAGACTGTTTGGATGGAGTATGTGTTTTAAGTTGCTCGGGCTGAATGTGTTTTTATTATACACGGGGAGGTGTTTATGGTAGAGGATGGGAAGAAGCTGAACTCTGTTTTCTTTCGTAATTTATGTTTTTGACATTTCTTCAGTAGCCTTCCTCGTCGCACTTTCGCTGATCTCTTTCTCTCTCCCCCTCCCACACCCACACATGTTTTACACCTTTAGCTTTGTTTCCCTCCTGCAGCTCTCCAAACAATCCCTCTCCAAACAAACCCTAAACAAGTTGTCCAAAGCCCGTGTAGGGGGTGGTGGGGGGAGGGTTTGTGAGCTGGGCGGCGGCCACGGCTCGGCTGCATCCTATTAGGACTGGGAGTGTTGAAAAGGGGCGTGGCCTGGAGCCAGTAACATCTGTGCCTTGTCCCCTCTGCCCCCGCGGCATTCTGCAGAGAAAAGGCAGAGAGAAGGAGGTTAGGGAGGGAGTGGATACGCCGAGGAGAAGTTCTCGCCGGCCAGCTGGCTGTTTGCAATATCTCAAACAGCAGCTCATGCCGTATGGCGAGTTCATCCCCTATTTGCCCCCCCCCCACCCCTCTGTGTGCCACCAGAGAAAAACTGCTTCCACCTAACTGGGATTTTCCTCTCGGCCGATTTTGACAGCCTCTGACATTCAAGGTGCTTATTATAGACGACGACTTTGAACCTGCGTGGATTACATACCTTGCGCAGAAAAAATGTGTGTGTTTTCTGTCGACAGTGCAGAAAGCTGGATACCGCAGTGAGTTGAGGATATAAAAGGGAATGCAACAGAGGCGAGCTCACTCCTGGACCGGGTAAGACGAGCTCAATGAATCTGCCTATTCCACCCTGTAATCAAATGAGTGCAGGGGGAAAAAAAGAAGAGCCGAAGCCGGCTGCTGATTGGAATGTGTGTGTGGATTGCATGTGACCGGTAGATAGTCCGAGGCTATCAGTGTGTGGATGAGGGGAGTCAGGGTTGCTGGTTTGCTTTATCACTCCCCAGGATACAGGCTGGATTCCTCTCACCGAGACGTAGGTGATTTTCATGTCTGTCTTATTAGGAGGTGTTGGTGCGGAAAAACGGTGTTGCCTTAGTAACCGGGGGGGAGGGGAGGATGACAGGGTGCTCCGATCAGGCCCCCGGGGCTGATTTCGTGGTGAGAGAGTTGTCCTGTGTATGCGGGGAATGCCCCATAATGACAAGGCTGGTCTGGAGACAGGGTGAGGTGGTGGTAGAAATATGTGTTCGTGCACAGAGAGGCTACAGGCTGCCACCTCCCACCAGCTTCCCACTGAGTGCAGCCCGTTATCAGTGTCAAGTGAGTGTGAGAGAGGATGGCATACTTTTTTTTTTTCCATGATGGGGGGGCGGAGTGCAGATAATCAGGTCAATGAAAAGGAAAGTCACCTTGAGCAGAGAGGGGTCTCCTCGCTCACTTCCTGTCACTGCCCATCCTTCTCAGGTTGCACTCGCACTTCCTCGTCTCCTCCCGAGAGGGCATCGCATGTAAATACTATACTAGACTGATGTATTACAAAGGACTAGTAGCTCTGCAGGCTTTCATGGTGCCGCTGAGTGACTGCGAGCTAGATTTTACCCTGTAATCCTTAATGGCTTTGTTATTTGTTTTTTTGTCCACTGAATTAGAGAGACAATCCTATTTTCCCCCCCTATAAACATCCCGAGCAGATTAAAAAGGAGGGTAATGTGCGGTAGAAGGGGCTTACATTAAATCACCCACCCACCCAGCTTGCACCGGTCACCCACCGCTCCGGTTACCATAGCAACTGAGGGAGAGATTTTTAAAGGACAGGCTGCAGCTCAGGGTATCCTGGAAGAGATTACTGCGCTCTCCACGCCCCATTATTGACAGTCTGAGAGGTTATCTGTTTTAACTACTCAGAAATAGATTTGAGACTAATATTGGACTGTGCCCAGCTGTGGTGCACACATCATAATGTTTACTGTTCCTCCTCACACAGACAGAAGGAGATCATGTTGGTGCTTTATGATGTTTTCAGTCGTTCAAAGTCCACAGCTTATATCTGAACTCGCAAAAGGTTTATTCTCTTCTCTTCTTCCTTCATATTCAGCAGTTTCTCTTATTTTCTTTCATCCACTGCTAATTTACAGTGAGTGATGCTGATCTTCGAATAGTTGCATCTTTAATGTTGATAGAAGCACAGACGTAACCTAGATGACACGAATTCAATGATACTGATTCTCTTCCCTGTCTGCTGATAGTCAGGGAGTTATTGATCCTCTGCTTCAGTGGTCTCCAACCTTTTTTGTTAGATGACCCCCCTCCACAGACAACTATCAGCTGAGCTAAAGTAGACACCGCTCGTCATGTTTCAAATGTGTTCAATCTTTTTTTATACAAATTAACCAGCCGATTAGACTGTTGTCAGGCTATTAAATAGGCGTCATCAGTCGCTATAGGCCCCATAGATGTGGGTCAATAGGGGCCTGCTACACCCACTAGTAGGTTTTATCATTTATTCACACGGTAGATCCCCGAAAGAAGGTATAAGAGAACAAGACAGCGACCTCTAGCGACCGTAGTAATTAAAACACAGGGTTTTCACCCAGGAGACTGGAGTTAGCATTCTGTGTGAAACCAACAATGTGTATTAGTATTAGTATTTGTTTGTAGTTATTTTAACCCAAATAACCCAAGTAAGCTGCTGTTGAGAAATAGTTAATGTCAACACCTATGCTATGTGTTGCCTTGTTTGTTCACATTTTTCACAATTATGAAGCATGTTACGGGCTGCTCGTGAGCTATTTTTACACCAAACTGTTCTTTTTTTTCACTGTTTTTGGATCATAGCCAACAAAGTGAACCGAGATGACTGAGCTGAAACCCTGGCAAGGATATTGTCGCATGTTTGAGTAGTTTCCTTCTTTGCCCCGAGTCTAACCTCCACTTGAAGGATTGACCCGAGGAAGAATGCTAACCCGTTAAGAGTGGGGGGTTGGAGAGTCTGTCTGCAGAACGAGTTTGACAACCTTGCCTGCGGAAAGAGCAGCAGCCTTTAACCTGCTTTTTAATCTCTGTCCTCCCTACATTTCAGCCGCACACTCCCCAATCCTAAACGTACATTTTTTTTGCTTTGTGCTATTATTCATGCATGTAAGAATTAAAGAGGAGTATCGCTGAATTACTTTTTTAAGGCGTGGAACAATTCAGTGTGTTTTTCAGACAACATTCAGTATTATTTCTTACCAAAAAGTGAGTTATTTTCCATCTAATATGTCACCAAGGCAATTAGATGATCATGAATTCTCCTCACGAATTCATTCGGGCCAAAAGTGCTGCTGTAATACACCGCTCATTAAAGTGTGTACGTTTTAGCGGTCGCTGGCGGTTGGCAGTCAATGACAAAGTCTGACAAAATATAATTTTAAGTTTACAGCCAGCAAACCCCCCTACAAAGGAACCTATACAGGTGCCAACGCATTCATTTACCTGTACACACAAGCCAGTAGTACCACAAGATGCATTAACAAGCAAGAAACCACACAGCAAAATTCAATGTTCCCCACAGCGTATTATACAGTCCGTGACAGTGCAAAAATCCAACATACAGTGAAAATATAACTTGTACACGTTCCGCCCAACCCTGCAGTCAATAGCTCAGTCTTATTAGTCTGTGTCACAAAGTACAGAAGTTCAAAAACAAACAAACAGTATGATGGGTCTGCCAGTAAATGGACCATCTCTGGGCTTTTAGATCATTAGGAAAAAACGAAAGGGTACCACAAATTAGATTCACCAGTGATTGAATCTCTCCTAGGCAACGCAACAACTTAACGGACAAACATTTCTTCATCAAGCACAGGGGTTTGCACAACCTTTTGTTCATGGAATAATGCTGTTGGCCTCACTATGAGGAATGAACACAGTAAGTTAGTCAGCTTGCACTGATCACAGTCTTTATCTCCCCCGCTCTTGTTTGCTGATCATTTTTGATCAGATCATTAACCTTGACTGTTGAAAACAGGCGTGTCTGGAGATACAGAAGCTGCTCTAATCTGATCCATTACAGACTGACAATGTCGCCGGATGAAACGTGCGAGGACCACGAGTCTGTTTAATGGGGAAGGATGTGGAAAACAATGAGATTACCTCCATGTGACATGGCTAATAGAGTCCTCTGTTTTCAGTTACATCAGATACTGCAGTGTCGGCGTGTTGGTAACAGAGTACAGGATAGTATTTAGCTTTATTGTGAACTATTAAATGTTATGTTGAATATTACAGTTGTGATACAGGCCTTTAACCTTACACAGACTTTTTTTAGATTTTAGATGTTTGTTTCATGACACCAACACATAATGGTACAATGGTACAAAAATGGTATTTTGGGATTTATACATTATTCTTACATACTTATTAATATATAAATTTAAAAAAACGAAGCATTCGAATAGTGATTTGGAGGTTGGATACCATGGCAACGGTCGAAGCTTTGAAGCTTCGAAGCATTCGGGTCATCCCTACACATATGAAACCCAAAGGTATTCAATTTAAAATGATACATAACAGACACAATCTGCAAATCTTTGAGAAGCTGGAACCAGAAAGTTTTACTTTTTTACTTAAAAAAATAGTTGGTTCTGGACTAAAAAAGGCTATACAGTAACTTCAGACTTGACGAAGAAGTTTAGGTAGTTCTCATTTCAGCTTTCTATCTCATTATTTATGTTTGTTTGATTCGACAGCCTATACTAATATTGGTTTAGCAAACATGCAGTAGCGCCTTGTTTTTTTAACACATATATCAATGCGCACACAGACTTATGTCGTCATAAAAACTGGAAAACTACCACACCGAAAGAATCGCGTTACATTCAGGCATGTAAATGTTTTGTTTTTAACAGTCACTCACAGCTCACAGTAACTTTGTCCCAATGCACTGTCGCTACTTCAAAGTCCTACAAGATCTGAACTTTTTGAACCATGTAGACAAGAGATGTTTAGTGTAAAATGTATCAGCTGGTGGAAGAAATGCTTCCTTTGTCTGTCTCTGTGCTGTTATCCCTTTCTCTGCTCTCTCTCTCTCTCTCTCTCTGTATGTTAATCCTGTAATCTGAGAGCCACTTCAGCACTACTCCCTCATCCATGTGACATTAATGCTCCAGAGGCAATGCCCTTTGTCACATCTAGGCAGTACACACAGTCCTGTAACGTAAATGCACACGAGCACACAGGCATCGTCGGAGCCGAACGGCTCTGCTACCGTAACTCCGAGGACAGTTTTGACGGCTCTCTGGTGTCTGACTGATTGATTTTAATCTCCTCTTAACCTGCCAGTCAGCATTTCCATCACGGCCCAGTTATTTTCTGATGTGTGTCCAAGTCTGTGCGTGTTTACTCATTTTTGTACATGGGGGTGCCATTAAGTAATTGGCAGAACGAGCGTTATGTATGCCATCCAGCTGTGCAAGACAATTGGGCACCACTGTGTCGCTTGTACCGTAGCTGCACCAGAGAAAATTAGACGATGTGAAACATCAACGTTCAACATGAAAGTAATTGCCGAGTAGCTGCCGGTTTCCAGAAGTAAAATGGGTCGGTTTACTTTCAGTGAGCAGGGAGATTTTCTGTATTGCAGCTGCATTGAGAAATGTAGATTGTTTTTATTACTTTTGACTGTTACTATTGAGCATTTTGTGGTCGAGTCCAAACAGTTTTGAGTTTCACACAGGTTAAGCAATCACTCTGTGTCCAAACACTGGGTTGCTGATTGATTTTCAGCAGAGCAGCTCCGAGCTGAAAGGACTACCGCTAGCCTTCGCCGTGTGACTCCCGAGCCTTTTGTTTGCGGCGGTCCAAATTTGATCCAAAATAAATTACCAAACGTAGCGCGCAACAGTCATCAGGGGGGTTTCCAAAAGTCCAGAAGCCTATTGAGTGTAGCGCACTGCATGAACTGTGTCTCCAGTGGCTCTTTTTTTTAATATAAGTACACTTTTATTTTGTCAGTGTGAGAAACACTGTAACGCAATGCAGTGGAATAGTATTAAACGGCACCACCTACAGCGTCGAGCTGCTTTGCATTGAAAATACTGCGGCGCGTCAAATTGCGAGTCTGATCCATCCCAAATCCTAAATCGGAAAAGAAGATTAAACTTCTGTGCGCCAAATGTCTTTCTGGCCCGCCTATAACACAGCTGCAGCTATACTCTGTGCAACACATGCAGTCAGTTAACAGCGTTAACATATTTTTATATGTATGTTTTCGTCATTACAGCTAAACCCAAAACAACACGTGAAATTATTTTGGGTTTTGTGTAGCTGTTAATTTTAAAAGCATGAATGAATTTGTGCTGTCTTAGAGGATGATAATAACGGTAACATGACACTTAATTGATTCCATTATCCGTGACAAATTTCGCTTTAATTCGCTCGCTGCACAGAAAGGTCAGAGGTCAGGGTCAGACAGAAAAACGTCCCCGGAGCAGGGAGGGAGTGTAATGTCTCACTCAAGGACATTTCAAAAAGGTAGATTATTTCTAATTACAGCGCTTGAGCTCGAGAGAGACGTACTGTGTCTCTTTTCAAAACAACTCAAGGTGAAGCAACCCTGCTGTATCGCCATTACAGCTCTAATACGCACATTCAAGGTTTCCTCCCTTACCTTTAGCTGTAGAGCTACTTTGCTCAATTAGAAACATGTTCTGCCTCGTCTTCTTGTCCGTCCCGACCAACATTAGTGCTGCAGATGATCCAGGCAGTCATAGCAGCTGTAGATATCAAAAATTAAAAGTGCCAGAAAACTGCTGATAGATGCCAGCTGGTGCAGAAGAAGGTATTTCACACATCTGCTTTCAATACACTACTGTCCACTGTGTTCTCTCTCCAAGGTTGGATTCCTGCTCCCAAGTGAGGCACATTTTTGCTTATTAGCATCAGCTTTAAGTTGACCTGTTTGTATTTATAGATTATACACAAATCCAACCAATCATGACTGCAATTGTTTTGACTACATAATTGACCGAATACATGTTTTTTTATTTCAGATGTGGTTTAGTTTAGAAACAGATTTTTTTTTTTTGTCTTAATGAGTAGTTTGATTGCACACTCTTACAAATTTCCTTCATGTTTGGCAGTATTCGGTACTCCGACTTGCTGTTATTATCTGTTTCTACGACTTTGGATACCAACCATAGACTGTGTATAAGAAGTGGAAGTAGTCACCGTGACGTCACCCATTAGTTTGTGGACTGCCGTTTTGAAGCCTCGAGTTTGGCCTTTTGGCCGTCGCCATCTTAGTTTTTTGCAACCAGAAATGACACGACAGAGTGAAGCTAAGTACAACCGAATGCTGAATAAGACACTTTTAGGCGACCAAAATGTTACAATTATCTTTCATGAACTGAAAACACACTGTGAAAGTTGTATGAAGAAAATGCGGACAACACCATGGTAGCGACCTGTCAATCACAAGGTAGCCCCGCCCTAAAGCATACCCTGCTTTATGGTCTATTTGACTTTAAATTGGACCATAATTTACTAAATGAACATCATGCTGTATTGAAGAAGACTTGAAACTAGTGATTGAGACCATAAACTCATGTTTACAACGTTTACTGAGGTAATAAATCAACCGAGAAGTAGGGTCATTTTCTCATAGACTTCTATACAATCAGACTTCTTTTTGCAACCAGAGGAGTCGCCCCCTGCTGGCTGTTAGAAAGAATGCAAGCTTAAAGCACTTCCCCATTGGCTTCACTTTTCAGACCCCGAAGGTAGCCCACTGATAACAACACCACAAATTTCTCTCAGTAGGGCCACTGTGGCGGTCAATTTTTGGGCATTTACGATTATGTACCTCATAGGAATACTGTGGCGACCCAAGCAGCACCAGAGAAATCTAACCCACATTATTTCCAGTGTAATCAACATTGATGACACTCAGCAGCTAATATAGATCTTGAAATGCCCTCGAACAATGGAGGAGGCTGAAGAGATGAGTAAAGTTGACAGAAGCACAAAATCAGAGAAAAAGTCAAAGCTGGAAGAAGACGGCTGGATTAAGAAATGTCAGATCATCTCTGAATGTTGTTCATTCCCCTTCTTCGCACATGTTCAGTAACGTGAGCGTCTTTCTCTCGTGTTTAGCCTCAGACGCTCCTCTCTGCTTCTGCCTTTTCTCCAGCGGACCTGACACTTCTGCAGGTTTAGCGCAGAGGTCTCGGGGCACCATGCACGGGCTCACTCTCACTTTACAAACACTGGGGTTCTTTTTACAGTCTGGACTCGCGCCAGGTCACCCGCCAAACCACATGGTCACGAAAACAACAAGGCTATCCAGGGATAGAAATCTCCTCCGGACAAAGGGAGAAGTGTTTGTGTGGATATGGGTGGGCGGGGTTTAATTATTGGATGTGTATGAATGAAGGAGTACAAAACCGAATCTGCCCACTCGTGCTGTGAGCAGCAGCCCACAAAAAAGTCATGATGTTTCTCCAGTACAGTCCCAGGAGTTGATTTATGTCAGCATAAACAGCATTCTTCTTGATTACACGGAAAGTGCAGCTGTTACATGGCATTATTATCGACTCGCAGACTGTTAACATTTCAAACATGCCTACTAGAAGGATAATTCTTGGAAACAACCGTTAATCCTGCTAAATTTTACTGCTCGGACAGCTGAGGGTCAGTTCGACTGGGTGAGTTGCTTGTTTTGGGGATTTTGAAGTGTGTTTCTTCTCAGTCGGAGCAAGTGACAGCGGAAGGTGTTGTTGTGTGGGTGTTGTTCGGGGTCACAAAGCTCACCTGGCTATGACAGGAATGTCCTCTTGTTCTAACAGGCCTCTGTTATGTTGGGAACCTTGACCGTCTGACAGACAACCTCCGGGGGGCTAATGTCGGAGCACTCGGGTCTCACAGGTTAACAATTACAGCGCAAACACACAGGCTTAGCAGTGTCGCAGTCTGCGTGTTCAAACCTTCAACGCCCCCCCCCCCCCCTCCGCACATCGGCAGGTTCTAGCAGCTGGATGGGGACCAGCGCTGTCCCA
Source organism: Sebastolobus alascanus (assembly GCA_916701645.2). NCBI lineage: Eukaryota > Metazoa > Chordata > Actinopteri > Perciformes > Sebastidae > Sebastolobus > Sebastolobus alascanus. Next base: position 1,730,047 of record CAKAOJ020000096.1, on the reverse strand, counting down.
CTCTGGCTCACAAGTTTATACAAAGTTTACAGCTCGCTTTAGCTAATGGAAAAGATGGGCAGTTTTGTGGACTAATATGGTCAAAGAGGGCTTCGAATCGCTTCTTCCCTTCATGCTAGAATAGATGGCGAGCGTGAAGCCAAGCAGCTGCTGCCGAAGGCCTCTGGTAGTCTATTTGGAAAAGTCAAGGATGTGTCAAAATAAATACACTATTCAGTGTGTTAAGGGTGAGCTGCTGTGTACTTTATCCCACGTGTGGCCATTTGGCCTCGGGCACCTTGTCTGCAGTACACTATAAGCTTTGTACGGGTATATATATATATATATATATATATATATATATATACTGTGTATTTGATGTCTTTATTTAGAAAAGAGTGGATATTGTAGTCATGGAATACAGTTGGCTATTGTTAGTTTTGTTTGACAGTTTGCCGAGTTATTACTAGTTTGTTGGCCACCAAGAGACACGAATGGTGACTTGGACTAACGTGTCGTGCGTCTGATTAAGTGGTCATTGCAACAAATCATTATCAACACAGTTTACCTTGGAACAATATTGTTAAATGCTATCTTATCTTTGTGCTTTTAAGCGTTTTGATTTCCTTTTCGGGGATTTGCTTGTCTTGTTTTTCTTGGAGTCAGCATATTAAATGGAGACATATTTAAAACAAAAAAACAAACATTGGGTGAAATATGAACATAATACGGCAGATTTCAAGATTTTCCGGCGGTTGGAAAAAAAGTCTCCGACAGCTTTAGCGGCTGTTCCAAATTTGAAAAGTACAGCTGCTGGATAGCAGATGAACCAAAAAAGTGACTAAAATGGGACAGTGATGGCATCAGGCTTTATTTAGGTGGACCACAAGATGGATTTTCTAGTGACTCTTACACAAAGTTGCCACAGGAAATGTCCTCACTTTCCCTTTTGGAAGAGATAACTTTAGCATGTCCTCGGTCCTCTGAGCATAATCTTCGATTACACTGAAGTATGTGACCTGACCGGCTTAGATTTGGACTGCATCACACGCTGCATAATGATGCGTTCAGTCTGGGCGAAAACTCTGGGAAAGGTCAAGTGAACTCGGTTATGTTCAGCGGGCCGCCGGTCACCCAAGAAAAGACATCCAGAAATTCCTGCAGGTCAGCGCAGCCTCTGTGGTTTTGGTACTTGGCCTCATACGGCTCGGCGCAGCGGGGAGAGAGACCGTAGAGCTGTTTTTGTGACATGCTGACGGCGGTGTCCTCGTGGATGTCTGGACACCATGTCTTTATTTTGCCAGACAGCACAGAGGTCTTGTGCACTTTATTCCCATTATTCCTGCATGGAGTTGAGCCGGCAGGTCTGAGAGCAGCTTTCTCCTCTCTTACTCTCTTACCCTCACTGTGTGTTTGTCTGAATTAGTAGTTTGTTACAAGTCAAGCTTGTTTATGTTTTCAGTAGTGAGATTCGAGGTCTGTCTTGTCTCAAATATCAGTTTTTAGCCTTAGCAGCAGAGTAAACTGTCACTCTTCATGTTTGAATAGCTGTAACCAGAGGACCAAATGCTCAGTTCATCTGATCCCAGGTCAGAATACCCTCTGAAGAGAAGACATAGAAGACATTTTTAGAAATTATCCTCAGGGGAAAATGAATGTCTGTACAAAACTTCATGTCAATCCATCGAATAGCTGTCGAGACATTTCACTCAAAACTACAAACTCATGGTGACGCTAGATGAAGTCAACACCAAAAGACACGAAGGATCACCAAAGTCATTAGGATCCATCCTCTGGGGAACATGAATGTCTGCACAAAAAATCATCGCCATCCCTAGATTCCTGCTGGCTAAAACCAGCCCAAAATACTCTTCACCTGGCAGGACATAACTTTCTGTAATGTGCTCAACCCTCCTCGTCAATGCTGTTCATTTATGACAGCTGATCTCTATGTATTTTTATCTGTGATATATAGGCAGGGCAGATGGGGGCAGTAGTCCAACAGGATTGCACACATTACTGGTGAAAATGCAGCTGCTGGAGACCAAACCAAAGTGTGTAATCATGTCTACGAAGTCAGAGAGCCAGGAAGGGGAAAGTCTGGTGTTGATGGTTATCAGGATGATGGAGGCAGTGCGTGTTCGAGTTTGACGTGGACTCCGCATGTTGCAAATCTCACCTGTCATTTGAACAACACGCAGGCCAACTCACACACCTTATGACTCGTCTCAGGGTTTACATGAAGGCCTGTATTTTGCGCTTTACCCGCGATGACCTAGCCAGCCTTCAAAAACCACAAAAGGGCCTCAAACACACACACACACACACACACACACACACCAACCTCTCACCATGGTCATTGTAAAGTAAACACACCCCTCTAATCATTCCTCGTTAGGTCTTTAGAGGAAAGCCGACTCTGAATAGGAAGGAAGGGGAGATGAAAAGGCCTGAATACACTAATCCTGGCAAATTACGCTCTCCATTTCAAACGTCGCACTCTCACGGCGCCCTATTGTGTAAACGATATAATGAAATCTTTCAGTGCTTGCCATCACTGATACGGTGCATTGTGCTTTTCCTTCAAAAATGATGACCCTGCATCATTAAATATTACCAGGTGCAGAGGGTTAGGTTGTAACTTTGGAAAACTCGTCAAAGCCTTCATAGATTTTGTGTCATCCGGCTGCTATTAAGTAACAGTTCTCCTAATGTCAGCGTGTCCCAGCCAGTTAGTCCATTAGAGTGTTGCTGTGGGGCTTCGGAGTTCATCCATTAGAGCAGAGAGTATTAATCTTTGTAATTAGTACCATTAAAATGGGCATGTCTTAGTATTTATGGACTGTATTATCTTCTATTGTTCATCTGAGAAAACTCTTCTGTTATTGATTTTTGTGATTGGCAGTTTAAAAAGCACAAGACTTCACTCACACACTATGTGAGACCAGATTTTGTGTGGAGAACTCATCTTGTCCCCTTCTCTCCGTCCACAGTACTCTCTGACGGAGGCCCAACTCTGAGGTGGAGGAGGCCGTGAAGAGGCCCTGAAGGAGCCTCCCACCTTCCCTACCCGACCAGCCGGACTCACCGGACAGCCATGGCTCCTCGGAAACGTGGCGGCGGCGGCCGCGGCGGCCTCTCCTTCATCTTCTGCTGTTTCAACAGCAACGATCACCCGGAGATCACCTACAGGCTCAGGGAGGACTTTGCCCTGCAGGCCATGGAGCCGTCACTGCCGATGCCCGGATACGACGAGCTGGACGGCATGTTCTCCGAGTTGGTGGTAAGACTTCATTCTGCTTTTTCTTGTTGAGGAAAATTCTGATCAGAGGAATTGTAAGACTTCAAAAGAAACATTTAATTCATGTTTTAGTAGCGGAAATTACCAAGCCATTTTTTTATATTTGCGACTCGTTTTATAAGTTTTAGAATTTCGATTTGGAGACAAGCAAGAGACAAGAGAATTCAAATATATGTGTTTATACAATGCACGTTTAACATCTAGCATAACAGACACATCAACATTTTTATTAAACTCAGTCTTTAAAATCTAATCTTACCTCATCGTTTACTTTGTCAGCTACATTTGGAGACATTCCCAAACAAACGGTCACTTCCTCCCAGTTTACACTATCTAGTGAGCAACGGGGCCAGGCTGCTATTCTTCCTCTGTCTTATTGTCACTTCTAATTTGTCGGGCTCTCCCTTTTCTCTCCTGCCCCATTTTCCTCTCCCTGTGGTTGCCACAGTAATCTAAGCATGACATTTTTGCACATCAATAGACCTCATTCAGGACCTCTTAATGTCTCGTCCTCCTCCATCTGCTAATTGCTTGTTTTTGTCTCCCGCCCTTTATGGAGACATAATTGAGTAAGTTGAGTGTGACGACAAGGAGGCTTTCAGTTGCTCTGTTTATCATAAGACAAACAGCCACGTGCGTTTCTCTTCTCCCAGCGTGAGCCACCATGTGCGTGTATAATCTGAACGGGCTCGCTGGAAAAAAGACTCACGTTGCGGAATATAGTCGGAGCCATCTGCTCTGTTACGATCAATTAAACTCTGACCTTTGAACTTGAGATTCATTGAGAAAAAGTTTTCCAAAAACCTGTAAGCCTAGGAGAAGCTTCTTTTTCCAATCTACATCAGAGAGATAAAGCCACTCTCAATCGATCTAGGGCTGAACGATTTTGGAAAAAACAATATCTAATTGTGATTATTTTGATTGATATTGTATTATATGATATCAGGGGGAATGATCATTTTGACATCATTATTCTAATTTCCATTGAAAACATATTACAAATGTTATGGTGTGATTCTTGCAGGGATCTGTACCAAACAAAGATGTTTTGTTTACAAAATATTTAATATATTATTTGATTTAAAATGGTATTTTGACACACATTTCACCTTTAACAAATACTGTGCCTCCTGCGATTTGAAAATTGCTGTAGGTCATATTGCGATTTCAATAAAATTTTGATTAACTGTGCAGCCCTATCTCAAACAGAACATTAACAACAAATCTTTTGCAGCATTAAAACACTTAGCTGCAATAAAATACACATTTGAATTAGTTACCTTTCCCCATTCAATGCTCGCTAGTATGTCTACTAATTCATGAGATCAATCAATAGTCCACACAACCAATTTAGGCTCATATTGATTCACAGGGCTTGATGGCTTTAGCAAAGAACATCCCCGAAGACCATGCAGAGCAGTCGCCATAATGCATTCAGCAATCAATCTGTTGGGTAAACCACATTAACTTGATCTCCATTGAGAATAAACCTGTGTTTAGGCTTGAGTCCACACTAGCCTGGAACTAAATTGCTTAAAAACCTTCTCACGACCTTTTTCACATGAAGCTCATTAAAGCATAACTGCTTTAGGATTTGATTCATGTGGATTAACACATGAAACAGCACAGAAAATAAATAACTTTCAGCACAAATCTAATCAACCATTAACTGTGTCCCCGTGCTGTGATGTAAAACGCCGATATCCAAACCCCAACATAAATTTCAGTTTTATGCTCAAATTAAAAAACTTGCTGATATGTTTTAATTGCGTTCTCAGAGTGTTCAAATGCTCTCTGGTATTTAGTCTTCCCAGCAGCACCCTTTGTGCTCCCCTCTGTGAAATATCTGTTCCGCGTTGTGACGCATGTTGTCTCCAGATGTTTGTTACCACATGTTGAGCAGGCAGACCACGCCTTATCTTTTTTCTCCCCATTACTCACACGTCTAAAAGCCTGCAAGACATCTGATTTGACTCAGAGTCGTATTGAATTCGACGATGAGAGCACCCGGTGATATCCAAGTGATCATGGAGAGATTTAGCACGAACCCATCTCAAACTGAGAGCAGGGCTCTGGTGCAACTACTCCTGGCTGACACATGTTTTTTTGTTTGTGGATATTTCAAAATATGCAGCACGACGGTTCGATAGCGTTTTGAGAATGATGCTCTCTTTCTAGTCACTGAATGGAATCTTCTCCACACAGGCATCAATAAAGGATTGTGAACACGTAATATCTCAAATCTGTCCTCTTCCTTTGAACCCTCCTCGCCAACATTTCTTGACCTTTTCTGTGTTTTTTTTGTCCCCGCTCTGCAGGACGAGCTCGACCTTTCCGAGAAACACAGGGAAGCCATGTTCGCTCTGCCTGCGGAGAAGAAATGGCAAATCTACTGCAGCAAAAAGAAGGTAAAAGACTCTCACTGTGCATCACCAAACTCCACATCTGCCTCCACAAGCTGGCTGCCAACCCGCTGAATAATATCTGCAAATATCCTGCCAAGTTTGTGTAACCGCCACGCTCATTGATTTGTTGATATCTGAGGCTGTGAGTTTTCTAAAAACACAGACCACACAATCTTGTATCGCTGTATCCCTCTGCTCACAACAGGCTGTGTTTAATATCAGGTGTATACAACTGCCTATATAAGATGAAAATGCACACACTGTCAAACTAAACTGCCTTTAATATACTGTAATGGAAGACGTGCTATTATTATACGCAGATAATTACCTAAACATTTCAAACGCACCACTCCAGGACCACCGAGAGTACTTTCTAATAACTTTATTCCCCAGTCTTTTATGCATCTCTTCAATTACAGTCACTTTCCTCATAAGTCTGTACTGCCTCGTCAAAGCTCCGCCATGAATAACTCACCCAAGTGGATGTTACACAAGGTGCATATAAAAATAGTGACGTGCAGAGGGAGTAAGACAAACGCTAAATCCATCTTTATTCCATTAGATAATCCACGAACAGAGAAGGCAGTGAGTCAGGAATTATAAAGTACTGACATATATTGCAAGTAGTATCTTGTTTCTAGTGTATTTTCTCCCAGACTATAAGGTCCGTTGTATCATTGTTCAATTGTTCTCCCTAAGGGAGGATTTTTTAATCATGCAGTTTCTCCTTTTAGATAACGCACCTGTCCCATCAAAGCATTCGTGTAGCCATAACATACTCTACCACTCTGTGACAGGGTCATATTTCATTATGTCTTGTCTTCATGATAAAAGGACTGTCAGCTGTTCCTCCTCTCCCTGTATATGAATTCCCAGACGCCTGGTCTAGTTTAGATCACCCTGCCTTCACATTTTTACAGCAGTGTTCCTCAAGGCCGTAGTTATGACTGTGTAGGATATCCTGTCCTGACTAATATGCAGGCAGGGCATACTTTTCCTACATCCGGTTACAAACTAGAGGTGAGGATTTAAGTGTGATGGATGGATAGTTTGCATGCCAGCGTACAGTACAGGTCCTCAGAAAACACAGCTGCAGGAAGGCACGCCTTAAGTTCAAACGTGTTGTTTAAAATGAGCCCAGAGAGTTTAAATATGAATGAAGAAACCTCCAATCTCTGCTGGCCTGGTCATGATATATTATTCAATATACATTCTTACTAGGGCTGACCCGAATGCTTCGAAGCTTTGACCGTTGCCATGGTAATCAACCTCCAACTCAGTATTCGAATGCTTCGTTTTTTACATTTCTTTTTTTTATATATAATAATACTGCATAAATCCCCAAATGGTCCATGAAATAATGAATAATCCCACAACTCTTTTCATTATTCATATTCAACATTATTGATTATTAGTTATTCTCGGATGGATATCGCTGTTCAAAAAATGGTATTCGGGACAGCCCTTATTCTTACTGATATTGACATTAGATGTAGAGCTGTAACGATTAATCGATTAGTTGGGTCAACTATTAAATTAATTGCGAACTATTTTGATAATCGGTTAATCGGTTTGAGTAATTTTTAAAGAAAAATAAGTCAAAATTCTCTGATTCCAGCTTCTGAAATGTGAATATTTTCTGGTTTCTTTACTCCTCTATGACAGTAAACTTACTGAGTCCACTGAGTTGTGGACAAAACAAGACATTTGAGGACGTCATCTCGGGCTTTTGGAAACACATTTTCTGAGATTTTATACACCAATCAACTGATCGATTAATCAAGAAAATGAATCGACAATGAAAATAATCATTAGTTGCGATCCTAATTAGATGTCTTCAAATATTTTGGACCATCCAAAAATATGAATTTAGAAATAGTAGTTTAACATTTTGGGAATAAATTAGTGTGCTTTAGAGGTGTTGGTAGGTGTATTTTTTCTACCTTTTGAATGGAGCCAGGCTAGCTATTTCCCCCTGCTTCCAATCTTTATGCTAAGCTAAGCTAACCGCTGTAGCTCCATATTTATCATACAGACATGAGAGTGGTGTTGATGTCCTCCTCTAACTCTCCAGAAGAAACATTTCCCCAAAATGTTAAACTGTTCCTTTAAAGATCCATTTGTACATCGAGAACTTGTGACTTAAGCTGCACACAGCGTCCACTAGCCAGCAGCGACAAGAGCGAGAGAAGGTAGTGGAAATGGAAACGGCACGGTGTGTGCTCCCGTTTCTGCTGTGTCCCAATTAGTGGCCTCATTAGGAGTCGTCTCAGGGTCCAAAGTAGCCTAATAGGGCGTTTTGAAAATAACCCCCAAATGTTGCTCTGCCTCCGTTCAGCTTTCTCGAGATCATGCAGAGGTTGTTTCAGTGTTGGTGTGAAGGTGGAAACAGATCTTTATGTGCAGCATCGACCTGCAGGAGGAGGGTGGGGGGGGGGGAAGCAGTGACAGAAAGGCGTCAATACTGCTGACTCGGCAGCAGGCTCTGGCCCCGACCCAGACAGATAAAAACTCATCTGAGCTCAGAGAGGAAGGGTGTGTGTGTGTGTGGAGAAAAGAGGCAAAGGAAGCGGTCTGGTGTCCAAGGCAAACAGGAAGGCTTCACTTCCACAGGTGCAGCTTTTGTGTGTCTGGCAGGGGGGGGATGATGATGATGAGGAGGAAGAAGGTGGGGTCATTACCAGGGCGCGCTGAGCCCGCGGGTGATAAGGGCGCTCTTTTTCGCCGGTGGTCTCTTGGCTTCATAAGTCCCAGGAGGAGATAAGTCAAGTCAAAGCAGCAAAGCTTTAGCTGTTTGGTTTGGCCGGGCACCTGAGCCGATGAAATCACGCTGCAGAGAATCAATCTTCTTCCCCCCTTCTTCTTCGTCAGCTCTTTTCTAGGCTGCATCATGTGCCAAGAGGCGGATTTACTGATCTGGTTGTTAGCAGAGATTTTGCAGTTGGGTCTCAAGAAAAAAAATCCCTTTCATTTGTGAGAGGACAGAGCAGTAACTTAACTTCTCTTTCAAGCAGACTCTAAATAACCGAGATTGATTCCTGTTTCTCTAATGTGTCTTTGATCTTTCCTTAAATGTGGAAAAAAGTAAACTCCCAGAAATACACTCCCCGCTTTCATCACGACCCTAAATAAACGAGACATGTCAGTGTGTTTGAAGATCGCTGACTTCCGAGTTGAAAGATGCGAAAGGAAGTGGGTCCCCACCTCTGCGTCTGCTCCGCTAATGGACTGAACTTCTTCCAGCGCCCGGCCGGTCAAGCTGGCACCGGACGCGGAGTGGAACAGCAGGATCAGAACCTTCCCGTCACTGCACGATCCCTGCAGAACCGGCCAAGGCCCTGCAGTTTCTGTCAGAGATGCCAAGTCTCTGCAGGCCGCTTTATTAACCGACGCCCAATTAGTTTCTTATGGTCACAGCTCGCTTGCGCTTAATGGAGCAGGAGTCAAAATGAAAGCCGGGGGCCCTTTTATGTACAAGCCAAGTTCACGGTCAAGTCATTTTCTCCTCAGTGTTTTTTCCTTTGAGTTAGAAAATTAAATGTCTCAAAGCTATTTTATTTTTTTTTTTTTCCACTTGTAATACAAACGTGCCTGTCAGGAGATTAATCTCAGCATAAATCAGGCCATGTCCTTAATCCACAGTTTTAAACATTCATTTACTAATCTCAAGATGTTCTCAAGCAACTGTGCTCTCTTTTCTGCACTTCTCACTCACCACCTCCTGAAACTCAGCGAAGCGCCGGATGATAAAATGGGCTGAATATCTGTGTCGCCCTACTTTGAGTTCCCGCTCCATTTCTGGCTTTTGGCTATTTATTCCCCGGAACCTTCTGTTCCCCGCGTGTTTGTATGTCTCAAGTCTTTCGAAGCCAGTCGATCTGACAAATAACGAAATGAAGTTTTCCATCTGGTTTGCAGTTCGACTTTGATGTATTCAAACATGTCACAATAACTTGTCCACCGATGTGACTTTTTGAAATATTTCCTTCAAAACCACGTTCTTATGTAACATTTTCAAATCCCAATCACTCCCAGTTAATATTCATAAGCCAAACACATCTTTTTCTTATGAACTCATCTCGTGTTTTCTTTCCCCATAACATTGTGTGACATTCCTTTAAAACAATGCGTACGTGGATCACTGCACAGCATCATTCACTCTCTGTTATTCTCTGTTTTACAGGAACAAGAAGAAAACAAAAGTGCAACTAGTTGGCCAGAATACTACATTGATCAGCTCAATTCAATGGCAGCTGTAAGTAATCAAATGAACTTTATTTATTCTTTTTTTTTTTTTTGGATATGAAAATGGTCTCAAAATAGTCCTGGAAGAAGGAGCTGCCCTCATTTCCTGAGGTTTCCTTATCCGATACAAGGGTCCAAGATTGTAAAATCCTCTGAGACAAATCAGTGATTCTGGACTATATAAATATGACTTAAAGGGATAGTTTGGGTGTTTTGAAGTGGGGTGGTATGAGTTACTTATCCATAGTTACAGTAAATGGTCGATATGCCCCCAGTTTGGAGAAGCAGACAGAAGTTACCGCACAGGAGCAAAGCAATGTACTGCTGTGGATGGGGCTGGCAGCAAGACATATTTTAGCCACCTAAACGAAGGTCCACATAAAAAAATCAATATCAGTTTAAGTGTACGCTATATTTAGAATATATTCGCCAGTTTACTTTGCCGTGAGACAGCTATACAGTCTATGTTTCCAACAAGGAACTGAAGCCGTTATCTATGCTCTCACCAAAGCAACCAGACTCCATTGAAAAAAACAGTAATTTAACCTTGCAGAACACGGGAGTTGCTGGTCTACCGCTGCCTCGATTGGTTAGTTTGTTTGTGTTTTTACAATGGAGTCTGGTGGCTTTTGCCACCAGCATAGATGGATACAACGGCTTCGGCTCCTCGTCGGAAAGGGCTGTCTCACGGCAAGGTAAAGCGGTGAAAATATTCTAAATATAGTGTAAACTTAAACTGATATTGTTTTTTTTAGGCGAGTCTTTCTTTTAGGAGGCTAAAATAGGTTTTGCTGTTGCCCCCGTCCACAGCAGTACATGCTTTGCTTCCGTGTCGTAACTCCTGTCTGTTTCTCCAAACTGGGGGTGTGCCGACCGTCATCTACTGTAGGTTATACACTGACTATTGATAAGTGCCTCATACAACCCCACTTCAAAACACCCGAACTATCCCTTTAACAACTTTCAACTAAATGAAGCTAGTAGTGAGCCAAAAAAAAATCGCATTTCAAATTCAAATATTAAAAGATTTTTTCACTTTGCTGGGAGTACATTTTCCATGTGACCTGAACATCTCTGGAAATCAATCAGACTCAGATCTTCGTGATGTTTAATCTTCTGTCGAACAGAGAACGACGCTCCTCGCTCTGGAGAAAGAAGACGAGGAAGAGCGGAACAAAACCATCGAGAGCTTGAAGACGGCTCTGAGGACACAACCTATGAGGTGGACAAATACTTCCTTTGTCTTTTTTTTTAATCTCCTCCCTTTCCTTTACATTTAATGTCCTCCGTCGTCACATCTCCTCTCATTCAGCCTCCTCCTCTCACCTCGTCTTTTGATCTTTTCAGTTCCTTACAGCGGTATGTAAATGAGTCCTTTAAGAAGCGAACACCCATAAAGGTCACTGCGGTGTTGGCTAAAGACTTTTCATTGACGTGAATGTGCATTAAAGCCTTTCCATTTCGGGAACCTGAGCTTTTCACTTACACTCTAAAAGCAAATGCTATGGGTTATTTATTACATTTACTTGAGATGATTCAGGTATAGCACAAGGAAACAGAGAGTGGAAACACATATACAAACACACATTTAGCTATTTGGTATGTGACACTACAGCTTTACTCCGGGACATTTGTGCATTATAATAATATTTCACATTAAAACTAAGTTGATTTTTTCTGTCCCCGCTCTCCTCTCAGGTTCGTGACCCGTTTCATCGACCTGGACGGCCTCACGTGCATCCTGAACTTCCTGAAGAGCATGGACTACGAGACCACAGAATCGCAGATCCACACGTCTCTGATCGGCTGCATCAAAGCCCTGATGAACAACTCGCAGGGCCGCGCCCACGTCCTCTCTCACTCCGAGAGCATCAACATCATCGCCCAGAGCCTGGCCACGGAGAACATCAAGACCAAGGTGGCGGTGCTTGAGATCATGGGCGCCGTGTGCCTGGTGCCCGGCGGACACAAAAAAATCCTGGAGGCCATGCTGCACTACCAACGCTTCGCCTGCGAGAGGACGAGATTCCAGGTGGGTGGGAACAAAAGTCAAGTGCACCGTTGTGGTTTTAAATCTTTCGTTAGATAGATAAAGTCGTTTTAAAAGCAACGTCGTGTGAAGATATTTAACACACCTGTAATGACCTGTCATCCCGCAGACACTTATAAACGACCTGGACCGGAGTACGGGGCGATACAGAGATGAGGTCAACCTGAAAACAGCCATCATGTCCTTTATAAACGCTGTGCTGAGTCAAGGCGCCGGAGAGGTGAATTATACGCATTAGACAGCTTTTATGCTTCCTCTCACAATAGAAGGTCATCATGTCCCTCGGCGACTCATTCAAGAGACTCTTTAAAACATTGTTTGCATCCTTTTTTTTCTGCTAATTTATGTTGTTTTTCAATACAGACAAGTGTGGAATTCCGTATCCACCTACGATACGAGTTCCTCATGTTGGGGATCCAACCTGTGATCGATAAGTTACGCTCTCATGAAAACGCCACATTAGACAGGTGAGTTGGAATATAAAAAAAAGGGTAAATGTCCCGAGCTTTGAGAGAATGCATCGGCCCCAATCAGTGTCTATTGATCAGAAGCTGAGCAACATGAAATCAAAGAAATAAAGGATTAGTTTGGAAGAGTTAGATTAGAGTATTTAATCACTACTTTCCAGAGTAGTATCAAAACTTTCCGTATATAAATGCATCACTTTTGCAGGCTGCCTGTCTAATCCAGTCTTTCCCCACTCACACGCTCAGGCATTTAGACTACTTTGAGATGCTGCGGAACGAGGACGAGCTGGCTCTGTCAAAACGCTTTGAGTCGGTAAGGAGAAAAAGAAAACTGTAATTTTTCCTGACATTATTCTCACATTATTTGTGACTGTAAAATATGTATTCACGGGGCTGTTGTTTCACTTCTTCTCCTCCAGGTACACATAGACACCAAAAGTGCCACCCAAGTTTTTGATCTCATCCGCAAGAAGATGAACCACACCGATGCACACCCGCACTTTATGTCTGTCCTGCATCACTGTCTCCTCATGCCTCGTGAGTGTCTCTTTCAATTATTTATGACCGGGCTGCAAACTATAAAACAACGGTTGGAAAAATACTGTCGCGCAAAAATACAGTTCTGAATATTTTGTGCTGTAAAATGTGATTAAAAGCTGGCGAGTTTAAGTTATACTGAAATATAATGAGCTGGTGTGTCCAACTCAATTTCACTAGGGGCCACACAGGGAAATGAGAATCACGTCAAGGGCAAGACATATATAGTTTATTGACGTGCTCGAAAAATAAAAAAATATAAATACAGTGTCTTTGATTATATTGTCGCATGTCCCATAGAGACTTCTCACATACAATTTAGCCCATAATGCCCTAAAAAAAGTCAACAAAAACGGTGCTTAGCATTTAGTCAAGCAAAATAATGCATTGTTAATACATTTTTACAAGTAGGCCAGCTCATAGCAACCTGTTTCACAAGCCTGAATATGACAACTCAGTGGTTGTGTGGGGCATTTAATAAAACAATATGTCCTGATGTAAATGAAAAATAATGAAGCTTTAATTTTGTTTTTGCCCATATTTCTACACGTCTCATATGGCCTGTTTCACAAGCCTGAATATGACGACTGAATGGTTGCGTGGGACCTTTAATAAAAAAAATAAAAGTAAAAGATCTTTGATCATTTAGTTTACGGTATGTCTCATACCGCCTTGCCATCTGGCATGCAATTAGCTTGCTAGCTTGCAGACAGTGGAGGCACGCCTGTGTGTTTGGTGTACGGGGCACGCGTTGCTGTGTAGAAAACAACTCGGCGGGCCAAAATGTATTGAGAACCTAAATTGATATGGGGTCTGGATCAAAATTTGGCCCGCGGGTCTTGAGTTTGACACAATTGACAATGAGGCTCCAAACTAAGTAGTAGTATCGTTCCCACAAAATACACAGAGCATCAATACCTCCCTAGTTTCTGGCCAGAAAGATAAGGATGTTGACTTTGTGCAGATTAGTCAGCACCAGAAATTGGATAAGCACATTCCCAGCCAAACTGAATACTTACTCAAAGACTATTTTTGGCTAATAATTAGGTTTTGTTAGCCTAAATCTGATTACAATTAGCCAGCTTTCCCTTCATCATCGGACTTGAAAACAAAGAGCCACCAAATGGTTGAAGTAGCCTTTTTCCTTTAACGCTCACCTTCCCCTTTAAGTGGCTTTTTAATGAGACCCCCTCCTCAGTTACTTTCATGAGAGTGTAATTAACACTTCAGCCGCGAGCGTTGCGGTCATACACTAGAGTTAATAAAGTGCTTGTGATGGTACTCAAATACAAAAAGGAATCAGAATAATAGCACTGAAATATGATGTGACGCATTGAACATTTTATCCTGGTAGAGAGTAATAACAGGATGCCTTCCAACAGTAATGTATGTGTGTGTGAGTTTGATGAGTTTCATCATAATCAAACAGCAGCTGTGGATCCATCTGTTTCTGTACTTTCTGAGACACTAATGGAGACAATAGTCCTAATCACTCTTCCTTCCTCTCTCCTCAGACAAGAGAAGTGGTAACACGGTGCAGTACTGGCTGCTGTTGGACCGTATCGTCCAGCAGATGGTCTTGCAGAACGACAAAGGTCACGACCCCGACGTCACGCCACTGGAGAACTTTAACGTGAAGAACGTTGTCCGGATGTGAGTCCTCCTGTTTCCTCTGAAGCGGACTGAATGAGTGCATGGAACAGATGACTCGGCCGCCAGAGTGAAGAATGTAGAACAATGTTGTGTTTGTCGAGAAATAAAAAAAGCCGCACGCTCAACAGTGTTGGCTCAAAAATAGCTTCCCTTTTAAGTTCAGAAAAAACAATGACTGGAGTTGTTCACTGTAAGTTGATAAATGTGTGTCATCCTCTCTGCAGGCTGGTTAATGAGAATGAGGTCAAACAGTGGAAGGAGCAGGCAGAGAAAATGAGAAAAGGTTTGTAAGACTATAAATAACTTACCTGAAATAGTTTGTTAATTAAAATCATGTTTTTAGTTATATACATCTGTGACTTCCCATCACAGAGCACCACGAGCTGCAGCAGAAGTTTGACAAGAAGGAGCGCGAATGTGATGCAAAGACTCAGGAGAAGGAGGACATGATGCAGACGCTCAACAAGATGAAAGAGAAGCTGGAGAAGGAGAGCACCGAGCACAAGAATGTCAAACAGCAAGTGGCCGAACTCACCGTCCGACTGCACGAACTCAGCATCGTACGTTGTCCTTCATATTCACTGGGTCACTTTAGAATAACCTTAAACCTGATGGAATATTATGTTGGATAATGCTTCTCCAATCTGGGGGACCGTCATCTACTGTAGGTAATACACTGACAATAGATAAGTACCTCATACAACCCCACTTCAAAACACCCAAACTATCCCTTTTAAGTACTGGCCCCTCATCACAGGTTATGGCCTTTCACTTGAAGGATTTCTAGAATCCTGAAGGGAGGAAAGTATGCAGTATTTTTTATAAGAAACAAAAAATTTAAATATTTTTTTCATTCACATCCCTTTAATCATCTTCTGACCCTTTGTAAGGTATTTGTACAGAAACATGAAGTATTTAATTATTTTAAATGATAAGGCTGGTGATATTCTATATTTATGACCAGTATTCTCCTGTCCGGTGTTATCTGTAATATTAGAAAGATTGTGTGTTACTCTCCCTGCAGAGACAGGCAGCGGTTGTTCCCGGAGGTCCTCCCTTCACCCCCGGTCCCCCCGGTGGTCCTCTGCCTCCTCCACCGTTACCACCTTTTAGAGGCATGTGCCCACCTCCCCCGCCGCCTCCTGGGGGCATGATGCCTCCTCCACCTCCCCCACCACCTCCTCCTGGTGGACCCCCACCTCCTCCGGGACGCCCACCCATCGGAGGTATCCCTCCCCCGCCAGGAGCACCCCTGGGACCATCCCTGAAGATGAAGAACATTCCCCAGCCATCGAATGCACTCAAGTCCTTCAACTGGTCCAAGTTAGCTGAGGTGAGACACAACAAGACCTGAATATATAATATATTTATATATAATAATATATTGATGTGTTAGAATATGAGATATAAATGTCTTCTTGTCCTCTGCTCAGAATAAACTGGAGGGTACTGTGTGGATGGAGGTGGACGACGCCAAGGTTTTCAAAATCCTGGACCTGGAGGACATTGAAAAGACCTTCTCAGCCTATCAGAGACAGCAGGTACTGAGGACGACACAGTTCATCTCTCCAAGGCGTCTAGTGTCAGATAGGGCCGGAGGGGGGGGGGGGTGGAGTGGTGGTGGGGTGGCTGAGGGCTCAGCTGGTTTGCATTTTTTGGGGATTTTAAACTTGGCTTGCGTTGAGATTTTCAAAAAATTTCTCCTGTTTTGCAATTTTGATTTCTCAAGCAAAGTTGGAGAAGGGAGACGAGGAGAGGTCAGATAATTGACCAAAAAAAAGAAAGTCAGCCTGAAGTCAAAAAAAGTAAAAGGGAGAAACTGCCAGATACATTTTGGGGTTTATTAGATGCCAAACTTTCATGCTTGAATCATCTTAAAACGCCTTCTTACATCTGAACAGAATGCTATTTTTTTTTTTGCTATTTTTGTTTGTGGTTTTGATCATTTTGCCATATTGTGATTGAAAATGCATGAGTGAGCTGCTCAGAATCGACCGTTTTCTTCTTTGTGCTTTAGTTACTAGACTTTCATGATCGGTAGTGTCTTTATTAGTTGTGCAGAAGATAATGAGCATGTCTTTCAAAGTTCAAGAAGCAACACACATAATAAGATGGATTGAATATGAATTAATTGGAAACGTCTCACAAACACAAAGACAACGTTTGCTAAATTTAGATCCTCACTGTCGGCCTGATTAGATTAAACAGAAATATGACCCATTGATTTCTTATGTGCACAGCATGTGAACTATAAGCACGTATTGATCAACCCACTCACGTCTCACTGCTGCTCACTTCATCACCGCTGACGGATCCGTCGTCGTCTTGAGTGCCGAATGAGCTTTGATTCATGTGCCGTTCGTTTTTATGGGCTGCAATCACGTAACTGCTTTACTTATTCTAATGAGTGCTTACATCTTCCCTGCTTCTTGCCTGCATTTTAGGACTTCTTTATGATCAATAACAGCAAACAGGTGAGTGCTCTTACTGTACAGTTCAATCTGGAATATGTGTCGCTTCTCTGTGGATTCAATCAGACTTTATTTATATGTCATACGTCATGTCCCTGTTGTGCTTTTCCTCTTACTTAATGTGTCACCAACAGAATATACGACCTGTGAGACTTTTGTTCAGTTGTTTGCATGTACTCATGAATGTGACGACCTCCCCGTGTGACTGTTTTCAAAGTCTTTTTCAGCTCTTGTGTGGGATTTTGGGGCATGTGTTGTCTCTGTTGTTGTGCATCTGTGGGTGTTGAAATAGCCCGTTACGCGCTCTTAACTTCTTCATCACTTTGCTCACAGAAAGAGGCAGAAGACGACACGCTGAGCTCTAAAAAAGTCAAGGAGCTGTCGGTCATCGACGGCCGTCGCGCTCAAAACTGCAACATCCTCCTCTCGCGGTGAGTTTGTATCAGCATCTTAACACTTATAAAACACTCCTGACGCTGCACAGGTTGTAATGGATTTTTTTATAATCTTTCTCATTGTATCTAAAATTAATTTTATTTTCAAAATTTAAATTTGTGGATACACAATATACAAAACAAACAAGATCAATAAAAAACAAAACAAATAATATATAATAATATAAAAGCATACAACTATACATGTATTACAGTGACATAAAAACACCACACATAAGCAGGCAGGGCTCTCCCACAACACCAAACAACACCGCACTACAGTAGATGTTTATTACAAGCGTCATCTACAGGAAACCAAAAGGGGAAAAAAAAGAGACTAAACAACTACCAGACCCAAAACAAAGTGGTCAGTAGTACTAAACTACAAGATCAAGTGATAGATCTCACTGAGTTATTCCAGTCTGAATGGGGCTTTTTATTTAACAGCTCATCTCTCATTTTCTTTAGAAATAATAGGCACAAAAATTTAGGGCTTATTTTAGGAAAACTGTCATATAAATAATATAAAGAACACACCATCATTTGCATGAAATCAGAGTAAAAATGTTGACTTTTTTTATGCAGTCAGAACACTGGGTTCTGCATTTACATTTATCACAGTACCTGTAACATATAACATCTCTTCGCAAATGAAATAAAGCGTTCAAGATTCAGTTAATCTTTGCATGTAAACTATTAATTAAAAATCGATAGTGTTTTTGAGAATCGATGCAGTATCACAAAACATAATATCGCAATACTCAATATTTTTCTTACACCCCCTACAAAACATGTGTTAAGTATGTCTAAGTTAGTATGATTATTTAAATGGAACTAAAAGCTTGCTAAAAGGTTAGCTTAAGTTTAAGTAATGCATCCGTTTTGTGCTGCAGGCTGAAACTTTCTAATGAGGAGATGAAGAGAGCCATTCTGACCATGGACGAACAGGAGGACCTTCCCAAAGACATGCTGGAGCAGGTACGTCATCGGGTTTAATACCGACGGGTGAATCACATGTGCTTTCATTTAGTGATCGCACTTTGACCGCTTACTAAAAATAGCATTAGAGTGAATTCATGCCTGTCGGCACCACCTCCAGTATTTAGCCATCTTTTCAGAGCTAAAAATTGTGCAGGGTAACAAACATCATCATTTGCTACGACTCTTGAACAGCATATTTTATTGATTTTGCAGTGGAGAGAGAAGAGTGAAATGCACTAGCATTACAGCAGAGATTTAGCCCCATATTCAGCCACCAGTATATGACAAATTCCTCTACCAGACAGATAGCGTGATAAACCCCTCCTCTGTCTTGAACAGGAACGAGGACAGGTGAATGTTTGAAATGTATATTAAAGTAGCTTTTTTCTCGTTCCATCAGCTGCTGAAGTTTGTACCGGAGAAGAGCGACGTTGATCTTCTGGAGGAGCACAAACATGAGCTCGACCGAATGGCGAAACCCGACCGTTTCTTCTACGAGATGAGCAGGTACTTTACAGTTTTTCCTCCTCGTGTGCTACCCTTTTTAATTCTGTATTAAACCGACACTGACCTCATACCTGACTGCTTCAGGTCAGCGCAGCACTCTGCAGATCAGATCTGCTGACAAACAATAGCCATTGTTTCCTCTCAGTCGGGGCAGATAAGTGAAATGACGCATGGGTTTCTATTTACCGGGAACAATGGCCGAATGTGTGAATCACTCTTAATCGTGTTGGTGGATAAATCAGGTCCAATGTAATAACAGTGATGTAATAAGTCCTGTGAGAAAAAAGGAACAAAGGAAACGTGTCACAACTCGGCCACTAACTGAATTAATACTTTAAAACCAGAGAAACGTATGTGTGAGTTAAATGCAGAATTATACCGTTTGTTTTTTTGTGCTTTGTTTTTAATGATTCACTGTAGTTTGCCAGTTTTTTGTCACTGGAGTACAGAGTGGACTGGAGGACAGATGTCACTGTGGTATTCATTAGCTGCAGAGTCGGTGGTTTATAAGCTAAAATGCAAAAACACTGCCAAAAATAAGCTTCATTACCACAACTTTTTATACGTGCGATTTACTGAGCACACAGGCGGCTTTTTCTTTATTTTGCTCGAGCACATTGTCCATGTTTGTGGCTTTTGTCTAAATTGGTGGATTTCCCTGTTTATAATTTATTATTTTTGTCTTATTTCTGTTCTCCTCTCGACACGCATTTTCCATCCCCTGTCCAGAATAAACCACTACCAGCAGCGGCTGCAGTCTTTATACTTCAAAAAGAAGTTTGCGGAGCGGATAGCCGAGATCAAACCCAAAGTTGAAGGTGGGGGAAAGTGACATTAACTCAAACATGTTTGTTTTTTTGTATAAAGATGAAAATTATATTTGAATTCTATTCATTTTTACCATTGAAGCATCTCTGTTGTCGTATTTTTTTTCCCTTTGTATATTTGCCAAGCTACTTAAAGTCTAAAAGTACATCAGTCCGACACCTTTAATCACCTAAAAACATGTATTTTCTTTATGTTTTCCTGCCTCAGCTCTGGCCAAGGCGTCTAAGGAGATGTTACACAGCAGGAACCTGAAGCAGCTGCTGGAGGTGGTGCTGGCCTTTGGAAACTTCATGAACAAGGGTCAGAGGGGGAACGCTTACGGCTTCAAGGTGTCTTCGCTCAACAAGATCGCTGATACCAAATCCAGTATCGACAAGTAAGAACAGTTTTCTATCAAAACTATCAAAGGCGGTAGCTAAAAGAACGGGCGTGCGGTTTATAAAAGTCACATCTGGAAACGGGCGTACGTGATAAAGATGAAACTCCCATCTGGTTATTCGTATCTGAACGTACATAATAAAAGCGATATATTGCACGTTTGACACGTTCACTGCCTCGAAGGTCGGTCCGCCAACGGTGCGTCTCTGTTTGCAGGAACATCACTCTGCTGCACTACCTGATCACCATCCTGGAGAAGAAATACCCCAAAGTGCTGACGTTCCAGGAGGACCTGCAGAGTCTCCCAGAGGCCGCCAAAGTCAAGTAGGTGGAGCTGTGGAGAACTTGAACTTACTTGCTTTCCATTTTTGTATGACGCATATACCAAGTATTTCCTTTATTATTATACGGTATATTATTTGTAAATACACTATTATTTTATTTTATTGTTACTTTATTTTAGTCATTTGCTACTTAACTTACTGTTTTCTCAATGGAGCTTCCCAGCAAAAAGTATTTCACACGATTGTTCTTGTATAACCGGCGTGACAATAAACATCTTGAATCTTGAATCTTGAATTTCTTTTTTTTTGCAGCATGACCGAGCTGGAAAAAGATATCGGCAACATGCGCAGCGGCTTGAAAAGCGTGGAGAGCGTGAGTCACGTAAATCTGTGACATAACACATGTTTATTGGTCGCGCTGTTATACAATGTTCAGCGCATTTTTTTATTTTTAACTTCAATTTCCTCTCCTGGATGACTTTCACTCGTAGGAGCTGGAGTACCAGAAGAAGCGACCGCAGGAGCTGGGCGACAAGTTCGTGTCGGTGGTGAGTCAGTTCATCACCGTGGCCAGCTTCAGCTTCTCCGACGTGGAGGACTCCCTCGCCGAGGCCAAGGAACTGGTACGTACGCACCGCCACTGTCGCTTGAAAGCATGCATCCCGTTTCCTTCTCGGCGCAGCTGTTTCCACACGCCTCGTCGACCTCATCGGTCACCTTTGTGGGGGAAGCGAACAGCGGGAGTGAAGTATGTCAGCTTCCTGCCGCGGCAACCTCTGACGCTTTATTAGTCAGCCTGCTCGTCCAGACCATGTGTTGCAGGTCAAGAGAGAAACCAGGAACAGAGGCGGAGGAGGATGTTATTTTACACCATTATGTTTTATTTTGTGAATGCTTTTATCAAATGTAACGTACTCGCCCTCGTGAAAATTAGAGGCCAACAGAATGAGCACTTCGTCATCTCTAAAGCAATCACAGCTAACTTGAGGGAAATGATCTTTTTTTACTACCAGAAACCTGAGCATATTCACCTTTCTAGGGAGAGCTTGACACCCTGAAATTAAATTTATGTGTCTGCCCACATTTATTGGTGCAGAGTTTTTTTTTTTTTTTATATCTGAGCATGTTTTTCACCCCATAGTGTGGTGCTACACGTGCTCAGCTGGTCACATGGCAACCATTAGTCTCTGTGAATCATTTACGGTGTCCGGCAGTTAAATATTTGTTTACAGTGGTCCTCTGTACTCATGAGTGGGAACCAGAGAACACACTGACCCTTTAAAACAGCATCTGGTTTGTGTGTCTCAGTGCGTATAATTAAACTGTTGCAGAATACCAAGATGTTAAAGAAAAAACATGACATTTTAGGCATTTTTGTCACTGAAATTATGTCCAAAAACACATCTGAATGCACTTCACATTAATTAAATATTAATTTGACTGATTACAAGTAATCAGAGCTGCAATGATTAATCGATTAGTCATAAACTATTAAATTAATTGCTAACTATTTTGATAATCGATTAATCAATTTGAGTAATTTTTGGAGAAAAAAAAGTTTTGATTCTCTGATTCCAGCTTCTTAGATGTGAATATTTTCTGGTTTCTTTACTCCTCTATGACAGTAAACTGAATATCTTTGAGTTGTGGGCAAAACAAGACATTTGAGGACGTCATCTTGGGTTTTGAGAAACACTGATCGACATTTTTCACAATTTTCTGACATTTTATAGACCAAACAACTAATCAATTAATGAAGAAAATAATCGACAGATTAATCAACAATGGAAATAATCGTTAGTTGCAGCCCTACAAATATTTGAAGTAAGTTAGATGCAGCTTTGCTCCAGCTGATAAGAGTTTGCGTGTCGTGGACAGATCTCAGAAGGTGTACGTTCTCAGCATGATCTCACATCTGGATGTTCTCCTTTTTTAACTTACTGCGAAAAACACTCGACAAACACGTTGCCTTAATTTGGGCTCTGGCTCCAGTCTGTGGCCTGAGCTGTAATCAGTAGCCGGTCAGATCTGGGTTAGCATGGGCTTCAAAGCCCGACCGCTGGTACCCTGCTCTTATTTCAAAGAGCTGAGACCTAACGAGTCTCCTGTAAAACAGTCAAAGTCGGAGTAAAACATGGTCCTACTGCGTCCTGCTGTAAATCTAATCCCATGTGTGCCCCCTCTCTTCTCTTTGGTCCCACAGTTCCAGAGGGCAGTAAAGCACTTCGGCGAGGACGCCAGCCGGATGCAGCCAGATGAGTTCTTTGGCATCTTTGACCAGTTCCTGCAGTCGTTCGCTGAGGCTCAGCAGGAGAACGAGAACATGCGGAAACGCAAAGAGGAAGAGGAGCGCAGGGCCAAAATGGAAGCTCAGGTGTGTGACCGTTCCCTGTTTCCATATGAGAGAGAGATAGCGTATAATCTGAAATATTCTATAAACTCAGAAATTTCAGAGTTAAAGCGAGACTACGGAACTTCTTCCTTTTACAATTCAAAAGTTGAATTTAGGTTTGTTGCTTTAGCCTTTACAGTCTTGCTTTAAAGGAACATTGTGTAGCATTTTGGGGGATATATTAACAGAAATGGAATATAAAATTTCATTAGTGTATAATCATCTGAAACTAAGAATCATTGTGTTTTCGTTAGCTTAGAATGAGTCCTTCATATCTACATAGGGAGCGGGTCCTCTTCACTCCACCATGTTGCTCCGCCATGTTTCTACAGTAGCCCAGAACGGACAAACCAAACACTGAGTCTAGAGAGAACCTTTTTTTACATTACCTGAAGGCCACCGTAGTTCTCCGACACGCTTGTGAAGCTGCGATAACGTGAGCCGCAGAGTGCAAAAATGTGGTACCGCCAGCCGCCGTCTGACTTAAGTCGCTTCTTAAGTAGTGTTATTATGGTACGGATGGCCTCTGAGCGAGGCAAACGGCGTAACCACGGTTTTGCACTCGGTGACTCACGTTACCGCAGTCTTTGAAAGGGCGGAGTGAGCGGAGGGGTACTCAGTTGGTTGCAATCTGCAACCACACCACTAGATGTCGTCAAATCCTACACACTGTACCTTTTGATAAATTCAAAGGGAATCATTTTTTAAAACACAATCATTTTTATTTCTGTGTCATCAGCTGAAGGAGCAGAGGGAGAGGGAGCGAAAGGCCCGGAAAGCGAAGGCAAACGGGGAGGACGACGGCGGCGAGTTTGACGACCTGGTGTCGGCGCTGCGATCAGGCGAGGTCTTCGACAAGGACTTGTCCAAGATGAAGCGCAACCGCAAGCGCATCAACAGCCAGGCCACGGACGCGAGCAGAGAGCGACCGGTCACGAAGCTCAACTTCTAAGCGGAGTCGAGGTCATCGTCCCGGTTTCGCTCGCCCACGCCCCCCCCCTGCTCATCATTAGTTTCCCCTCTGGGTCGAACTGACATGCAACATTCCTCTGCACCGTTCCCGCCCCGGCTCGGCCTCGCCTCATCAGCCGCTGCGCCGCACACAGCACAACCTTTCATCCTCTGAGATTTTGATGTTAAAACTAAGCAGAAGCCAAAAGTTGATATCGACGACCAAATCAGATCATTCCTGCCGGAGGGTCAGTTTGGTCGAGTGAAATGTTTAAAGAAGAGCGGGATGTTTTCCCCCACCGGAGAAAAGTTTCCTTCCCAAGTGTGAGAGATGCTCTCGCCTGGAACCGTTGTGCTGTTTTTGTAGGTCTATGCACAGAGCGAAACGTGCATCTAGCTAGACTCCTTCAGCTCGATCCAAACAGGAAGATGATTCCATTAAAAAACACGAGGGGCCATTTTGTACGGACTGATTTCATAGATTGAGCGGGGCTGCTTTTGAGTCGTCCAAGAGATCTTTTTTTTTTTTTTGGAGAAAGACTGAATCCGAACTTCCTGTCGACGCTGCTGTCCTCCTGCAGTCCGAACCATCACAAGACTGAGACACTGCGCTGTTGGACAGACGTGGTTTCGACTGCAAGCGACGCAGCTGAGAAGTTTCTTTTCTATTCATTATTATTGACGTGCAGCATTTATATATCTGATCACTGTCTGTTATATTTTTTTTTCCCTGTTAAGAGCTGGCCTTAACTCTGTTGTTTTAATTGTTGAGTAGGTACTCTCAAAAGGCCCGGGCCTCATCTGCAATTTCTCAACAAGTGTGGACACTCATAGATTACATATATCTATATATATATAAGGTTGCGTGCTTGTTACACATGCACATATAAATCCATAATTACTATGCTAAATGCCATTAAAACAATACCCAGTCGATGCAATACACTTGTTTTCCCCCCCCTCTGAAGGGAGTGCCCTCCTTTATGTTTTTATTGAATAGATGAAATATGTTTTCTGTACACTGGCTGGATTTAAACTGCAAAAAAAAACACCTGATTTTAAACTCTGTGAGATCCAGATGTGATGTTTTCATTCTTGTAGAAAACATCACATGTGGACGCAAAATCGGTGATTTTCTGTGTGAATCCATCCAGTGTCAAACACCTCCATTGGACTTTTCTAATTTAAATATTGCCTTCCATTGTACAATGACCTGATGATAATAAATGGGAGAAAACAGGAAGGAGTTTTTGTATTTAGCTAACGAGCACATGCACTTGAATTAATTCTCACGCAGCATTTAAGTTGGGTCAAAAAGGGATTTATTACCACTGCGACTTTGAATAGGAATAAGTGGACAATATAATAGAAAAAAGAACTGAAGGATCCTTTTGTGTTTCTGAAGTATTTATTTAACTTCAAAGACTCTGTTAGCCAGCAGGCTCATGGCTCCATCTAGTGGTCAGTAAATGATACTGTACACCTGACCTCCACCATGGTGTCAGACATTTAATACAAATCCCCAAAAAATCTTCCAGTCCTTCCTCATGTATGATGGATAATTTCACCCAAAATTAAATCAAAACAAAATGGTACATACATTATTTCAATACTCAGGTAAATCAGGCTCATTAACTCCAACGCGTTCTCATCCCAACTCGTCATATACTGACACTTTGTCAGACCCCTCAGCATCACTCTTTTTGGTCGCAGTAAACACCTGCTTAATGTTGTGAAGTAAAAAAACATGTGCTTAGGTCTAGGCAACAAAACCACTTAGTTAGGTTTAGGAAAAACAACATGGTTTGGCTTAAAACTACTATGTTTGTACAGTGAAATTACACTGAATGTTGTGAACACGAGACACGAACGAACAGCTGATTGTAATGTGACGCACGGGACACGAACAGCGGTCTCCTGGATGAAAGCCTTGTGTTCAATAACCCAACCTGGTATTGAGGCTCACTTCAGTAGAAAACCATGTGTCAGCTCGTCATCTGGCTCCTGCACAAAGCGCGAAACTCCGGTGTAAAATGCTCTGCCGGCAACTTCCACCACTACGGCCTTGAAGTCTCCGCACTTGGTCTCCTGAACAGAAACTCACAAACATGCCTCCGTGAACAGAAGTTTGTACGTTGTATTATTAGACACGGAAATTTTGCCACAATAGCAGAACCACAATAACAACAGTCCTCAAAAAGGTTCTTGTAAGCCTGAACTCTGGTTTTCTGCTCGCCACATAAATCCAGTTTAAATAATATAAAGACCACCATGAAAGAGACATTTCTACAATAGGAAACAAATATTCAGCAAGCCCACAGAGTCACTGATTTAATGTCGATCCATCCACCCATCTACTTAAGCCTTGATCTGATATTTTAGTTTCATTCTGTATCATAAAATCATTTTGACCATGACAGTCAAACCCAGAAACTTTTCTGAAGGGAACTCTGGTACCTCGACAGCTTTCCCTGTGAACTGGGATCCAGTGGCTCCGCTCTGAAACGTCCTGGTCTGGTTCAGCTGGATGAGACCTTTGTGATACTGAAGAGCCACGCGGGCTGTGACACCAGAACCGGTGGGGCTCCGGTCCACCTGTTTAAACCAGTTAAAGCCAGGTTTCAGATTAGCTCTCGTCCTCCTAAAAAGTGTCAAATGACAAGGACGGTATTTTCTCAGCACCAGTAAAGTACCTGAGCTTCAGCGAACACACAGATGTTGGCGGTGGGATCAGAGGAATAATTGTCTTTGCCGTCAGTGAGGATGGTGCCATAGAGGAAGGCCAGATCATCACTGGTTGGGTGGTGCAACTTCACCTAGGAGAAAATAACACAAATAAAACGTGAAATCAACATACGCTATGTGGAAAACCCCTTTACATATACTTTGGTTCCTGATACTTGTTTTTTTCCCCGTTTGATGTTTTGAGAGGCCGGCACGGAGCCCCAACCTCAACCCCACTGAAAAAAACTTCATTGGCCTTCATTATTGATTTCTTAAGTAAGTAGCCGTGTAATAAGCGGGATAATGTACAGCGAGCTGGTCATTGTTGTGAAATAAACCCCGCAGGGCGATGCAAGACAAGTGCCACAATACACTGTTGGGGTTTATTTTGCATTAATGACCGGCTCACTGTACATTATCCCTTACTGAACGTGTCGCGTGTCCGAATTGCACCAAATTCGACAAAGCACTCCATGGGGTCCTCAGCAATACCCCCGCCAAGTATGAAGTTGAATGGATGAACGGTTCTCAAGATATGCGAAGGACACACAGACAGACAGAGATTCCTCGCTTCATAGTTAGATAGGGGCGTCCAGCTCTAAATAAGGCTTTATAAGTAATAAATAAAATCTAAATTATGGATGTTATTGTGTTTGTTAGATGCACATTAAGCGTCTGCATCTGCACTGAGAATACTGTGTAGTAATTTAACACAGGGTTTCTTGTTATTTCCTGTCAGCTGTACAATATGAACTGCTCACCTGAGATTTGACGGCGTTGGTCACCGCCGTAGCTGCGTCGACCAGATCTCGAGTCCTGGACTCGGTCACATCGAGGCCAAACCTCTGGGCGTCTACGAAGGCGTAGAAGGCTCCACCATAGCTGATGTCAACCGTCACATCACCAAACTTCTCCACCGCCACCTTCAAATCTGGTGAAAAGAAAATTTAGTGAATCCTGCAGAATATAAAAACAAAACCTGAAAACAGTTTGGCGAGTGTCCTACCTGTAGCAAACGCAAACGCTGGCACGCTGAGAAACCTCACTCCTCCTGTTTTACCACCAGAGTACTCGACGAACGCCTTCACCAGACCACAGGGACAGTGTATGTTCACTTGAGTCTCTGGTGACTGCGGCTCTTTCACCAGTTTGTAGTCCACGGCGAAGCGCCCCAGCGCGATGACGGCGTGCCCACACATGGTGCTGTACCCCTCGTTGTGCATGAACAGCACCCCGAGATCAGCCTCGGTCAGCTCGCTGTCCACGATCAGGGCGCCGTACATGTCGTAGTGTCCCCGCGGCTCGTACATCAGCACTTTCCTGAGGTGATCCAGGTGTTCCCGGACGTAACGGCGTTTGGTCAGCACGCTGTCACCTTTGACCTCCGGGTAGCCGCTGTGGATGATCCGTAAAGGCTCCCCACCTGTGTGCATGTCGACCACTGACAGCTCGTCTCCCTCGTGAGGCGGTAGCTGCATCTCCATCTCGGTACTGATTTAAACAAAATATAATAATAATAACAATCCTTTTTTAGAAAGCTCATTTTCTAACATCATTTTGGCTCATTATTGTAAATCATCTCTTCTTAGATGTTTCCAGATTTAGGGACATACACTAAGTTGCCAGTTTATTAGGTACACCTTGCTAATAAATCCTACCGATACGTTTCATAATACAGGGGTAATGATTCAATATATTGTGATATATAGCGATACTGTAAGCAAGGCGATATACTGCGATTTTTTTAATCTAATTTTAGGGAAACTGTCATAGTATAAAGAACACACCACCATTATGCATAAAATCTGAGTAAAAAAAGGTAACTTTTTTTATGCAATCAGAACAGTGGAGTCTGCATTTGCATTTATCACAATCCCTGTACCATCCAACATCATAGCACTACTTTGAGAGGGCACATCTCTTTGCAAATGAAATAAAGTATTGACTTGAGTTAATCTTTGCATGTTAACTATTAATTAAAAATCAATAGTGTTTCTGAGAAAACATGTTATTGCGATTTTCAATAGATTTTATATTATCTTACACCCATAATTAACAATAGAGTTAGTGGTGTTAATAGTGGGTAAAAAGCCTTGCAAGGTTAAACCTCTGGTGCACTGTGTCCCTCCACCTCCCACAAGTCAACACTCTTCAGGTGGTCTGTTCCCCTCAGGTGTAAGGGGGCGTGGCTTGGGGAACAAACAGGAAGTGAATTATTTGGGGAAGATATTTTTGGATTTGTTTGTGAGGAGAGATGGGGGAGTAAAGCTGGAGCCAGGCAGCCTTCTGGACAAAATAACACACATTTAGCTCCTTGTTATGGTGTAAACCTCGACCGACTGAAGACCCAAGCAAACCCCTAACATCGACAACACGACATCCGGTGAGTTTGACCCAATTTTGTGCTTTTTTTTTTGCAATGCATTGCTTTTTTTCCTGGTTTATATTTTAACATTTTGACAGGAGGTCATCGTATCTTTTTCTGTTGGATTATTCTGTCTCATTAAGGAAGTTTTGTGTTTCTGAGTTGGACAAATCTTCCAGAGAACATTCCTCCAGTTAATAATTCTTTCTTTATATCATTAATAATGTTTCTTCGCAAAAAAAAAAGATTTATAAGATCTTTGCAACACAATCCTTTTCCCAGTTTTTAGTTTTCCCGTCTATATCTGCGATATTGTGGTCACTAAAACCAACATGGATGCATTATGTCCTCAGAGCAGAGTTGTAAATGAGGTCAGTGCAAAGTCTTCGTTGACAAAGATGCAGGTTGAAGCTAAGAAAAAAACCGAGAAATGTAAAATGCTGCAAAAGCCAGCGCTAATTAAACTAGTACAACTCCAGATATATTATATTTACCTTCTTCAGGTTTTGTTACTTTTACTTTGGTCCCAAACTTCTGCAGCCCTCAAAGCCTGGTCGTTGTATAGCTAATGTTATTTTGCACAATCCTGTAAGCACTGCCACTTTACATTTCACTGCACATCCTGTATGAGTACGTGACAAATAAAACTCTTGAAATCTTGTCTAGAAGGTAACCCACAATTTGGGAAACTCTCTCGAGGTGGTTAAGGTTAGGTTGTCAGGGGGCAGTAAGTCTCGCGAGAGTTTTCGCAATTTGCGGGTTACCTTCTAGACACGACCCTCGAGCCTTTTTTTTTTTTTTTTTCTGTGCATGTGTGTTTCCGTTTGCAGAGACACAAATAAGACATTACTGCCACCCTGTGTTCTAATGGACTGTATAAAACATTCACCATAGACCTGCTGTATATGCATTAACTTGAGTGCAAGCCGTTGTTTGCAGACTTTTGAACTTGCTTCAGGAAAGTGAAAAATATTTAAATTATGTATAAGCTACTATTTCCATATCAGCACCGAGGATGAGGAAAATGTCAGTGGAAAGGATTATTTTTTAATTTTGAAAATGTGAAGACGCCCGCTCTCGCTTATAATAAAAGTGACCTAGTTTGGCACCTTTGTTGTTCCCTGTGCCCTCTCCTCGTGTTGACCTTTGTGTCTCTACTGTCAACTATTAAATAGAAATAATCCTGAAAAAGAGGAAGTAACTAAATTATTAACCTGATTGCAACAACTCTTCATCAAATTCACAAATAGCTTTGACTCACTTGGATCAACAAAGATATAGAAATACTACAAATACATGTTGCAGTTTCCTAACTGACTTTTGTTGCATAACAGAGGAGAATAAACAACAGATGGTGAGCAGGCATTAGTTTTCATTATTCATTTCACTGTTGACAGGTTCCCTGGATGCATGCAATGTCATTTATACATGTAATATAAAATATATGAATCAGCTAACAGCCACATGCTTCCTCAAAGCTCATACTGAGATGATTCACAGTCACACAGAAAATTAGTAAACATCTTGAACTAAAGCTGTAACCATGCTGTTTTTTTATCATTATCATCCAAACAGAATAAACAAATGTTTGCATCACCAATTCATTTAGATTTGCATAGCGGTGTGTAGTAACCCGTCATTTTAAATCTTCTGTGATCTAAAAAAAAAAACATGATTTTCATATCCATTTAATCTTAGAAGAAAGAAAAGATAAAATCATTCGTACTGAAATTCAACATTAGAGCAAATATACCTGAGCAAGTGGCACATTTACATGAAGGAATATACAGTAAGTATATTGTTGAAATATTTCCATCTGTTTAATGAAAATACACCTTTCACCAAAAATCGAGATAGTGATAATAATTAACAATAAAAAAAGCTATTATTAAACCGCAATTATTGCATTCCTATTTCACATCATGCAGGGGAGCTGAAATACAATTTAAAGAGTTTCTTAACAGTTTATAAAATTAATGCATAGAGAGAAAAAACTCTATTATCCTCTTAAATGAGTAAAACACAAACCGGGTTAACATTTCTATTATAAAACATTATGCGCAAAAACCATAAAGAGTTGATTATGTCTCATCAAAACAATCCTGAATGAGGCTTTATTATTGTAAGGCACATATTATATTACCTGACAGTTAATAACTAAAGGGAGACATTTATTCAATATACATGGTGCATATGGAAACGTTTACTGAGCTCCAGTCTGTTCAGACTGATAAAAGTCTGAGCAGCTCCTGAGCAAGTAAAAGTAGTTTAACGAGGACCTATTATACTCATATTCAGGTGCATACATGTATTTTGGGTTTCTACTAGAACATGTTTACATGCTTTAATGTTCAAAAAAACACTTTATTTTTCTCATACCGGCTGTGCTGCAGCACCTCTTTTCACCCTCTGTCTGAAACGCTCTGTTTTAGCTCCCCCCCTTCCCCTCCCAAAAAGCTCAGTCTGCTCTGATTGGTCAGCTGGTCCACCCTGTTGTGATTGGCCAAACCAAACTCTTCGGACTCCGCTCCAGCTCCGCTCTAACTATCCTTGTTTGAGGGTGTGCCAACTGCTAGGCAGGTATTATACAAATGTGTTACTTGGTGACATCACCAGGTTACGGAAGAAAAGGCGTGACTTCAAGCAAGTTGTAAGCATAATAGGTCCCCTACAGTATATGTAAGTTATGGCAGGTGAACCTTCTTACTTAACCCTTTGGTCAGATGTTCTGCCAAAAACTGTAAATTAACATTCAGGAAAAATGTGACTTGACTTCAGCTCCTATCAGGCTCAGATGTTTCAACAAAAGCCTTCATCAGAGTATCATACATGAGATACGTAGCTCTATGGTGTTTTATAATGCCTCTAAAATGTACACATTTGCTAGCAATAACTGTTTTTTTTTTTATTGTTTGTTCAATAATAGTTCCTGTTTCTTTTTGGCTTTCTCAAATCTAGTATACACCAGCCCAGTTGCACGGCGGTTCGTTAAATAGTCCCGAAAGTTAATGTATTGATTTGTGTACATAGACACGAATTTCACATTTTTTTGTATGTAATTGGAGGTTGGTGGTGGATGGGTGGGTCAAAAATCACTGGACTTTCGCCCAGGAGACCGGTATTCGTGTCCCGTTTGAAACCACAAGTCAAAGTGGATTTATTTGTCACGTTACTTCCGTACTTAGGTTACGGCACTTATGGAGTTATTTTAGACCAAACCACCATCTTTTCCTAAACCTAACTAAGTAGTTATGTTGCCAAAGCCTAACCAAGTCGATCTATTCCTAAACCTAACTAAGTAGTTTTATTTTGAAAAGAATGGAGCGGAAATTGACACGTGCGTCACGTGTTGCTGGACATTCGTAGGAAAATGCACAAAAAATAGGTTGTTGAAAGTCGTGCTTAGCGTCTCGAAGAAAAAGGGAAATTCTTTGTGTCTATGTACATGAATGACTATTTCACGATCTGCCGCGAGACTGTGTTGTGTACACAGGACCATAAAAGTGCCTCACAACTCAAAGACTATTAGAAAAGTCCCTTGGTTTTTGTAGTGCTATAAGGGAACATTAAAAAGGGATTTCTGCATGCAGTCTAGTGTTTAATGCAAGACATTTCTTTGGCAGGCCAGAGTCCAGCAGGTCATGCAAACTGGTGCTTATAGAAATCAGTTTTTAAGAGATCCAGGTCGTGGGTTTTTAAAATCTATAAATTCAAAAAGGCCCATCGTCTGGTTTCGGCGTGACCGGCTTGGAGGCAGCGACCGAGTCTTGATTTTTCACTCTGGCCTTCGTCGGTTGCAGCGAGAGTCTTCTTTTTATCGACAGCAGCCTGAGGATCTCGTTCACCTGAGACTCGAGGACCGACAGGCGGCCGCTCAGTTTCTGAATGTCTCCCTTCAGCTCCAGCTTGGCCTCGTGCAGGGTGGCCTGAAGGAGCGCTTGTTCAGACGCCGGCTGAACAAAAGAGTGTTTGAGAGAGTCGACCCCGATGCTGTGCTCGAACGGGTTTCTCTCCATCGGGCTCCTTTCCATCGGACTTCTCTCGAAGGAGCTTCTTGAATCTCCGGCTCGGTCGATGCGTAGATCGCTCTTCGTGATGCCGCTGTCACAGGAGTCCGTTTTGTGCAGGGCGCTTATTTCTTCACCTGCCTCTCCGGCACCGGTGCCCCCCTCTGTGCTCCCCACCTCTCCGCTTTCCTCCAGATCCTGGTTCTTGTTGGGGACTGCTAGCTGCTCCGAGGACTGGGACCCTTTCGTCCACTCTTCTGCTTTCTGCGGCTTCTTTTCAGGCTCGACAGCAGGAGGCAGTGGTGCAGCTGAAGCAGCGTTTTTGAACTTTGCCCAGCCTCGAGCACCTCTTCTGCTGGCGACACCGCCTACAGCTCCCTCTCCACCTGCACCACCGCTCCGTGCGGGGCTGTTGACCCTCTGACAGAGCCGACTCTCTGCACCAGGCCTCGCCGCGGTCTCCCCGGCCTCTTGTGCGCAGCTTTGCTCTGATGTCTCGGCGTGGACGAATGCTTGCGGAGGTGCAGCCGTGCTGCAGCCGCTGCCTGCGTTCCCTCCTCCTGTGCAGGGCGCAGAATTATTCTGCGTCGTGGAGCCGTACTCCTGCTGCTGAGAAGATGCAGACTGACACTGAGTGTAAGAGTTTGATTCGGAGTGATGGCGGTGCTGCGGCGGCTCCACCTGCACGCAGTTATGATCAAAGTAAGTGCGAGACTCTCCCGGCGTTTGAGCGTCTCTCTGCTGTCTGAACCTCTGGAACAGCTTGCGGACTGGGTGGTCCTCGGGAATGGAGAGAGTCACCTCGTTCCTCTGGCGCTCCTTCTCCCTCTTCACATCGGCAATCTTTCTGAAGATGACCTGCAAGAGGGAGAATATGTGCATGAGGACGGGGGACATTCACACCGAGGCCACATTTAAATTACACTAGCAGAGCTCTACGTGGAGGAAACAGACCGCGCATATGTAATGCAGCTTTAAAGCAAGGATTAGACCTGTTGAAATATTAAAGAACTGAAAGCAGCAATGCACGAGGGAAAATGTTAATGGAGCAATAATGAAGTAATGGAGCGATATCTATCTATCTATCTAGGTCCTGAGAGACAAAGAAAGGAAGTTGATTCAACTTCTTACTTCTCCCTTGGACTTTGCAAACATTTTTTTAAATCTATGTTGTTGGAGAAACTGTGATGGTAACTATAAATGCAATAACCATTGGTGTTCATGAAAATAATTCAAAATTCAAATCATTTTCACGTGGCAACTCCCCTGAATACAAAGTTATATTATAAATATTTTACTAATGTAATCAGAATGTCATCTGTTATCAGCTATGATACAATATATAATTTATAAACTAATTATATCATATTACACAAACTAATATTAAAATAACTGAAATCATAGCATTACTAATAATTAGTAAACATTATTAGTTATTTTACTGTTAATAAACAATGAAATGATAATTATTAACTAAAGTAAATAGCTTAGATTTTATGTTTAAAGCCACAGTGTGAGAGAAAATCTCTATTACAGGAAGTTTCTCGGTCTAATCTTGATCCCATTGCCCAGTTCATCCCCACAAACTCTATGGTAAAAAATAAATCTGTTTAATTAAATCAGCTGAAAAAAAGACACTGAACCTGACAGGAAAATGTTCCAAATGTTGCTGTATAAACACATAACTGATAAAAATAAAGCAAATACATTTGAGGAATTGCTTTCGGGACTGATTGTAGGGATTGTAACACCTTTAGCTTGTGTCAGTGTGCAGTTAAGATGCACATCCATGCAAGTTCACTGAGTACAGTAAAGAGGGCAGAGAGTAAATCTTAAACCTATGCAGCACGAACTTTTTCTAAAGCTGCTCAAATGAATAATGGATGGCTTTGTTTTCGCTGAATACATTTTAAGTACAAGACATAAATCTTTCAACATGGAGCCACAATTTGCCTTGAAAATGTTTAGATGTAGAGCTGCTTCACTGACTGTATGATTTCAGTATATATTATTACATAAGACCTCTTATAATGGAGCTGTAAGACGCTGGAACAATCAGAGAGGACATTTAAAGTATATAGTTACTTAAAACATTATAAAATCATTAATTAACCTGCATGTTTCTGTAAACACGCTGTTATGACTGTGTTTGTTAACTTGAGGCACAGTCCTGAACTTTTATAGATACAGAGATTATATAATATAAGTAAATGTGAGTCTGTTTAATTTCTTCATAAAAGTGTATATTCTAATTAATGACATCTACTGTACCCCAGAAGTATCTCTATTTCATACAAGCCAGTCGTGAACAAAGAGCACAACGACCCATGTTGACTTTAAAGGGAATATTCATTAAGAATTAATGTGATGTTCATCCCATAGGATAATATTACAGCGATATATGAGCAACTCACTATCAAGATTGCAAAGCATTACATCTCAGTGCCTTAATGGGATTAATATATGTGTATCCTAGCGAAGGTTTATCAAATATTAATTAGAGTCCTAGTTGGAACTCAGAGAATAACCATTCCTTATTCTCACTACATTTTTGTGATTGTACTTTCGCCAAATAACCTTCTGAAATGTTATCGTTGCGTGTGCAGAGTTATTTAAAGGTGGTGGGTTTGCAATTTTCAATTTATAAGTAAGAACTCGACGTTACATTAAAAATTTCAGTTGCAGGCACAAATGGGTTAAGAGAGTCATTTTTACCCGTTTTCGTAGATTGCAGGTGAGGATGAGATTGCGGGAGAACGTGTTGGCGAACGCTGTGTAAAACTCCAGCACCCTCATCAGAGCTTCTCTCCTGATGACGTGCAGGTCGCAGTAAGTCAAAGCTCGGACATTAGCACAAGCCCGGGCCTGCGTGGTCTCTTTCCAGAACACGTCTCCAAACACATCACCTTTACCTGGATGGACGGATGGATGGAGGCGGACATGATCACTGTGTTTATAACAGGCAGAAAGTGTTGAATTCTTTGACATGAACATCTCATGTGACGTTTTCTTTTTTAAGGGGAACACAGTAACATAGTAGTATAGAAATTATGAGATATGGCATACAGAGAGCTTTCAGTGAAAGAGAAAACTTATAATAGTAATAAAAGTGTCTCTATTCAGATAGCCTGTAAGTATAACGGGCTGAAGAAAACATTAAAATGCATCTTTGCACTGAGACAAATTTTGCTCTAGTTTTATCTGTACTAACAGGCACAGATCAAACTTGACCCGGTCTATGTTATAATATTTCGTTGGATTACCTAGTATTGCGATGACCTCATCATCCTGGATGACTTCCAGTGAGCCGGAGACTACAAAGCAGAGGGTGTCGATGCTCTCTCCGATATGGAAGATGAGGTCTCCAGGTGCGCAGTGCGTGGTCTGAAACTCCACAGCTAGAGAGCGCAGACAGCCGTCGCTCGCCAGACGAAACGCCGGGTGGTCGTTGAACACCTGCTGGTTGAGGTGGACGCAGATGTCGGCCCGCATGTCTTTGGGACAAATAGAGAGAACCTGAGAGAGATGATGAGATATCAGAGCAGTTAATATGTCATCAAAGAGGAGCTATTATGCGCATTTCCAAGGTGCATGCTTGTATTTTGGGTTTCTACTAGAACATGTTTACATGCTTTAATGTTCAAAAAATGCTTTGTTTTTCTCATACCGGCTCTTTTCACCTTCTGAAACGCTCTGTTTGAAAAAAGCCCAGTCTGCTCTGATTGGTCAGCTGGCCCACTCTGTTATGATTGGTCAACCAAACCAAACTCTTTGGACTCTGCTCCAGCTCTGCTCTAACTAGCTTTGTTTGAGGGCGTGCCAAACTAGCCGCTAGGCAATGATGCAAATGTGTTACTTGGTGACATCACCACGTTACGGGAGAAAAGGACTTCAATCAAGGCGTTTCACGCAGTTCAGGAGCAGTGTTTCTGTGGGGAGAGTAACTCCCTTTGGGAAGGGAACATGCATTATCTATGTATCATATGTAAGTGTTCCAAAGGTGCACAATATCCAGCAAAGTTTCAGTGAATCCTAAGTGTCCAGGAGTGCACTCAGTGATCTGCTGTGACCTTTGTCCACCTGTCAACCCATATATTTTTTATGATACTAATGATAATAATTATACCTTATCTGTGTCGATGCCCTTAGACATGGCCCAGGTGGAGACGATGAAGTCCATGACCCTCTCACTCAGACCTCTGGGAACCTGATAAAGCTTCAGGAAGTCGCGCACGTTGTTGAGCATCTCATGGTAGCGGTTTGTGTTGGTGTACATCTGCTGGAAGATGGTGGTGACATTTCCAAAGATGGTTGCATAAAGCAGCGCTAAAACAAAAGATGAAGAGCAAAGTCAGGTACAAACAGACAACATGAGAAGAACGATGTTTTATTCTAGGAAATCATTTGGGGTCATTAGGAGTTTGGTTCACATGAAGGTCTTAAATGTTTTTAAGTAATAACAATTATATTTATAGGATTTGTACTCCAAACATTCTTAAGGCATTTCACCTCAAATATGGGTTTAATTGTTGTGTAACTGAATTTTTTATTACACATTGAAGTATTTTAATTGATTATAAGCATGTTTTAAAGAGGTTTAAGGGTGTAAAAGATTTACCCTTTAACTTGTATCTTAAAAGGACCATTATTTTTTAACTATGGTGCAAATAAGGAGTTCACAAGTTAAATTATTTTAACATATATATATATAGGTATTTTAATGGATTACATGCACGTTGTAAGGAAACATTACATGGAAGGGGATGGTTATCATGGATAAATAATATGGGGTGGTTTTCATGGTTTGGTCAATTTTAAGGATGTTTTACCCCTTAAAATATGTACATTTAAATCCGTAAACCTATATGATAAGATTTATTTCCCCCCTTATTGACTATTCCATTACCTTAATACCTTAATATATAACAATCCATTAATTTATCCATTCCTTTTCCCCTTAAGCTTTTCTTTTCTTCTTTATTTGGTTAAATTAAGGTCCTATATAAGTTATAAATTAAGGTTAAGATTGTTTTGGGGGCTTTTATGCCTTTAATGGAGAGAGAGACAGTGACAATTTTTTTTTTTTTTTTTTTACTCCTATTATCCATATAATACCCATACCATATACCCATATAATCTCTCAAAAGTACCCTTTTATATTACAATCCTTTATCTATTCATTTATCCCTCAAAATCTCTTTACAAATACCATAATTAAAAATTGAATGTTAACCATATAAAGCCTGACACACGAAATAATCATCAGAAAATTATAACTTGTTCTTACAAGAACATTTTAACAAAAGAAAAAAAAATATTATACAAATTCAATTTGCATATATGATTTTCTGTTTGCATCATTGAGCGGTGGATTGAGCGTATATAATGTAATTCATAATGCACATTTCCTAAGTGAGAGTTCTGTGCTGCAGTGACCTCAAAGAGTCAGTCAGTATCTCTTATCGTGAGGTTTTACCCACTCAAGAGGAAAGAGTCGTCTCAAGTCGCCACAGCAGGATCACAGAGGTTAGGGTACATATCTAACGTGATGGCTCATTGTCCTTTTACTACACTCCAGCCTGCAGGCAAACTCTCCCTTTCTTCTTTTCCTCTCGCATAATTACTGTATCCGTAGCAGGAGATTTATGGGCCGTAATTGAAGCCGACACTTCAGTGTGACTGAGTGATCTTCGTGATCGAAACACCACCAGAATAATGGGTGTTTAGTTTTGGAAGTGCAGACCGTGAAGCGTGGCTGTCAGTTTGTGTTTCTCTCACTGTTTTTATTGCATCACTTTACATGCTGTTTTTAGAGGAGGGGGTCAAAGGTCGGTGAAGGAAGGCGAGTCGTGACTGTAAGCAAAGGCTGACAGTGGACGCAGTGACACTGAAGGTGAAGCTATTACTGTAACCGCAGCGGCTGATGGAAATAATACAGACACCTGCATAAAAATAGATTTCTATTTTTATGTAGAAGTTCAAAGTAAATGAGGTTGGTTTGACTTATTGTTTTAGATATAATAACGTCACATAATCGAATCACTTTTTAAGGTGAATAGACTAATTTTTGTGAATGAAACATTTGGGGTAGAAGAGATTAGGTGAATTTAATGATCACCACTCCATAAATTACATGTAGTTTTGAGTATAAAGTCAGAAATATGACACTGAAAGAGACTGTTTATAAGCCAGTAGTGTTATACAACATGCTATGGTCTATAGCACTGCATCACTTGTGAGTCCCTCTTACACAAGACTCGACATAATAAGCTTGATCTGATTTACAGTTGCGTCCTATTCAAAACTGCAGCTCCACTGGATCTGAATCAAAATCAGAACATATACAGAATGTAAAAAATGTAATGTATTGTGCTTGTTGTAGATTTAAAAGGGAAATCGTTTACATTGCTTTTACTGCATGAAAATAGTTCTCCCTAGTATTTTTCATTAAGCATCAGCGACCAAGCAACAACAATAACAAAAGAAAATGAAAGCAGAGAAGGGGCCCAAAAGATTCAATATGAGTGAATTACACACAAAGACAACAGTGATGACCAACCTTCAGACAGACTTACATAGAGCAGGCTGTCTGAACATGTCACTTTGTATTATCGACAAAGCCGAGTGCTTCAACCACAGAGGCTGCAGCTAAATGTGAATCACACGACCAGAGTCGAGAGAGCCTGTGAATTACTGAATGCTGCTGAGTGTAAAGAATATACAAAATGATCTATTATTAAGATAAAAATAAAAGATCAAAATAAGATGAAGTGAAAATATCTGTGATTGCATGCAAACTACATCAGGTTTCAAGATAAAATGATCTAAATTAGCATACAACAGTGTTGATCTGTTGCTACACCACACATTTATCAGTAAGAACCAGCTAAGAGTTGATGATACTGAGCTTGAATTTTACTTTGCACATCTACACCATATGTTGCTTTACTGGCAGCTGGCAGACAACCAGCTGGGCCGTTGGAATACATTATCGTGACTAGCATGCAAGTAAATGCATCCAGATTGTTTCGGCTCCTGCAAGGTTGCACTGGCACATTATGAATGGATGAACGCATGAATGAAATGGAATCTAAGGATGTATGTGTCGTCTGCTGTAGAGTGATTGGGAGATCGAAAAGTGGCTAATGCTGTCCAGCTGTTGTTCTACTGGCATATCACTTCCCACCTGCAGCTGCTGACATAAACTGGTAGCAAATGTCACAATAACAAGTGTCAGATAACCTCTCTTTATAGGCAGCTGTCACTGTTACACTAATCACTTTGTTCTAGCTAGCTAGGCTAGTTAAATATGAGCCCTGTATGACTTGGTTCAGACAGAAAGTTTCAATGACAAAACCATAAAATTGTTAAATTCTACTATAAGTTTATATTGATTTCTTTTTGTAAAGTTGATGTTTGGCACATGACAATAGCTACAGTGTTAAATGTAAAACATCTCACTGCCTTGAGCATCAACTTAATGCCAATAGCGGCTAAAATACAAGTGTCCAAACTGGTGTATGTCGGTGGGAAGTGGCATCTGCCAGTGAAACATGCCATTTTAGACAGTGAGTGGCATATGCCAGTAGAAATTGGTATGTCAAACATTCTCTAGTGAAGAGAGCA
The DNA here is from genome assembly GCA_916701645.2 of Sebastolobus alascanus. Classification (NCBI taxonomy): domain Eukaryota; kingdom Metazoa; phylum Chordata; class Actinopteri; order Perciformes; family Sebastidae; genus Sebastolobus; species Sebastolobus alascanus. Next base: position 1,689,462 of record CAKAOJ020000096.1, on the reverse strand, counting down.
TCTTAATTCCACTGAAACAACAGTGGAGCTGCTGTTCTTTTGTCCTCTGCTGTAGATTTATTTAGACTGTCAAGGTTGTACTGTACGTCCATTGAAGAAGAAAAACAGCGGCCACTTTGATTTAAGCTGTTCTGAAAAGCTTCACTTGAATTTCACTTGGCAAACTGTCCACTGGCCATCGATACATTTAGTGTTGGTGTTATTTGTCGGAGGCTTGGAAGAACACGGGAACATTTGGAGGCCTTGCGCTGTTTAAATGTGTGTGTTCATGTGATAGAAAGAGCGTATGAGTGTATCTGTATTAGACGGCTGTGTGACTCCATTTACTGCTTCATTAACCCTCATCCTACCAACCTACTTAACATACAAGGACTACCAACTGGGGGTCTCTGGGGACTAAAGAATAAACTACTGTAAGAAACAGCCATCATAGTAAAATGTTAACTTATTTCTTCCCCAACATTATTAGTTATGTAATTAATGTCATCTGAAGAAAAAAAACCAGATAAATATTATTTTAGGAAAGTTACAGTTAATCTAATTCGGTCGCTATACTCGACCCAGTCGGCCGCTATACTCGACCCAGACGGATTTAGAAAAAAATCACAATTTCACAATACTTCTTTAGATTTTATAAAATGTTTGTAACACATAATTGAATACTTACAGCCCACCATCATCATAGCCACTGAGAAAATCTTCTCTCCATCTGTAGCTGGAGCGATGTTGCCAAATCCGATGGTGGTGAGACTCGTCATGGTAAAGTAGAGAGAAGAAATGTACAGCGTGTCCTTGTTGGGACCCCCCTCCCACTGTCCTGTACCGCTGGCGTTGTAGCGGTAAGGAGTCCCAATGCTCAGGGCCAACTGGTAGAGCCAGCTGTCTGTCTTAATGGTGTTGGTGGTCTCATCGATGACCTCGTGGTCCCCGATGCTGTACCAGATGCAGGCCAGCCAGTGGGCCACCAGACCGAAGACGCACACCAGCAGAACCAGGACGGCTGCTCCGTACTCCAGGTAGTGGTCCAACTTCCGGGCCACCCGGCCCAGCCGGAGCAGGCGGATCACCTTCAGGGAGCTGAACAGGCTGCTGAGACCCTACAACGAGAGACGGGAGGAAGATGTGAGTCAAATTAATTATCAAATATTTTGATGATCGATTAATTTAAGCCACAAAAGGTCACTTGTTTGGGATTCTCAAATGTGACTATATTCTGGGTTTTGTAGGAGAGAGTGGCTGAGAGGTACTCAGTTGGTTGCAATCTGCAACCACACCACTAGATACTGCAAAATCCTACACACTGTACCTTTAATTGTTCAAAAAATGGTCAGATTAATTGATAATGAAAATAACTAAGGTGTAGCCCTATGGCATAAAATTGTATGGTTCAAAAGGTTTCCCTTTTGGATTCAATAAGCCCAACTGAGATTGTTGTATTAACATGATTGTACAAAGCCATTTCTCCACTATTACAGTTAAATTAAAACACTGGTCTCTATACCTGGACAGGACAGGTGATAATTCTTTGTGGATTTGTCACTATAAGTGACTCCTTTAACATTACATGCAGTCATTTGATCCATTGTCAATATGAAAAACTATTAATTATAGCAGCTTTAAAAGAAAAAAACCTGTATTTCCTTACTGGGAGTAGAGAGTCTTCTGTTCGTGTGGTATTCCTGTGGAAAATTGAAGACTCGCGGAGATGACTTGCTCGAGAAGAAGATGTGAAGACCTCCTTCATAGAAACAGTCAATCAGAAATGTTTTTATATTTATATGTAGTACCAATGCATAAGCCATTTTAGAAATGAAATAATAAAAATTCACTCACGTCATTTACATGTTCAAAGGCGTTGATGATGTCGTAGGGCAGACAGGACAGCAGATCGATGACGAACCACGTCTTCAGGTAATTCATTCGTATGAGCTTCGCGTCTGAAATGACCTCCCCGGCAGGACCCACAAAGGTGGTGTGGAAGTTGAGCACGATGTCAATCAGGAAGATGACGTCCACGACGCTGTCCAGCACCAGCCAAACCAAGTTGTTTTGCTTCGTCTTAAAGGAGACGTTGTAGGGCACCATGATGGCGGTGTAGAAGGTGAGGATGAGGATGACCCAGTCCCAGGTGGTCTTGAAGGTGCAGTAGTGGAGGATGATGTGTGGGGGGGTCTTAGGGGCCTCCTGTTTGTACTGAGGGAGGATGTCTGAGCCCAGCTGGAGAGCCTATCATTGAGAGGGAAGAGAGAATATTTAACATCATGAGTATAGAATCACATGTAAAGTGCATCAAGGAACAGTAGTCATCATGAATCCTCCTAGTTGTGCAACTTAATCTTTAAAAATGTCTGTAAAAATGCTAAAACTGCTCACCTCAGCCAGTCTGGAGGGCTTGTGGCTGACCTCCGTCGTGCTCAGCGGTGCTAACTGCTGCACCAGGTTGCGATTGTTGGTCAGCGCCCGCGTCAGTCTGGCAAACTTCGTCCATCCTGCATCCAGAGTCAAAAAGGCAGACCGTTTTATGCAGGCACGCAGCACAATTATGAATTTTCATTCAAAATTTCCCACATTTTAATTTTACAAACAATGCAGAACAGTCACTTTTTAATATCGCCATAGCAATAGCGTCTATATTACTGGAATTTAAATACAGTGTTTCCCACTTGTTGGGAAATTTCTTCTCTCCAGTGTCAACACCATGCAGGCAGGTTTACTAGATACCTTCAGTTTAGAAAGAACGTCATTTTATCAGGATTTTTCTTGGAAGACTTTTAACTGCATTTCTAGGACTTGATAGTGTTAAAAACTTCACTGTAAAACCAGTCAAATGTTGCCAGCTGGCTGGAGACTGATATTCTTTTATTACCTCTGCGTATAATCAGTATTTTCATACATTTGCCATCCCCATGTGGCCCGAGTGTCCTTTGTTTCTGCTTGATGCATGTAAAAGTCTTAGTGGCACACTTAATCCCCTGGGACATGGCACCCTCGGAGACCAGTGTTCACTGACCCGCGCACGTAACACCTGGACAGTTGTATGTTACAAACCAGGAAACAAACGTCTGTTAAGTCACAGCCACTCATGTGTGCTTAAGACTTTTCGGCTGAACTGCACCCTCCATGGTGTTGTTGGGATGAAATTGAGCTTTGGCTGGACCTTAATGAGACATTTACTTGATGTAGATGTGTGATGTAACCTTTTAGCGTGTGGAATAAGACATTAGTATGCCAGGATGAACTCAAACAGTTTATCGTGATTACACTGAAATACTTAATCGTATCACCTTTAGTTGCTTCATCTTCAATCGGCTGTTTGAAAAGCGTAATGTCCCTGAAGGTACAGAGGAAAAGCACCACCTTGTTGTTCTCGTTTCTGATTGGAGCGACCTGCATGTAGAGCCATATCGGTGTTCCTGTAGGAAACAAGTAAAATGACAAATAGGAGTAAATGTCATCATGCATTTGATGATTTTAGTGAAAACATATGGCTCAATAGTGATACTTACTATTCTTTGTATAGAGCAGCACCTCATAGAATTGGGACTCATAGTTATCAAAGGTCTGTCTGATTTTGTCTATAGTCTTCTTATCAGTCAGGTCACCATACATGAAACTGCAAAATAAGAGAGGAAGAATACCAAGAAGCAAAAAGGAGCTGTTGTTGTCAACTGGTCTCGAGGAAAGAAAGACAGAAGAGAACCTGTCATGCTTATTTTCAGTTTCTACTAGAACATGTTTACATGCTTTGTTGTGTTACTTGGTGACATCATCACGTTACGGAAGAAAAGGCGGGACTTTAAGCAAGACGTTTCAGGCAGTTCAGGAGAAGTGTTTCTGTGGGGGAGAATAACTCCCTTTGGTGTGGACTTTGGGCTTTGTATTGCAGACTTTTTACATGCACAAAAAACGATTTAACACACTAAAGGAAAGGGAAAAAGCACAGAAGCATAATAGGTTCTCTTTAAAGACGAACTACTGCCCTGAATACTTTCTTTTTATTTATTTATTTATTTAAATCTGTATTGAAGTTGCTGCAAATCAGTGGTCACACTTTCCAGAGATAACAATAGTAATATCAAGGATTTTTGGAGGTGCTGGAGCTGTGATTAAATATGAAAAAAGAAAAAGCATCTGCACACTCTGATCTGTGAAATGTTTTACTTATGGAGGCAAGTTTTAAGAGACCTTCTTCGAGCATCAACATAAGCAAAAACAGTGTCAGTCACTTGATGATTCCTGGACCTGCATCACTAGATATGAAGCCAATCAACATATATGTCTTTAAATATAAACCACCCCACTGCATCGTCACATTCAGGCCATTATACAACAAAAACGTACTTGCACGAGCTACTTCTGTGCATGACTTCAGATCTGTGGTATCCAGACAGCTTGCAGAATCCATCATTGCTGTAAACGACCGGCCACTCCACGATCTGTGCGTTTCCCAACAGGAAACTGGTTTCTGCAACAAAATACAACAAAGCTAGTCACGACTAATAACAAACCTGCACACTAAAGTGCACCTGTTGATCAACATTTTGGAGGGTTTGTCAGTGAAAACCGTTGCATCCTTAAAGTGACCGTAACTGGAGTTATGCAACGACAACCTCATGATATTTTGTTAATTATGTTGTAAATTTCAATAAGAAAACAGTTGATTAAATCTGGTATTTTGATGTTTGTTTTATAATTAACCTATAAATCCTGCTGACCATAAATCATGCATTAGAGAAAACCTCAGCATATATACAGTATGCAAATCTGTGCCTGAAATATTACAATTATTCAACTCACCATAAAGCAAACGATACCCACTACTAACATTATTTTAATGATCATATATAATTGAAATAAGATCATTCATATTTAAAGCAGCAGTAAACAGTGATAATCAGACGAGTCACTGGGCAGGAATAGTTGTTGATAAAATGTTTATGTTCCACCTTTAATGTTAATTAAATATTGATGAGGAGCTGCAAAGTTCTCCAGCTTCACAGCAGTCTGGACAGAGCTGCTGTCTCCAGAGAAAAGACTTGAGGACATATTGTCCAATTTATACAGTCAGCAATGAAGCTGTCAAACGTAAAGCATCAACTGCAGGTTTATGTTGAACTTGAGGCTTGAGTTTATGTTGTAATCAATGCATTTACTCTGTAGCTGTTTGCAGTGTTTCAGCATCTGTGAGATTCAGACAATATTGACTGAATTTCAGATTATTGGCACAGACTTAATTTGTCTTAAATATATAACAGTAATTAATTGATGCTGCATTATCTTTATACTACTGTTTGTCTGACATTTTGCACTTCATACTTGTGATGAAAACCATCAATCTGCACACACACACTCTGCCTCACTCTCATGGGGAAGCTATTAGCTGCCAGGCAGACTGGCAATCCAAATATTTAATTTTTAATACAAGTATTACCTTTCAGAAAAATAAACAACAAATACTACTGCAAAACGATACACTAGTTAATGGGACATGGGCACTGCAAGAGATAAAATAACCTACCATAAAGTGCAACTGAGTCACCATAAACATAAATCACATTATACATCCACTAAAAGAAAATTAAAAAGGCGTTTGTAAAAATCGAGAAGAACTCATCAGAAATAAATGACATTTTTATTAGAAAGGGTAGCCATCAACTAATAAGCAATAAAACATAAAATGGACTTCGACAGAGCAGTAAAACTTCCTGTTTCTTTAGCTAATGATATTAGTATAACAGTACATGTCTTTAGGGGTATCTTAAGAATAGTCTATTATACTGACTTTAGTTAATTAATCCAGGGAATTTAGACATGAGGCGTATTGCATAACTCATCAGTGCGCATATACTGTATTTAATTGTTACGTAGTTTAAAAAAAGTGGAAATTACAATAAAGTCTTAGTTGCTGCTGCTTCCCATTAAAAAAAAATATACAAATGAAATGTTTACTTTAGCATCCCGTGGAGGCAGCCCTGTGTGGTGCCTTGATTGACATCATGCCAAATCAACATCCATCATTAATTCTTGTTTTCCCTTTCAGATTAAAACTCACCGCTGGAGCGCCGGATAATATTTTCCAGAAAAGTGTTCTGCGGAGCCACCAGTCCTCTCTTGCCCCCATGCATTATGAGGGATACCGGATAGAGACTTGGAGCTGCTCGGTGGTCGTGCTGATGTTAAATACCCCCCTCAGCTGTCTGCCCGACCGGAGCGTGGACCACAAGAGTCAAGTTAACCAGAGGTATGAGGTACTTCCGGACTGAGGTTTTAGAAATAAAAGCCTCGTTGCCGAATGTGGCATTTTTCAGTGTAAATACAATTATTTAATGTGGAATCTGAGCTAAATGTTTCTTATTATCCCCAAATTGTCACTTTCACATCACATGTAGGGTATAGCCACGTTGGTCTACAATTATGGTAGATCTTTACCTGCTAAATGAAGATCAGTCTTCAGATACATCGTGTTCAAATATTACATAATAGTCACATCAGCCTTGAACACATTTAATTGGATGCTTTTATTTTGAAAGAAATTCTGCTGATTTACAGGTGTATTTCTGGTAGTATTGTCTCTGGCTTGTCAGAGCTGTATGCACTGACCTGGAATTTCTATTTTATTTTTGTATGAACTTAAATTTTGTTTTTGCTTTTGGTATGGATAATGATTCGGAGATTTATTTATTTATTTATTTATTTGACAGGGACAATACATATCGGTGATCATACATAAAATCACAAATATTTTATACAAAAATACAAATATTTGTATTTGATATGGGCCTACAGTTCCTGTTTTCACCACTCAACTAATAATATGTTACAACAGGTTTTTTCAAAAATGTAACTGGAAAAAATTTGTAATTATGTCAGGCAATATTTGTGTTAATATCGCTTCAATCTACGGTATCTGGAACTTCTCAAATATAATTTGACTATTTCAGAAAATAAGTAAGAACATTGACAAGTATTGTACTTTTTAGTACGATTTTGAGGTGTTTTATGCTACTTTATACTCAGCTACTCCACTACATTTCAAAATATAAATATTGTACTTTTTTATTCCGTTACATTTATGACACCTATAGTTACTAGTTACTTTGTGGATTAAGATGTTACCGTACATACAAAACATATGATCAGTTTATAAAATGTAATGCTTTTTTATAGACTATATTTAACTACCCAACATGCAATAACATTAAAAATACTGCTTTCATGTTCATAAGAACCCAATAAAATAATACATTTTAAATACAGGACCTTTACATGTAATTGTGTGTTTTACATAGTAGTATTTGTATTTAAGTATAATACCTGAATACTTCATCCACCATTGGCCATGCACTTGTAGGTACAAATAATTGAGGCAATATTGGATTATTTTTTTAATAATATGTGTAATTTATCACAACTCCAGCAGGGGGTTGGTACTTGAATATTTTTATTGACCGACTAACATTAAGTCGAACGAAGAAGAAGAATAAAAAGAAGAACTTGAAGTGAACGAAATCAATTCTCTCCGTGGGAAATAGAGAAACAACAGAATCTGTAATCGATTTTCTCCATCGCACTGGACCCTACATAGGGATTTAAATAACACAATGGAGTACTACAGATGAGTAGAATAGAATAGAATATATCTTTATTGTCATTGTACAAGTACAACAAAATTAAAATGCAATCCTTAAAAAGTGCAAGAAACAAACAGTAACGTGCCTCTTAAAACTATAAAAAAATAAATAATAAATAAATAGAAAATAAAAAAAACACACATACCACACACAAGGCATTCACATTCTGCAGGTATTGCACGACTCATCATTATTGCACAGTGGTGTTTACAAGATGTTCAGGTTTTTGCTGTTTAGTATAGTTATGGCTCTGGCAAACTGTGAACTGTGGAGGGCAGCAGTACGCCGGTGTGGCGTCTAATCTACCGCTAATTCAACTGAAGAAGAAGAAGGAGAAGAAGAAGGAGGAGAGTGAACCCTGAATAACGGCCTGACGCAGTTAGTCGGTGGCTTCATGAATTAGGATTCACCGTGACGGAGTAATGGTTAACAGTGACGGACTTTGGATGCTGCCGTCCACGCCGGTGTACAAGGTCTGTGTTTTGAAAGCGGATAGCAGGTAGTAGTAAGTGTCACCGCTCCGGTGCTGTTAAGCTAAATCACTGTTGTTGTTTTATTATTTCGTGAAGAGGAAAAGCGACGGAGCTCCACTTCTCCTTATTAAAGCTCTCTCGATGAACATGAACTCCATTTTTACGACGGAACAGTGTTGCGCGTTGTAAAAACCAAACAGTTATTTTGTAGTCATGGCGACCGACTTTGTAAAGAATTTTGTACAAATGTGTAATTATCTCCAAGACCCGCGGCACGTAGCGAGGTTTCAAAACGCTTGCGGCGTTAAAGGGACGTTTCCGGTGAAGCCGAGCAAGGCGGACAGCGAAGAGTGTCCCGGGCTGAGGAGGAGGGGGACACCGAGCCCGGGTGTTAGTGTTGGGAACGGAGCAGCCGGGGATGCGACCGCGTCGCAGGTCAACGGGATGCAGGGTGACGTTACCGGCAGGCCCGATGGTCCATCAGCAGCAGCAGCAGCCCCTGATGTCGACCCCGACACCGTGAGAGCAAAACCCCTCCGGAAGAACTCCCTGACCGGAGACGTGGGTCAAGAGTTCCTGATCCACAACAAGTTCCTGTTCTACCTGTTCACGTTCGGGACCGAGCTGGGCAACGAGATGTTCTTCATCGTCTTCTTCCCCTTCCTCTTCTGGAACGTCGACGCCCTGGTCAGCCGGAGGCTCATCGTGGTCTGGGCCTGGAACCTGTTCGTGGGACAGTCCACCAAGGACATGGTGCGCTGGTCCCGGCCCGCCTCCCCTCCCGTGGTGAAGGTGGAGGTCTTCTACAACTCCGAGTACAGCATGCCGTCCACGCACGCCATGACGGGGACGGCCATACCCTTCTGTCTCTTCATGCTGACCTACGGACGGTGGCAGGTGAGCAGCCTTTTTTTTAAACACAGAGTCAAATACAGGTGAAAACAAAGCGTTTCAATGCAGTCGCTGCAACCAGAGGCTGTGCAGTGTGTGTGGAAATGTGCAGCTGGTGTGCAGAAGTAGACATGCCCAGGCTGGATTGTAAACAGGGCAAAGAGGACAACTGCCTCAGGGGCCCCAAAGGCAACATGTTCACTGTCTGGCACGTAGTTTGTTATAATTTGATAAATTGGAAAGTACTATGCTTTAGAGCTGAAATTATTTAGTTGATTAGTTGATTTACAGAAACTTGTTTTGATAACCAATTACTCATTTTTTAAGCAAAAACACACAGGATGTATTGGTTTCTGCTTTTCTTTGTCTACTATGATATGATACTAAATCAATATCTTTGGGTTTTGGACTCCTGCTTGGACAAAACAACAATCAATTTGAATATGTCAACTTGGGATTTGAGAAATTGTGTTGTTGCGAATAATCTTTAGTTGCTTGGTAATACTAAACTACCAAAACACAATATAAACAACAGGATTTCCCTCAGGAAATTGCTCAGCCGAGTTGGTGAGCCACCCAGGCCCTTGTTCATCTCCTGTCCTATCAAATTTCGACCGCCTAAACAATAATCACACTCGTAAAATACATGGCCTTTCATGTGTGGGGTAGCACCTCTGCTCCTTTTCTCTGAAGGTTAGTGTTTTATTTCCTAAAATGTGAAAATACTTTATTATGTGAGAGCCACCTTGGAAACCATGAGCTGTAATGGAACGGTATCTCCTCCATTATTACCCATTATGCCCTGTCTTGTATGGCCTTTTCAGTTTTTATTATGCTTACATGGCGCCTATTTGTGTTTAATTACACAAAGTAACCAAGACAATGCACACCAGGGGAGTATTCCAGCTGATCTAATGGGTACTTAAACGCAACAGGATATATTCACAATGCACAGAGAGTGAGAGGAAATGGGGGGTTAAATAGGGCACATAACTCATTTGTAGCCCCACTGCCCCCTACAGTGTTAACCCAGCTCTGAGGTATTACACAGTGTGGAACTGGACATGTGTTATAATTACAGACAAGACAACTACGGTGCAAACTGATCCATCCAAATTAACAAATATCTCAATGCTAGGCCAGTGTTATTCTCCTTCTTCATGTTGCATTAGAATTTAGTGTTCTAGCCTTGATCCACAGGATATGATCATATTTGATGCACCAAAGTCCCAAATGTTCGAGGAGCCACAGTTTCACATGTTTAGAACTTTAGAACAACATCTTTTCACATCCTACATTTTTCAGTGTGTTTGTTTGATCAGCCAAAATCTAAATTTGAAAAAGACCTGGGTTCAAGAAACGCACACGGCACCTGGCCTAATACAATATAAAAAGCTCCACATGACATTTTTCTCCACGGCCCCCCACCGCCAAGGAGGGCCAGTGGGTCGTTCTGGCCAAAAGAATGAAAAACCACAGACTGCCTTTAATCCTGCTGGTAATCCTTGTGGCCCAATATCATACGATGAAAACAAACATTCCTCTGTTTAAACAGACGGTTAAAACATGACAGGGCGTGTCACAGGTGTGCAGGTGAGGAGTGAAAAGGTATCTTAGATTTTGAGTCAAACAAAGACTCGCTGAAAGACTCACTGTTCTACATTGTGAGACACACAGAGAGAGATAAGGAACTAGTGAATGTGATTCAGGGGAAGTGAGAGTATCAAGTTAACTTTCAGTAAACATTTTGATCTAATGGACAGCAATGAACAAAGTAAGACGGTTAGGGATGAGAGAACACGTGTTCCTGTTAGAGTCTTTTCTGGTTAAGATGGAGGACAGGGAATTGGGATTGGGAGGGTTACTTTACTGCTGGGAAGTTAAGAGAGAGAGAGAAGAGTATATCAGCCGGATCAGAGAGGTCAAAGCAATGGAACTTTTCCACATAATGATAGGGCTGTTGCTAATCAACATTAATTCCATGATTAAAGCCAAAGTGAAACTTGGCTGATGTCGGGTTTGTGGGCCCTCTGCACTCTCTGCTCTAAGATCATTTGTGAGGCAAGAACCTCCACTCCAGTCTCTTGAGTTGCTGTCATTAATAACCTTAGTTGCTTCAAAAGTTGAACACTAAACCTAAAATGATTCAGAAATTTGAATTGGATAAAATGCTATCAAATCCCAACCCTCAGCTTGCCCCATCTTGCATCTTGTGCACACTGTATGTTTAATGTTAAAAAAGAGATTTATTAGCACTCTAAAAATACATTTAAAGGTCCCATATTTTAAAAAGTGAGATTTTCATGTCTTTTTATATTATAAGGCAGGTTTAAGTCCTATAAAAATACTGTGAAAGTGTCGTAATGCTCAATCCATGAAGAAATACACACATCCTGTATTCATAAACTGTACCCTTTAAACGCGCCGTCAGGATTTCTGTAATTTTGTGATGTCACAAATCTTAAATAAGTATACCATTACACAGTTTTAAACATAGATTACATATACAGACATTATTTCTGGTTGCAGTGTAAGTGAATGACATCAGCTGACAGGAAGTAAACATGGACCCCAAGCTGTTGCCTAGCAACACAATTGCATTGCAATTCCGTTGAAATGTGCTAAAACAGAGCGTTTCAGACAAAGGGGAAATACAGGCATATTCAGGCAGACAGTATGAGTTAAATAAAGTTTTTTTTTTTTAACATTACAGCATTTAAATGTGTTAAACATAAATACACTTGGACGAAAATTACAAATGTTTTTGAAACAAGCACAGAAATGTACAAAAAGGAGGTGATGAGATAATGCTGACTATGATTATGTATAAAACTCTTGATACAACCGACCTGTTCTTCCAGTCTTTCAGATTTAAATAGATATTGTGAAGTTACCCAGACACCTGTGAGCTTAAATACTTACAGTATTTTGCATAAATACAAGTATGAACCTGAAAATGAGCATAATATAGGACCTTTAAGCATTGAGTCTAAAAAGGCTCTTTTAGTTGTTGTTGTACACCTGGATAAGAGCTTTGAACTGAGTTCAGGCAGTTGCCCGAACTTCCTGAACTCTTGGTGTGATCAAGTTCACTGATGTGGGAGGTTGAGGAACTGAAACATTTCAGAGAAAGAGGTTAAAAAAGGTTATAGAAGATAAGATGCAGACCATAAACAGCTTCCAGGGCAGAAGGAAGATTCAAAGTGTTAGTTTAGCCCCTTACTTTCACATCTAGCGTCACCATGAAGTTGACATTTGTGGTTTGGTAAAATGTCTCAACAACTATTGGATGGATTGCCATTTAATTTGCTACATACATGCATACTTTTAATTTGTCCAATTAATACTTTGGTTAACTAATAACATTCCCATCAGCTTCAGCTGCACTTTGTGTTTAGTGCTAATTAACAAATGTCAGCATGTTAACATTGTCATTGTGAGCATTTTTAACATGCTGACATTAGCATTTATCTCAAAGCACCACCGTGCCTAAGTTCAACCTCACAGAGCCGATTAGGGCTGCAAATAATGATTATTTTCATTGTCAATTAACCTGTTGATAATTTTCTCGATTAATCGATTAGTTGTTTGGTCTATAAAATGTCAGAAAATGTCGAAGTGTTTCTCAAAGTCTAAGATGACGTCCTCGAATGTCTTGTTCTGTCCACAACTCAAAGATATTCAGTTTACTGTCATAGAGGAGTAAAGAAACCAGAAAATATTCACATTTAAGGAACTGAAATCAGAGAATTTTGACTTTTTTTCTTAAAAAAAAAATTACTCAAACCGATTAATGGATCATCAAAATAGTTGGCGATTAATTTGATAGTTGACAACTAATTGATTAACTGGTTAATCGTTGCAGCTTTAGAGCCAATAGTATGGCTTTAGATTCTTGTTTTCCAACAGTGAACTTTCATGAATTATTTCAAATATATTAGCTAAATGTCTTCTAAATGGTCTATGCACTGTGGTTTTTGAAAGCTATCATTTCCACTGACAGTGAGGTCTCCAGGAGACTTCATGTAAATTGAGCATATTGCCATTAATACTCTGCTAGGGACACGGCCAGGGTACTGTAGCTTCTACTACTGTATAATCTGGTCATCGTCAACGATATGTTGAGAAAAATGCAGTCCAGCTAACTGGGTTCCGTGAGCCCACTGAAGAAGCTCTTTAAACTGTGATCTGGATCATCTTCAGCCACCTTTCTAATATTAATGTTATTTTTTTTTTATTCCATGTTTTTATGCTCTCTCTCCCAGTACCCCTTCCTCTTTGGCTTTTGTGTGGCTCTCAGCTGGAGTGTCCTGGTCTGTGTAAGCAGAGTCTACATGGGGATGCATTCTGTTCTGGTAAGTATATGAAATAAATAATATGAAATAAATAATCCCTCACTGAAATATGAATTAACTAGAGAATATAAAGTGACGCTGCTCCACCTGGACACTTCGCCTCCACTGACACCTATAGTCCCGGCTCAGAATGGTAACTCAATGAGGTCTAACTCAGCTTGGTCAAAAATGTTCTCTTTACAAATAACCTGTGCATATTTTACATTTCTGAAGGTGAACAGGTTATTTCTTTATTTTAATACATATATATAAAATAAATGCATGACATTAATATGCATGATATAAACTCATGCCCCATTTTTATGCCTCTGCGCCGGGTCGTCCGTCCATCCGGTCCGTTCTCGTGAACGGGATATCTCAGGAACGCCTGGAGGGAATTTTTTTTGTTAAATTTAGCACAAACGTCCACTTGGACTCAAGGATGAACTGATTCGATTGAGGTGGTCAAAGGTCACTGTGACCTCACGTCAGTCCCATTCTTGTGAAAACAATTTCCCAGGAAATGCCTGGAGGGAATTGTATTACATCTGGCACAGACATCCACTTGGTCTCAAGGACGAACTGATTAGAAATTAGTGGTCAAAAGACAAGGTCACTGTGGCCTCACAAAACATGTTTTTGGCCATACCTCAAGAATTCATATGCTAATTATGACAATTTCACACACATGTCTAACAGGATAAAATGACGAAGTGATGACATTTTGGACAGACATTGATGTAAACTGCAACTTGACTGGTTGGCAGAGGCGTACAACCACAAAGGGAACATTAAGCAGAGCCAATAAACAAATCAAAGCCAGTACAGTAGATAAGGTTAGATTAGATTCAGTGGACAGGTAGATATTGTTTATGTTCTGCAGTACAACAACAGTTACCCCTGTTTATAAGTCAGCAGCTCACTCACCTGATTTCTTTTTGTTTATTCGATGATAAAGAAAAACTGATGCTAAAATAGCTCGGACTCTTTGTGCATTACTTGGCGCTGATGTAAAGAATGTCAAAAATATATTTCGATTTTAACTTCCCATGTTAAGTCTGCCATCAAAACACAATGAATCATAAATGGGCTTTATAAGACTTTGGTTATGTCTAGCAAGTATTTTTGTAGAGTGCAAATATGAGTAAAACATATTGGCTTTCATAGGGAATACGCATGGCTTACAATGATTTATGCCCCTGTGTTGCAGGAGGTAATCACTGGCTTCCTGTACAGCCTTCTTATTTTAGCCTTTTTCCAGCCAATTTTGGGCAAGATCGACAGCTTCTACATGATGGACCGCTTCGCTCCACTTGTGATTATCGTGTCACACGTGAGCCTAGGACTTGTGGCTTTCTCCCTGGATTCCTGGAGCACCTCTCGGGGCGATACGGCTCAGGCGCTGGGCACCGGGGTGGGAGCCGCCATCGCTACCCATGTGAACTATCAGCTGGGGCTGCTGCTGGATCCACCGCTGTCCTCACTTCCTCTAACTTTACCACCGATCAGCACTAGTCTGGTGGTTCTCTCCCTGCTGCGCTTCCTCATCGGAGTCGGCGTCATCCTCGTCACGAGAATGGTTATGAAAGCAGTGACTATTCCGTTCTTGTGTCGGCTGTTCGGGCTGCCGTCAGATGATGTAAGACAGGCGAGGCAGCACATGAAAGTAGAGCTGCCTTACCGTTACATTGTCTACAGCGTTGTTGGTTTTAGTTGTGTCTGTGTGGGGCCTCTCCTCTTCAGGATCTTAAACCTTGCCTGAGTGTTGTGTGTAAACTGTCATTTACTGCTGACGTGTTCACCTACACGGTGAAGGCAAAGAGCACTTGGAAACATGCTGCTACGGCTCCGTTTCTGCACGACAGAAACCGCTTAAAAGAATAAATATGGTGATATTCTATATTTTTCGTATTGTCAGTATTCCCCTGTGCCATAGAGCTCCGTCGTTGTCAAAAAAATATTAAAAACACATAAATGAGCCACACTGTTGCAGTGGGTGACATGTTCCTTCATGATGAGCATGGGCACTGTAGTTTATACTGAGTTGATCCCACACACACCATTCTCATACTGTAAATGCACCAAAAGTATATCAATCCGCGGCTGAAAATAGTCCACAACAAATACAGTATTTACTCCTGTTTGACTGTCAATTGCCTGGGAAATAATTTAGCCTTTAAAAAAAAAAAAAAGAAAGAAAGTATTTATTTGTGACCCATTTTAAAAGATTTACATCTTCAGTAGGAACCAACGGGCTTCGGGGCCCAGAGGCACAGACTGGAGGAAGTTGGAAAGTATCAAGAGACGGACCAAAGCGGTGTTGGTTTTGGCCTTTTTCTTGGGGATTTGTTGACAATGACAACAATATAGAACATCACCAGCCTTATCCTTTAAGATCCACTTGTATCAGATGTACTGTAATGACGCTTGCATTCAATAATGAGGAATCTGTTGTACATTTACATCCTTGATCAAAATATATAACAACATGTTGTTGGAGAATCCCATGCTCTAAGAATAAACCAAACCATGAATCAGTAACGTGTGAAGTCACTTCACTTCTCATTTGTTGCCGTGCTTAAATCAAATCAGCCTGGATGCAGCAAAATACTAGAAGTATTTAAGCTCACAGGTGTCTGGGTAACCTCACGATATCTATTTAAATCTGTAATACTGGAAGAACAGGTCTGATGTATCAAGAGTTTTCTACATTATCATAGTCAGCATTATCTCGTCACCTCCTTTTGTACATTTCTGTGCTTGTTTCAAAAACATTTGTAATTTTGGTCCAAGTGTAAGTTAAGTTCTCTGAATAATCATTTGAAAGCATAAAATTAAAATAACAGATATTTTTGATAAAGTATTTTGCCATCGTAACTAACCTGAGCTGAATTGTTGCTCTAGAAAAAAAAAATCAATATATATTATTCACACTTGATTTCTAAGAGTATATATTTAGGCGACATTTCAAACTACAGTATATTAAAAACGCTGACCCTAGCACTACTAATTGTTTGTTACTTGCTGTTGTAATGTCCCAGTAATGATTTGCTCTAACATTCATATCAGAATATTCATGCCTGAGCATTTATACTTTTAAGTGCTCGTGAAATATGTATAGGCCTCTTATTACCATCCATTCCCACATCTTTTTTTTCCTGTTATGCAAGGACTGTATCCTTTGGAAAAAAATATGGAAACAACAAGGAGAATAAAATATTCCAAAAAAAGAAAAGAAAAACATTTTGAATGCATTTTATTTTCAGAATTGCTCTAAGTGAATCTTTCTTGCAAGGAACAATCACTCAATCAGTGCATGTGGGATTTTAGACTAGTGTGTATTCTGCTTTTGAGTACTGTGAATATGGATGTTATATATACAGAAAATCTCAGTTCCATTGACAGCGGTCAGTTTGCTGACATGAGATTTTCTGTAAAACATCATCAGATCTGAAGAAATCAATAATTAGAAATAAATGTAACAGGAACTTTGAAAGTAGGCCTATTAACAAGATGACAATAGAAAATGTCAAGTACTGGTTATGTCATATTTAGTTAACATTTTTCCAGCTAGGCAATTCAACACAAAGAGAGTGAGGTTGAGTACTTAAGAGTTGCATGTGTGTGTGAAGTACTGCACAAATCCAGAATAACTGCATTTTTGTTTTCTCAACAGTGAGGGGAGGCATGAAGTGTAAGCAGTGTAGTGTATTGTGTCATGTGTTTTACTTCCTGCATCGAATTAGCTCAGTTGGTTCATGCTTAACCTTTGAGCAACATAGATAAGGTTTTAGGTCTTTATCTGATTTGTAGTCTAAGCGTACATCCAGCCCAATCAGTCGTGTACTCTGTGCTGTTCTCATATCATCTCGAACTTTGGGTGATGGCTGTTTTTATCATCTAAATCAAAAGAATTCACAGAGGTCAACACATGACCTGACTCTTGTGCAATCTTTTAGCATTATGCATTCAGCAGCTAATGAAAGATTTAAGCTGTTGGTGTCAGTATTTCAAATAATACTTGACCAAAATGTAACTAAGCATAACTGATAACTTATTTTTTACATAGTTGTTTTTAATGAGGTATTATTCAAGCTCTATTTTCAAGCCTTTCAAGTATCTCCAGGCTCTCTGGGCCACACCCAGGTACCCACAACCATTAATAGCCTCTTTTTATAGGCCCATGCCCACTGCTTTTTGGTTTTTAACACTGTGGTTGTCCAGATGTGGCTCCTATTACCTTAGAAATAATAGCCACATGACACAGTATCAGACTATACATACTTTTATTATATACTATAAGTCCTTAATATATGGTAACAGTTATTTCTGGGTTTTAAGAGATATAATATTTTTGCAGCTTTTCAGGCATCTACTGTATGTCACTAATGGTTTTGTAATAAGCTTGTAAAACTTTTTTGTGCTTAGTAGGGTGTTTATGTCGTGTAAAAGTGGCATTTTTGTATTCTTCCTGATTGACCCTGGTATAAAATGCTATGTAACCTTTTATTTTGAAATTTTTTGCACATGACACCGGAAGTCCAGGTTTTTACAGTAATACTCCACAAAAATGTAACTAAGCATGGCTGATGACAATTCATTTCTTCCATAATGAATATTATTCAAGCACTATTTTCAAGCCTTTCAAGTATCTCCAAGCTCTCTGGGCAACACCCAGGTACCCACAACCATTAATAGCCTCCTTTTATAGGCCCATGCCCACTGCTTTTTTTTTTTTTAACACTGTGGTTGTCCAGATGTGGCTCCTATTACCATAGAAATAATAGCCACAGGACACAGTAACAGACTAAACATACTTTTATTATAATTCCTTAATATCTGATAACAGTGATTTGGGGGTTTTACAGGAAGGAAATAGTAAATTCTTTGCAGGTTTTCAGGCATATATCTACTGTATGTCACTAATGGTTTTGTAATAAGCTTGTAAAAACGTTTCTTTTTTCTTTTTTTCGCTAAGTAGGCCGTATATGTAGTGTATGAGCAAAAGTGGTATTTTTGTATTCGACCCTGGTATAAAATCAAGTGTAATTGAACCTTTTATTTATTTATTTATTTTTAAGATTTCTTTTTATTAGCAAAAGGCTTATTTTACAATTCAATTCCAACATGTATCAACATTTCTTTTGTTATTAAAACAAATATTGAAACCAGAAAAATAAATTAAAATAACATAAGAAATTCAAAATTATAGAAAGAAATGTGGTAACGATATATTATTGATAATGAACCTATCCTTGTATAAATTATACTTTAACGACACAATAATAATAATAATAATAATATTACTGTAATAATGAGTAAGTGAAAATATAAAAATATAAGATACATTCAAAGTAATGATTGAAATAATAAAAAAAAAAAAGATTAGAAAATAAAAACATAAATAACATGTAAAAAAAATAATAATACATATTGAATAAAATGTATATAAATAATAAACACACATATCTAGTGCACATGCACGTTTATAACTCTGAAAGCGTCAGTAGCGATCATGGTTTGAATAAATAATAATAATAGTAGAAAACAAAACAGCATTAAATCCCCTCCCACCGGAACCTTTTATTTTGAAAAATAAAAATCGGAGCACTTTACGCCGGAAGTCCGGTCTTTAACTTTTACCTACCAAAACCAAAACATCACACTACACAGAACACTGAGGAGTAGCAAGCAGGTAGCGAGGAAACCTAATGGACGAATAGACGATGCTAAAGTTGGCAACATTTAAGCTTATTATTATTGCCGCCGTGATAAGTTATAAAACGGGCAACAGCTAGTTTGTTTGTAGAAGTTTGTTCGTTATAAGGTTAGCTTGAGCTGCTAGTTAATATTCGCTTAGGCCAACATTAAGTCCCAGAAACATATGAGAAGTTTTTATCTCGGATAAACATTTTTTCCAGTGCACATGCCTCGTTTGGAAAAGACAAATGGCAGAGGGACAAAAAGGTAAGCTACACTTCCAAAGCTGCAGGATATTGAATGTACTTTAGAGACAGTTATTAAAAGGAGACAGGAAATTGAATAGTGGAAATACACCAGTACAACACTGTGTTGGCAGGCCAGTTTAAATGTTGGTGTTAAGGAGAAATGGTGCAAAGTAATGCAAGATTTTTTTTTATCATAAAAATCTCACATTTCATGCATGTGACCACAGGATGTAAGTTCATGAGATTCAACTGTTTTTCTGCTGCAATTTTGTTTATTTCTTGCTGTGCATAATTCAGACTGAAATTAGACTGGGAGTTTGTCCAGAGGTTCTGCAGCATCCAGAAGGTCCTGTTCCCATCATGGACCAGTCAGAGTGCTCTGATGTTTGGGACGCTGCTGGCTGTCACTCTGACAGGTAAAACTTGCAAAACACAACACTCAAAAGTATAAGAATCATAATTATACATTGGTAATGAACACTCTGTCATATCATACAAATTTACAGTTCACAGAAGAGTGTATAGCCTTACCAACAGTCTTATAAACAGAAAAAAAGAATAATAATTGAATTAAATAAATACTAATATTAAAAATATTAAATAAAAAAAATTGGAAACAAAATAAATAAAATAAAAAAGGGGTGGATGCCTATTACTCTTGTCAGCGAACCAATTGGTGTATCTGCAGAGGGTCTGTCCGAATTCTGTTTCTGCAATCAAGTGTGACTAAAGAGTAAGTGGGGAAACTCATAATGAAGATGATGGTATTCATGTTTTGTTAATGTTTCAGTTTCTGGTCTGGCTAAAGTAATTTATAAAAGGCGACCTTACCCTCCTGTCTTTTTAATGAGAATTTGACTTTCTCTAAATCTAAATGCGTCACTTCTCTCATCCAGTTTGCATGAGTAGGGGCTGCTGCATGCAAGTAGTATAAATCTGCATGCCAGCAGACTAACAAATGTTATCATATTACACTCTGGACTAGTTCTCCCCACCTTAGGATCTATAACACCAAAAACAGCCGTTAGAGGGTCTAAATCAACATTTCTATTCAATCAATACCTTAGACGAAGATTGAAAAATACTTCTCCAATAGTTCAACAAACTAGGACAAAGGTTATTTATTCAAGTGTGATAGCCAAAAAATAAACAGTCATAGTCAGATCAAGGTAGCTATCAACTGTAAATGAAATGTCTCTCAAGTGAAGCCTCATCATGAGACTTACTCACTGCCTGTTGGACAATGCTTTTTGTGGCATTGTAAACATACGCTTCAGATAACACCAGACTGCATACTATGTTTTTTGCTCAAAGGTTGCCTGATTTCCCTACGTTGTTTTACGAGTCTCTGTTGTCCACACAATGCGCTAACGCATCATTTTTTTTCTGCCATCAGAGCAGCTGATCATTTACCAAGTGGGTGTCCTCCCCAGCCACTTCTACAATGTGCTGGCAGACAAAGATTACTCCGGCTTCAGGAGTCTGGTGGGCACAGCTCTGGTGCTCATCTTGCTCAACTCCACAGTAAGTTGAAGGAGCTGTGTGGGATGGCACAAGTTGACCTTCCTCACTGATAATAGTTGCCTAAAAGTACCAAAAGAGTTACAATTTTGCTGTGTGGAATTTGGTCTTTTTACAGTCTTCTTCATGGCATGTGTGGGAGCTACAGTATGTGTTTTATTTGTTATAAGTGCAATATTCCTCCAAGCACTAGGTGGTGTTTGCTTCAGGGCCACAGGAAATTTGAGCCACATGCCAGTTATCGCAGGTGCAACTGATTGGGAAAGAAGCAAGCAGTTTTTGACTGTGTTTTGAATACCATCGTGTGCTTTACGTGTTTAATTTTGAGCTCAAACTTATTGGAAGTGACGGACACGGATTATGGACACTGTTGGTAAAATAAACGTCATGATATAAAGTATTTGTAACTTTTGTATATTGTTTTTCTGAGCACACAGCAGCCAGTAGCGGCTTAAGTATAGGATTTATATAGTCACTACAGCGTGTGAAAATGCTGTACGTCTCTCTTATAATTTTCCTTTGTGCCCAGCTCTGCTTCTGATTGGTCTGCAAATTTAGGGGATTGTTAAAAGTGTCGGTACTTATTTACTTTTTTTAAAACAATAGTTAATGCATCGTCATAGATTTCTACTCAACAATTCCACATAGATTATTGATATAAAGTTTTATTCTTTATCAAGCCATCTTCTTGAAAATTCTCAATTTACTGTAGGCGCTTGTTTGACTTTTTCTGTTTGTGTGTATGCTGTATGTTATGAAAAGTAACTTATTTCTTAAATATGAGCATGTATTTATTTATCTACTGAATAATACACCACATCCAGGAAGTTAATTTGTTATTGTCATCATAATCATAGTCAGGCAAATGATTTATAATATGTGATTAGAGTACAACATTATTGTTATCATAATTGGGACAAATCCTCTGTTCCCAATAATGTGCATTATCTGCATGGATACACATTTTAGATGTGTGCTGAAACTAAATAATCGGGTACATTGTTTCCGATATTTTATTGTATGACATCATGTTTGATTTTGGATTGCTGTTATAATAGACAACTTTACAAGGTCAGGACAGCCTGACATGTTGATTTTACAGCCAACACACACTTGATACCTGGATTTTGAACCTGAGAAATTGCAAGCGGTAGCAGGCCTTTTCCTAAATATGAGGAATCACATGGCATTTAGTCTCACAGAGATCGTCATATAGTTACCGTTTATTCTCTCTGTGTTACTTTACTCTCTAATAGACGGTTTCTTTCTCTCTGTGTTCCTCTCTCCCTCTCCCAGTTGAAAAGTATCGACCAGTACATTTGCAATCAGATGTACGTTAGCTGGAGGAGGACGCTAACTGAGAGCCTCCATACGTCCTACTTCCAGGGCCGAGTCTATTACACACTCAATGTACTCAGAGAGGATATAGACAACCCGTAAGCTTTAATGGTTTTCCACTTTGTAGTCTTATCTAGTGCTTTTTTTTTTTTTTTTTTTAAGAATATAGACATTAATGCAATTTCACTTCAACATTTATCAACAAATCATCAACAAACATTCTGAATGTTTTTATCTATAAAATCACGTGGCTATTAGAAAAAGAAGAATCATTTAATTGGTTTGTTTTTTGTCTCTTTCTGTGTAACTTGCAGAGACCAGCGGATCAGTCAGGATGCGGAGAGGTTGTGCAAGCAGATGAGCACCATGGCTAGTCGTTTGATTGTATCACCGTTCACACTGGCTTACTACACCTACCACTGCTCTTATAGGTGAGTTTGTAGAGAAAAAAAAAAAATATATAGGTGAGTTTGTAGAGCACCGTGGCAACTGCAATGTATCGCGCTCTTTAACACATTTAACACCCACTCTGAAGTTGAAGCATCATCAGAGACATACATTGTGCTCTGTTAAGGTATCACGTTATTACAGCCACGTGCCAATATTTGTGCTTGAGAGAGGCACATTTAAATAAAAAAAAAGACTGAGAGAAAACTTAGAAAGTTGTCAAAAATAAAGACTTCCCTGTTTGTAGCCATCCTATGTGCTTTTTGTCTGTGGTTTGTTAAGAGATGACAAAGTCCACCCGTTGTCGGTGACTCTTAACAGACGACAGACACAATTCCTATGTGTCTGTTCCAGCTCTAAAGGTCTGCTGCAACTCTAAACTTATTTAAATGGAGCCTAAAAAAAGTTCTCTTTTTATTAAAGGTAGGGTCATTAATGCTGAGAAACTAGCAAGAGTACACTAGGTTTTAAAAACGATCCAACCGAGTTCCAACCGTCCAGTGTTGCCAACTCTTAATGAAAGTAGCTACTGTAGCAGCATTAGCTCCAAAAGTCGCTAAATCTAGCGCGAAGGTCGCACAGCTCTGACATTTTTTGTTAGGGCATTTGATTTATTGATTGCTGTTGGAATGTAATGAGAATTTCAACAAATATAACCAAAATGTATTTGAACAGTACTACCAACCTTACCCTTAAACGTGAGGCTCTGTGTTTGCACGGTAACTGCAGCGAAATGACAGTAACTTTGATTTCTTTGAGTGTTATCTTGAGTGTTATCTTTAGTATGCTTTAAGTGTTTAGTTGCATTTAAATTTACTCTGTTTTAAATGTATTTTCTTTCTCATTGTCTTTGTGACATTGCCTTGTTTTGCAGCACCGGCTGGATCGGTCCTGTGAGCATCTTTGGCTACTTTGTGATTGGGACCATTGCCAATAAAATGCTCATGGGGCCTATTGTGTCGACTCTATTTGAGCAAGAAAAACTGGAGGGGGACTTCAGGTAAGATCAGTATCATGTCGGTCACGGTGTATCAAGTGACAAACACACAATGTCTGTGTCAATAAGAATGTGTGCTGATAGTCAAACAGAGCAGGATTGACTTAAAAGTGGTGTTTTTGCCAGCTTTATCTGATGCAAATGCTTTCAGTGTTCCTTTTTTAAGGTCCTTTGTTAAGAGGAAGTATCTGTAGACTTTGGCCCAGTGCCTTTTGTCTCTTAGGAAATAACACCGGACATGCGTCAGCTATGAAAGAGGAATTGTAATTTAATCTGTCACAAGTTAATACAATGTAATTTTGTGCTCACGGGGAGGACAGTTGAATGAAAATTGTGTTAAATCTTAAGTTGTGTTGCTTGAAAGTGAATATTTTTTTTCAGAGATATGTTTTTGTATCTTCAGATTCAAGCACATGCAGATCCGTGTCAACGCAGAGTCTGCTGCTTTTTTCAGGTGAGGCACAAACACACGATTTATATAACAGGGCCAACTTTTTCTCATTTATTTTACTGTCTCTTGTGCATGTATCATACCTGCAGAGATTGCTGAAATGGAAATAAAGATAGTTAAAGTACTGACAAACTTACATAGAAAGTATGGTGTACTTTCGTGTAATAGAAAAAAAAAACGTTCAGTATCTGACACTATCTGAATCGTTCTGACACACCGAATCACACCGATCACAGAGATAAAGCAGGTTGGACAAAATGCTGCTGTCTGTGTTTTTTAGAGCCGGTAAAGTGGAGCACATGAGGACCGACCGCAGACTGCAGGCTCTGTTACAAACTCAGAGGAGTCTAATAAACAAAGAGCTCTGGCTTTATAGTAAGAACACCCTTCACACCCCCCACTCAGCGACTCGTATCTTTCATTGATTGCTTTGATTAAAACCTGTTAAACCTCTGACCTCTCTCCCCTCTCAGTCGGGGTAAACACCTTTGACTACCTCGGAGGTTTCCTCAGCTACATTATAATCGCCATTCCCATCTTCACTGGTATCTATGATGGTCTCACTCCCGGCGAGCTCAGTGGACTCATCAGTAAGGTAAGCGTGTTTTATGCAACCTTTCTTCCTCTACAAAAATGAGACCCCTTAAAGATGTAGCCAGAGAGGTGAAAAACAATTCATTTTTTTTATTTTCATACAGTCAGAATTGTGAATGTTGCTCCGATTCTCAGTTTCAATCAACGTTATCAATCAGTCTTTTTGTCCTCAGCGACACATAAACACATCATATACTAAATGAAAGGTAGACATGAGTGAAAGGAGAGTACAATAGTTTAAACAATTCAAAAATAAGTTAAATTCCTGAATAAAAATATTACATCATAAAACATTTACAAGTATGTGCTCCTGTTACCTTTTCCTCAGAGTTTAAGAGATGAGGGTATGAAAGGTTTGCCATCACACAATAGCTGACTGAATGTGAATGTGTTGCTAAAGTTTAACCACTAGGTGGCAGCAAACGCTTTCTCTCCTGATGAAACATTCACGCTGAGCTTGAATGCCTGTTGTTAGACGGAGATCTCACTTCTAAATATCTAAAGGAAGTATTCAGAACTGTCTCAACCACATGTAGACAAGCACATTTACGTATTAACACGAGTCAGTATTAAATCCCTCTTGTCTCTTTTCATGCTGTCGTCCAATGTGCCTTTTGTTCCTCTCTTATTTTAATAATCTTGTCTCTTATTTACTCTCCGCTCCGGTTCTCCCTTCTCCTTGTTCATATTCAGAACGCCTTTGTGTGCATCTACTTGATAAATGGCTTCACGCAGCTAATAGACCTGTCAACCACTCTGTCAGATGTGGCTGGATACACCCACAGGTATCACACTGCATACTTACATTCACTTCCCCGGAGGACAGATGGTGACAGCAGCATTTGTGCATGCCATCCACCTTGCTATCACTGTATCTGTGTGTGTGTTGTGGTCAGGATTGGGGAGCTGAGGGAGGTGATGGATGACATCCTACGCAAGCAGTGTGACTATGACCCGGCATCGGGGGAAAGCTACGACTTTGACAGGTTTGTGTGAGCACTTTTACATTAATCTCTGCTGTAGTAAAGTACCGTTAAAGCTTTAAGCTACAGACTGCATGTTAAAGGGTTAAAGGGTAAACTTCGATATTTTTCGACCTATTTTCCCAAGTTTTTGTGTCTTAGTCACTAACGGGGACAACAAGTTTAGAAATTGGTCCAGTATTGAGGGACAGCGCTGTAACCGGCAGCCACTACATGAGCCGCGAGGGCAAGTGAGCAGCGTCAGTGTAACTTAACGTCCACTAAAAGTGCTTGTGTTTTGCCACTGACAGGCTCAGATTGCTATTATTACAAGTGTCGGACACCGTTATGGAAAGGACCTTACAGAGAAATAAAACGTTTTTCTTACCTTTCGCTTGATCTGGTCTGTTTGTTATTGTATTCAAGTAACGCTCAAGGTCAAGTCTCGTTGTGAAATCTGAATATCCTTATACTGTGGCTCAGATAAATACAGGCAGCCATCGAATTCAAAGATCTCATCCACATCGTCGAAATCATCTAAATATTCAGCCGTGACATTGAAAATATTTAGATAACACTAAGCTACGCTTTCTGTACTCCAACACAACAAACTCTGCCGTGTTTCCACCATGGATGTTATCCACTATTCCACCGTTGTCTTCCGGCTACACGTCACCTCGCCAGATTTCAGAACGAGACTTCTCCTTGAGCGAGACTCTTTCCATGATGTTGTCAGACACTTATAATAACAATCGGAGCCTGTCACGGTAAAAACAAGCACTTTTAGTTGACGAAAATGACGGTGCCAGTTTGCCCCCAGTAGCACCATATTGCAGCCCGTGAAGCTGCCGTCTACAGCGCTCTCCCTCAATACTGGACCAATTTCAGAAATTGTTGTCCCTATTAGTCAGTTAGACACAAAACATGGGAAAATAGAATAAAAAAAAAATAGCGGTTACCCTTTAAGAGAGTGCACACGTGGTTAAAATTAGATTAAGTTAAAAAAACAAGTCAAAGAGCAAAGAAGTTGGCAAAAAATGAATATAAAGTGCTCACAACAAAGCTTTTCATCCTCCATATGTTCGTCGTTTTTTTATTTGATTTCTCCACACAGTGACTTCAACGTCCACGCGGGGCCTGCGGACACTGCCTTCATCCTGGACCATCTTTCATACAAATCTCCTTACTCAGACAAGCTGCTGGTGGAGGATCTGAGTCTGAAAATCAGCCAGGGAACACATCTACTGGTGGTGGGGAACACAGGCACCGGCAAGACGTCACTACTGAGGGTCCTCAACCGACTCTGGGAGGCAGACAGCGGTGAGAGGAGTAGTGAGACTGAGGCTGAGGGAAAGAAAAGGATGACGTTTGATGAATTTGTATCAATTGTAATATGAGCGAAGATATGACAGGACGAGCTTAACGAAGAAGTGTGGTGGCTCCTGACCAGTTTAGGTTGTAATAATGATAAAAAATAGAATGTAGCACTTTTTGTTTTGTTCTTATTTTTACAAAAAATATTGTACGAGTCAAAAGGTTGCAAAAAAGTTTTCTGATATCTGCACACATCAGTAGCGTCATGACAACCGTCTCCCGACTCCTCAGGTTTTGTCCAGATGACCACGTGTTTCGGGCCCAGAGGAACCCTCTTCCTGCCACAGAAACCTTACCTGACTGACGGCACACTGCGCGAACAGGTCGCTGTCTCGTCTTTTATGCTGTTTCTCTATAGAGCGTCTGACTTGTTAAACAGTAAATGTATAGATGCTTGTTGCAGGTTTACCAAAATAACTAACTTAACTGGAACTCTCTTCTCCAACAGGTGATCTACCCATTGAAGGATATTTTCCCTGCGTCAGGTATGAAGATGTCACTCTGACTGAACTGTATATTAATCAGTGCAAAGTTCAACAGCTATAGATGTTAATTCATTTAACCACAGTTAGTTGTTCTGGCAAAAAAAAACTGCAAACATACAAATGAATATTAAATAAAAGCACAAATAGCACATAGGTAAATGTGTCATTTCAACATTTTAATACAGTAAAAGCCAAGAAAATGGCTCATTTAATACTACAATAATAATACCATTAATACCGTAGATCAGTGTTGTACGAAGATGTATGTGTGTATGTACAATATGTATATTTATATCAATCTAAACTTGGTTTTCACTCGTAACTTTGTGTTGATGCTGCCTCCTGGAAGGACTGAAATAATTGGTCATCTGAGTTTGTGATATTCATAATGGAAGTGTGCTTTTTTTCAGGGTCAGTGGACGATGACAGAATTATAAAATTCCTGGAACTAGCTGGAGTGGTGAGTGACTTTATCCCACAGTATATTCCTTTAAAATAAAATCTTTAATTTGTTTTGCTAAATTGTTTATTCACATTGAATATTTCACTAGATGAGTTTGAGTTTGAACATACACTGATCCTGAATCAAACTTCTATCTGTGCTCCAGTCCAGTCTCCTGAAGCGGACAGGTGGGCTGGATGAAAGGGTGGACTGGAACTGGTAAGAGAGATAAAACAATGACAAAGTAAAAGAATAAATGTGTGTATAACTTCTTCAAATGTGTCACAAAATGATGTAGACTCTGAACTAGTTTTTCTCTGCAGGTATGATGTTCTGTCTCCAGGTGAAATGCAGCGTCTCTGCTTCGCTCGTCTCTTCTACCTGCAGCCCAAATATGCAGGTGGGTTGTTCTGGATTTTCCTGAATTGTATTCATTAAAACATCCGAGGAATCGAGACTTTTAGTGATTCTGACAGAGCAGCCTCGCCCACTGTCTTTGATTTAAAATCTACATTTCAGATTTAGCATATGCATGTTTTCATCCTGTCCTCTGTGTTAGAGGTGACTCAGACCAGAGCTTTATTACACTACAGTTTGTTTATTTATTTATTTTTTTACATTTTAATCATTTTTTTCCTTTGCAGTGTTGGATGAGGCCACCAGTGCTCTGACGGAGGAGGCAGAAGCACAGCTGTACCGAACCTGTAAACAGCTCGGCATGACTTTGATCAGTCTGGGACACCG
Source organism: Sebastolobus alascanus (assembly GCA_916701645.2). NCBI lineage: Eukaryota > Metazoa > Chordata > Actinopteri > Perciformes > Sebastidae > Sebastolobus > Sebastolobus alascanus. Next base: position 1,660,830 of record CAKAOJ020000096.1, on the reverse strand, counting down.
CAGCAGCCTGGAGAAGGTAAACTAAACACACAGGTATCCTGTCCAGAGTCCTGTGCTACAAAGCAGGATTTGGGGTTAGCGAGGTAACTTCAGGTTTAACCCTGGGTTTCCAGTCCTACGACAGTGGTTCACTTCTTACCGGGGTAGATCGCCACGGGCGGGTTATGTTCGAGATAAGAGATCAACTCGTATAAAAGCACCGCCTACTGAGTTATCAAAGCTCGTTGCTGTTTCACACGGCTGGGGTTGCAGCTGAAAGAATAAAATATTGTTATACATGCTATAAGAATACCTCCAAGCAACACATTAATTCAACAGAATAGACACGTAATAGTCACATCGTGCCCTAGTACAGTGATATTATAAGCCTAATAATTTGCGCATTCACACGGTCGGTGAATTTTTTTTTTGCCAGCTGTCCTTCCTGCATTTGACAGCTTCAACTGTGTTACTTGTAGTCTGGATTATGTGATTAACTTCTTCGTATTTGTCTAATATTATAGTCTACTCTTCCTTTGTAAAATATGCCACTCTGTTGACAGTAGACTTGTCCATGTTTGGGATTGGTCTGCAAACACCACCCCTTTTATGTGAACGCGCTCATACGAATTTGAGAAACCGTGGGTTAACCGTCGTAGGACCGCTTGGCATGACCATGGTTGTTAAGGTTAGTTAAACCAGATAAAGAGAAGATACCCTGGGTATGTTGAACTTGCTTTGTAGTACAGGCCTCTGGTGTCTTACTACGGTTTTGCACTTGGCGGTTCACGTCACCAGTCTTGGAAAGGAATGAGTGAGCGGAGGGGTACTCAGTTGGTTGCAATCTGAAACCTCACCACTAGATGCCGCCAAATCATACACACTGTACCTTTTATCAATTTGATCCTTCATTACTCAGTCCACAAGGGCAACCGATTAATCACATTCTCTGAATCTTCTCTAAAATGTATAATGTTGTGTTTTTTGTCAGTCCATGATTATTTGGTTTCAATAAGTGAGTTTTCTTTCATTATTGCACTTACTTTGTCTTGTTTTTTCCTCAGATCAGTCTAAATCTATGAAGGATATTAACTCTGTCTTTCTGTTTGTCACAGTACCATGATCTCCAGTTGAAACTGTGTGGAGGAGGCCTGTGGGAGTTAACCAAGTTAAAAGGAGGCAGCCTCAGAGAAGAAGACCCGTGACTGCAATGTCATCTCTTTGAAATCCTGGACATGCAGGAAGCTCCGGTGTGGGAGACGAGGACAGAAAACACTCCCGAATTCCTCAGTGAGTAACACTCCAGTGCTCTTAAGCAAGGTACTTTAAAACCTAGTTGCCTCCAGTGAAGGTGGACAACTGTACTCATCCAGTTTGTAAGTATTTATGCAACATTGAGGCAGAGCTCAACCAAAATGTTCTGGACCCAAAGACTTTGCCAAAGAAATAGTTTGGATGGCTCTGTAACTGTCTGAGTCAATTCATCAATCATGACAACAAATCAGGAGAGAAAAAGGAAACTTTTGATTCAGTAATTCTTGTGTGATTTTACATTTGTTTATTGTATTATGTTTACAATCACTACATTCATTCCAATTTTGTAACAAACACAATTCTTTCAGGTCTCTGTAACTCCTATAAAGAGAAAATACATCTGTGGATTATACATAGAATTTTAGGGGCTGTTCACATGACGCGTCTAAAATACCAGCTGGGCCGCTTTCGTTCTTTTATCCAAGGTGCTTGTGGAGTTGCGCTGCGATGATGATGAAGTTGTGGTAATTTAGCAGTAAACCTCATTGACTAAAGCAGTTAGTTGCACACTGTTAGCCATGTAAGCGGAGCTTAAGAGAATAAAGGCACTCGCGAGCGCGCATGACGTCACATCTGTTGGATTTTACCGGAAAAAAACGGCCTGCATTCTTCACATTAAAAGCGGTCTAAGGTCTAATTTTTTAGGTAAGGTTACAACCTGGCAATAAAAAACGTTTATACATGTAAAAACGTACATACAATCCCTTCAACTTCTCCTCCATATATTTACCGTAGACCGAGATTTACGGAAGAAAAGATATCTGCCGGCTATGATTGGTTGTTACTCGTCACATGACATGCGTTGCGCGTTGCTGCGTTCCAAAAGTTTAACTATTTTTTATCTCGGACAGGTCGGTCTCGAGCGCAACCTCTGCACGTCTACGTTGACAATGAATTTGATTGCGCAAAAAACGCGGCATGTGAACGGCCCCTTAAAGAGTTGTTTACCTGATTTTTTAAAATGTCAATATGTACAATAAAAAGAAGAAAAAGAAAATTGGCCTTTAGAATTATTTTTGATACAATTGGACAAGTCTCGTTACATGAAATAGAGAGTAAGCATCACTTTTACATTCTTCTTTAGATGGGAATGTTTTCAGATAACACATCATCGAGGTTGTTGTTTACCACAGAGCTCACGGTGACCTTGGATGATCTCTTGAACTGCTGCGGGATCATCCAGCGTGCTGAGGTCACCCAACCCGTTCAAGTCTCGCTCCACCACTTTACGCAGCACCCGCCGCATTATCTTACCTGAGCGTGTCTTTGGCAGCCGCTGGACGAACTGTGAGAATGACATGAAGTGACTTAGTACAAGTTAATCTTAAATGTCTTGTTTGTAAATTTAAAGTCAGCGAGACAGAATTACCTGGATGAAGTCTGGACAGGCGTACTTGGCGATCTTTTCAGATACCATGTTGTTTAGCTGCCGAGACAGGTCCGCCTCTTCAACGTCTGCGTCCTTTTTCAGCACCGCAAAGGCATAAACACCTGACAACGAAGAAAAGTCTTTACTACGATGGACATTTTTATTGTAGTTAACATTGCTATCAATTTTTTTTTTCCTCCGCGCTACAGGATGGGATGCCAGAGGAGGCAGGCCGTTGATGGTTGTCCGTCTGCAGAACCTAGTTGTGCCGCCAGGTGTAAATGGTCTTGTGTCAGGCTTGTCTTGGATGGACGGTGTGGGCAAGTAGGGTCTTTGCCGTATCATTGGCTGAGGTTTTTGGGAGATGGCAGGACATCGTACGTGGCTCGTATAATGAAACCATGTCCCACAACGTCTTCCTTTCTCTTCTCAACTCCCTCCCGTCTCATCCACTGTCCTTGCTTTGCTTGAGAAACGGTCTTTGCGCGCCTCCTCGACCACGAGACCTCGTCGCTGAGATGGAGTTGCCTTGTACCGGGATGGTTTGCTCTCTCCCTTGTTGCACGTGGCCAGCGATGTCCCTGTGCTTGAGGGCTGACTTTGCCTGCTGTGTAGCACTTCCTCCTAGTTGCCAGGGTGGGAGCAGTTTCGGCTACACGTGGGTAACGGGATTCTGTCCGTGTCATCTCCAGCCTTACTTGGGTGCACTTGAACTCCTCTGAAAGACTGGAGACGGGAAGTTCCAGGATGCCTTTTCCATAGAGCCCTTTGTTGCTAAGGTATCTGGGGAGTCCCAGCCACTTTCTGGCGCATGGGCTGATCATCCTCTCCAGCATGTCCACCTTTGAGACTGGGGCCTCGTAGATGGTCAATGGCTATATCAGCTGCCGAATTGAAGGCACCAGAGCTTCAACCTGTCAGGAAGCAAGGACTTGTCAATACTCTCGAGGCCGCTGGAGGTGTCCTGCCGAAGCTGGTCCACTTGGTCTGTGTCCTTCAGGGTTGCATCATACCAGCGCCCCGGGCTTTTGACTGGCTTCTCTGTCACAATTCGTACGGGCTCTTCGCCGATGTGGAAGTGTTGATCTGACAGCTTCCCCTTGACGACTGATATGCTCCTGAACTTGCTCGGTTTTATCTTCATCTGGGCCCACTTGATGTTTTCCTGCAGCTTTCTAAGTAGTTACATGGTGCATGCCTTCCTTCTTCCTGTGCCTCGTTCTCAGGTTTTCAGCTCTCCTCAATGCTGTTAGCTGGTTTTGGGTTTCTGCCTGCAGCAGGTCTATTCCCTCCTCCTCCTCAGCTGCCTTCTCTCCTTGACCAGTCGCTCTATTTCCTGCTGCCTCCTGGACTTGGTTGGGATCGACAAAGTATTCTTCTTCTCCGCAGCTGTAGAGGAGTTTTCCCATTCTCTCCAGTTTCTTCTCTGCAGTTCTCCCCAGTTGCTCCAAGATTTTGCTGAGGTCTGTGTTGAGCGTTTCTCACAGGATTTTGGCAACTTGATTAGCGGGTTTCGCCCCTGGATCTTAGTTTCGGTTGTGGTAGGCTAGGCTCGTGGTGCTCTGCTGTGCTCGATTCCTCCTCCTGATGTCCTGCCGCCGAACTTCACTTGACTGACTCGACTTGCTTCCTGAAAAGTATTGGTCGATTCGATGCTTTTTCCTGCCTTGATGTATCCTCAGGCCTGCAGTGGAGGTTACCTTTGCCCCCAGCCACAACTGCAACTCTGGAGCTTGATTCCTGGTGCAGGTGTTGTAGTCTCGGGTATCGTGCTGATCATCGTACTCGTCTGTTTCGTTCCTGGGTCAACTGTCGTGTTGTCTGCCGGTGAGTCATTTTTGGCCATAACTCAAGAATTAATATGCTAATTATTATTATTACAAATTCACAAATTGTATCATGATGAAGTGATGACATTTTCGATGTAAACTTGAGTAGTTGGCGGAGGCATACAACCGCAAGGCTGTAATTCTAGTTTTATATAATATAGGAAAACACATTTTTGACTGAATAACACTGACAAAAGATGTCTAGCTCACCTTGTCCTTTGATGTTATGAGAGTATCCTATGACAGCAGACTCAGCCACTGCAGAGCATTGATTCTGTTGCAGAAATCACAATCAGGATCGTCTGTACACTTTATGGGAAAAGATTTAACTGCTAAAATACAAATGTATCTTTGGTTGAACATTGAAGAAAGTACTTTAAATCAAACTGAAACTACTTCAACCCTGCTCAAAGATGTCAACCTTTTTCCTTATTATAATCTAATTTTATTGCTTTCATATCCAACTGTGGACATATTTGTCATTTTGAGAACTTCTATTTTTCAGCCACGCTAAAACATGGTTTTAGGTATGCCAATGTTGGTCACCAATAAAATATCTTGATAAATACTGGATAGATTGTCTTGACCTTTAATCTAGAGCCACCCAAAAAATCCAAATTTCCATTTTTCCAACACTTTGAAGGGTGGACACACGTAGAACTACTGTATGTTTGAGTAAAAGTCAGAAATGAATGCTTCCATAGCACGCTAGTAAGCTGAAGTTAGTATGGTCTTCTAGACAAACATTAGCAGGTTACCATTATGTGAATGTAGCAAGCAAGGCTCAAAGACGACAATAATTTGTTAATCATTGATTGACCTTACCACCACATCCTCTATCTCTGCCGTCCCAATCCTGTGACCGCTCACATTGATGACATCATCAAGGCGGCCCGTGATTTGGTAATACCCCTCCTTAGAGCGATAGGCGCCATCACCAGTAAAGAAGTACCCTATTGGCACAAAGAGAGACATGTAGAGACTGAGATTTTGTTTTCACCAAAAATCTAAGGAATTAAGAAACATAAAAAAAATACAGACAGTTTTTATCTTTTTTTCTTACCGGGATGAGGCTGACAGTAGGTCTCAATGAATCTCTGGTGGTCGTTATGAATGGTTCGGGCCATACCAGGCCACGGCTGAGCTATACACAGAGCTCCAGATGTGTGGTTGGAAGTCAGCACTTTTCCCTGAAGAAAATAATAATAATAAAAAAAATAATAAATGCACAAAACAACTAGACATGACTGAAACAAAACCTACAGTATATTCCTCTAAAAATGGCAGAAAACAAGCACAATTAGAGTGCCATGTTAAACCCTGTGAAAATTGAAGCTCTCAAAAAATGTTTTTTGTTGAGGGAGAGGAAGAGAGATGAGCTCATAGACATCACTCCAACTGTCTGCACAATCTGTGCATTTCAAAAGCAACTGCTTTAGCCACAAAGTAGTATGACAGATTTCTAATAGGGAGTTTGGCACGCACAGACTGGGACTGACGGGTGGGAGCAGGGTGGGTATCAAAAGTGACACAGCTGGTGACTATTTTATAATCCTAATCTGACCCTCCCTCCAGGCCGTTCCCAGCAATTCAGGGACAGCACGCTACACACACACACACACACACACACACACACACACACACATACACACACACACACACACACACACACACACATATAGGGATGAGTCCCACACCTCAGTGTCCATGAGCGCGGGCTTAATGCCAAAGAAAGGTCTCATAGCCATTCCTGGGACAATCTCTGCGTCTGGGTCTGATGGCCTCGGGGTGATGCAGATGCCACCTGTCTCTGTGAACACAGAGCAAAAAAAGGCAGATTATAAAGATGCTGTTATACTATATATGTTTTTTACTATTAAAAAATCCTATAAAAAGACCAAAACCGACAATTTATCATTTTTTTTTTTTTTTATATATTTTTTTTCAGGCTTCCCTACTCTGTCTGTGGCACTTAGCCCTGAACCCGTTGGTTCCTCCTGAAGATGTACATCTTAAAAAACAGGTTAGAGAAATTGGTAAATCAGAAATACGGATTGAGAGTCACCTGAGAGGAAATAAATAACTGCAAATCACTTTTTTTTAAATAATAATAATAATGTGCCGAAGCAAAGGGGCGAAAAAAGTAAAATGAAAGGGACAGGAGGGGAATATAAATGACAGGGCCAACTAACAGTTTGTAAATCTAGCATAAACCCTTCTCATTGCTACAGATGTAGATTGTTGAATTATAGCCATACTAAGTAAATTAAATTAAATTAGGTTTGCCTGGACCTCAGGGACCCTGGTAATCCGCCTGGTGGTGTTGGTGGCAACAGTGCCGGAAACAGCAGAGGGGACCCGTAATAAAGTAGGACACAACAGATGATCCCACAATAGCATTAGCAACTGGCATCCTGTTCAAATCAACTGTAACTGTGAGACTTCTGGACTAAAACATTTTTTCATGAAAAAATGTCATAGTATAGTATGTTGAAAATTTTCATGTAAAAAGTCATAGTATAGTATGTCGATTAATTTTGTGGAAAAAAAACTCATAGTATTGAATGTTGAAATTTTTCTTGAAAAAAAACTCATAGTACAGTATTTAGAAAATTTTCATGAAAAAATGTCATAGTATAGTATGTCGAAAATTTTCATGAAAAAAGTCAGTGTAGTATGTCGATTAATTTTGTGGAAAAAAAAACCTCATAGTATAGAATGTGGAAAATTTTCATGAAAAAAAAGTCATAATATAGTATGTCAAAGATTTTCATGAAAAAATGTCAGTATAGTATGTCGAAAATTTTAATGAAAAAAGTTATAGTATAGTATGTCGAAAATTTTCATGAAAAAATGTCATAGTATAGAATGTCGAAAATTTTAATGAAAAAAGTCATAGTTTAGTATGTAGATCAATTTTGTGGGAAAAAAAACTCATAGTATAGAATGTCGATTAAGTTTCATGAAAAAAAAGTCATACTATAGTATGTCGAAAATGTTCATGAAAAATGTCATAGTATAGAATGTCGAAAGTTTTCTTCAAAAAAGTCAGTTTAGTATGTAGATTCATTTTGAGATAAAAAAAAAACTCATAGTATAGATTGTCGAAAATTTTCATGAAAAAAGGCATAGTATAGTATGTAGATTAATTTTGAGGAAAAAAAACTCATAGTATAGATTGTCGAATATTTTCATGAAAAAATGTCATAGTATAGAATGTCGAAAATTTTAATGAAAAAGTCATAGTTTAGTATGTAGATCAATTTTGTGGAAAAAAACTCATAGTATAGAATGTTGAAATTTTTCTTGAAAAAAAACTCATAGTACAGTATTTAGAAAATTTTCATGAAAAAATGTCATAGTATAGTATGTCGAAAATTCTCTTCAAAAAAGTCAGTTTAGTATGTCGATTAATTTTGTGGAAAAAAAACTTATAGTTTAGAATGTCAAAAATGTTCATGAAAAAAAAAGTCATACTATAGTATGTCGAAAATTTTCATGAAAAAATGTCATAGTATAGAATGTCGAAAATTTTCATGAAAAAAAAATCATAATATAGATTGTTGAAAATGTTCATGAAAAAAGGCATAGTATAGTATGGCGATTAATTTTGTGGAAAAAAAACTCAGTTTAGAATGTCGAAAATGTTCATGAAAAAATGTCATACTATAGTATGTCAAAGATTTTCATGAAAAAATTTCATACTATAGTATGTCGAAAATTTTCATGAAAAAATGTCATAGTATAGAATGTCGAAAACTTTCATCAAAAAAGTCATAGTTTAGTATGTACATTAATTTTGAGAAAAGAAACTCATAGTATAGATTGTCGAAAATTTTCATGAAAAAAGGCATAGTATAGTATGTCAAAGATTTTCATGAAAAAATGTCATAGTATAGAATGTCGAAAATGTTCATGAAAAAAAATCATAATATAGATTGTTGAAAATGTTCATGAAAAAAGGCATAGTATAGTATGTCGATTAATTTTGGGGGAAAAAAACTCAGTTTAAAATTTCGACATTTTCATGAAAAAAGTCATACTATAGTATGACTTTTCATGAAAATTGACGAAAATTTAAACTGAGTTTTTTTTCCACCAAATGAATCGACAGACTATACTATGCCTTTTTTCATTAAAATTTTCGACATTCTATACTATGACATTTTTTTACGAATATTTTCGACATGACTTTTTTCATGAAAATTTTCGAAAATATTCGTAAAAAAATGTCGTAGTATAGAATGTCGAAAATTTTAATGAAAACAGGCATAGTATAGTCTGTCGATTCATTTGGTGGAAAAAAAACTCAGTTTAAATTTTCGTCATTTTCATGAAAAGTCATACTATAGTATGACTTTTTCAAAAAAAGTCGAAATTTTAAACTGAGTTTTTTTTCCACCAAATGAATCGACAGACTATACTATGCCTTTTTTCATTAAAATTTTCGACTTTCTATACTATGACATTTTTTTACGAATATTTTCGACATGACTTTTTTCATGAAAATTTTCGAAAATATTCGTAAAAAAATGTCGTAGTATAGAATGTCGAAAATTTTAATGAAAACAGGCATAGTATAGTCTGTCGATTCATTTGGTGGAAAAAAAACTCAGTTTAAATTTTCGTCAATTTTCATGAAAAGTCATACTATAGTATGACTTTTTCAAAAAAAGTCGAAATTTTAAACTGAGTTTTTTTTCCACCAAATGAATCGACAGACTATACTATGCCTTTTTTCATTAAAATTTTCGACTTTCTATACTATGACATTTTTTTACGAATATTTTTGACATGACTTTTTTCATGAAAATTTTCGAAAATATTCGTAAAAAAATGTCGTAGTATAGAATGTCGAAAATTTTAATGAAAACAGGCATAGTATAGTCTGTCGATTCAGTTGGTGGAAAAAAAACTCAGTTTAAATTTTCGTCAATTTTCATGAAAAGTCATACTATAGTATGACTTTTTCAAAAAAAGTCGAAATTTTAAACTGAGTTTTTTTTCCACCAAATGAATCGACAGACTATACTATGCCTTTTTTCATTAAAATTTTCGACTTTCTATACTATGACATTTTTTTACGAATATTTTGACATGACTTTTTTCATGAAAATTTTCGAAAATATTCGTAAAAAAATGTCATAGTATAGAATGTCGAAAATTTTAATGAAAACAGGCATAGTATAGTCTGTCGATTCATTTGGTGGAAAAAAAACTCAGTTTAAATTTTCGTCAATTTTCATGAAAAGTCATACTATAGTATGACTTTTTCAAAAAAAGTCGAAATTTTAAACTGAGTTTTTTTTCCACCAAATGAATCGACAGACTATACTATGCCTTTTTTCATTAAAATTTTCGACTTTCTATACTATGACATTTTTTTACGAATATTTTTGACATGACTTTTTTCATGAAAATTTTCGAAAATATTCGTAAAAAAATGTCGTAGTATAGAATGTCGAAAATTTTAATGAAAACAGGCATAGTATAGTCTGTCGATTCATTTGGTGGAAAAAAAACTCAGTTTAAATTTTCGTCAATTTTCATGAAAAGTCATACTATAGTATGACTTTTTCAAAAAAAGTCGAAATTTTAAACTGAGTTTTTTTTCCACCAAATGAATCGACAGACTATACTATGCCTTTTTTCATTAAAATTTTCGACTTTCTATACTATGACATTTTTTTACGAATATTTTTGACATGACTTTTTTCATGAAAATTTTCGAAAATATTCGTAAAAAAATGTCGTAGTATAGAATGTCGAAAATTTTAATGAAAACAGGCATAGTATAGTCTGTCGATTCATTTGGTGGAAAAAAAACTCAGTTTAAATTTTCGTCAATTTTCATGAAAAGTCATACTATAGTATGACTTTTTCAAAAAAAGTCGAAATTTTAAACTGAGTTTTTTTTCCACCAAATGAATCGACAGACTATACTATGCCTTTTTTCATTAAAATTTTCGACTTTCTATACTATGACATTTTTTTACGAATATTTTTGACATGACTTTTTTCATGAAAATTTTCGAAAATATTCGTAAAAAAATGTCGTAGTATAGAATGTCGAAAATTTTAATGAAAACAGGCATAGTATAGTCTGTCGATTCATTTGGTGGAAAAAAAACTCAGTTTAAATTTTCGTCAATTTTCATGAAAAGTCATACTATAGTATGACTTTTTCAAAAAAAGTCGAAATTTTAAACTGAGTTTTTTTTCCACCAAATGAATCGACAGACTATACTATGCCTTTTTTCATTAAAATTTTCGACTTTCTATACTATGACATTTTTTTACGAATATTTTTGACATGACTTTTTTCATGAAAATTTTCGAAAATATTCGTAAAAAAATGTCGTAGTATAGAATGTCGAAAATTTTAATGAAAACAGGCATAGTATAGTCTGTCGATTCATTTGGTGGAAAAAAAACTCAGTTTAAATTTTCGTCAATTTTCATGAAAAGTCATACTATAGTATGACTTTTTCAAAAAAAGTCGAAATTTTAAACTGAGTTTTTTTTCCACCAAATGAATCGACAGACTATACTATGCCTTTTTTCATTAAAATTTTCGACTTTCTATACTATGACATTTTTTTACGAATATTTTTGACATGACTTTTTTCATGAAAATTTTCGAAAATATTCGTAAAAAAATGTCGTAGTATAGAATGTCGAAAATTTTAATGAAAACAGGCATAGTATAGTCTGTCGATTCATTTGGTGGAAAAAAAACTCAGTTTAAATTTTCGTCAATTTTCATGAAAAGTCATACTATAGTATGACTTTTTCAAAAAAAGTCGAAATTTTAAACTGAGTTTTTTTTCCACCAAATGAATCGACAGACTATACTATGCCTTTTTTCATTAAAATTTTCGACTTTCTATACTATGACATTTTTTTACGAATATTTTTGACATGACTTTTTTCATGAAAATTTTCGAAAATATTCGTAAAAAAATGTCGTAGTATAGAATGTCGAAAATTTTAATGAAAACAGGCATAGTATAGTCTGTCGATTCATTTGGTGGAAAAAAAACTCAGTTTAAATTTTCGTCAATTTTCATGAAAAGTCATACTATAGTATGACTTTTTCAAAAAAAGTCGAAATTTTAAACTGAGTTTTTTTTCCACCAAATGAATCGACAGACTATACTATGCCTTTTTTCATTAAAATTTTCGACTTTCTATACTATGACATTTTTTTACGAATATTTTTGACATGACTTTTTTCATGAAAATTTTCGAAAATATTCGTAAAAAAATGTCGTAGTATAGAATGTCGAAAATTTTAATGAAAACAGGCATAGTATAGTCTGTCGATTCATTTGGTGGAAAAAAAACTCAGTTTAAATTTTCGTCAATTTTCATGAAAAGTCATACTATAGTATGACTTTTTCAAAAAAAGTCGAAATTTTAAACTGAGTTTTTTTTCCACCAAATGAATCGACAGACTATACTATGCCTTTTTTCATTAAAATTTTCGACTTTCTATACTATGACATTTTTTTACGAATATTTTTGACATGACTTTTTTCATGAAAATTTTCGAAAATATTCGTAAAAAAATGTCGTAGTATAGAATGTCGAAAATTTTAATGAAAACAGGCATAGTATAGTCTGTCGATTCATTTGGTGGAAAAAAAACTCAGTTTAAATTTTCGTCAATTTTCATGAAAAGTCATACTATAGTATGACTTTTTCAAAAAAAGTCGAAATTTTAAACTGAGTTTTTTTTCCACCAAATGAATCGACAGACTATACTATGCCTTTTTTCATTAAAATTTTCGACTTTCTATACTATGACATTTTTTTACGAATATTTTTGACATGACTTTTTTCATGAAAATTTTCGAAAATATTCGTAAAAAAATGTCGTAGTATAGAATGTCGAAAATTTTAATGAAAACAGGCATAGTATAGTCTGTCGATTCATTTGGTGGAAAAAAAACTCAGTTTAAATTTTCGTCAATTTTCATGAAAAGTCATACTATAGTATGACTTTTTCAAAAAAAGTCGAAATTTTAAACTGAGTTTTTTTTCCACCAAATGAATCGACAGACTATACTATGCCTTTTTTCATTAAAATTTTCGACTTTCTATACTATGACATTTTTTTACGAATATTTTTGACATGACTTTTTTCATGAAAATTTTCGAAAATATTCGTAAAAAAATGTCGTAGTATAGAATGTCGAAAATTTTAATGAAAACAGGCATAGTATAGTCTGTCGATTCATTTGGTGGAAAAAAAACTCAGTTTAAATTTTCGTCAATTTTCATGAAAAGTCATACTATAGTATGACTTTTTCAAAAAAAGTCGAAATTTTAAACTGAGTTTTTTTTCCACCAAATGAATCGACAGACTATACTATGCCTTTTTTCATTAAAATTTTCGACTTTCTATACTATGACATTTTTTTACGAATATTTTTGACATGACTTTTTTCATGAAAATTTTCGAAAATATTCGTAAAAAAATGTCGTAGTATAGAATGTCGAAAATTTTAATGAAAACAGGCATAGTATAGTCTGTCGATTCATTTGGTGGAAAAAAAACTCAGTTTAAATTTTCGTCAATTTTCATGAAAAGTCATACTATAGTATGACTTTTTCAAAAAAAGTCGAAATTTTAAACTGAGTTTTTTTTCCACCAAATGAATCGACAGACTATACTATGCCTTTTTTCATTAAAATTTTCGACTTTCTATACTATGACATTTTTTTACGAATATTTTTGACATGACTTTTTTCATGAAAATTTTCGAAAATATTCGTAAAAAAATGTCGTAGTATAGAATGTCGAAAATTTTAATGAAAACAGGCATAGTATAGTCTGTCGATTCATTTGGTGGAAAAAAAACTCAGTTTAAATTTTCGTCAATTTTCATGAAAAGTCATACTATAGTATGACTTTTTCAAAAAAAGTCGAAATTTTAAACTGAGTTTTTTTTCCACCAAATGAATCGACAGACTATACTATGCCTTTTTTCATTAAAATTTTCGACTTTCTATACTATGACATTTTTTTACGAATATTTTTGACATGACTTTTTTCATGAAAATTTTCGAAAATATTCGTAAAAAAATGTCGTAGTATAGAATGTCGAAAATTTTAATGAAAACAGGCATAGTATAGTCTGTCGATTCATTTGGTGGAAAAAAAACTCAGTTTAAATTTTCGTCAATTTTCATGAAAAGTCATACTATAGTATGACTTTTTCAAAAAAAGTCGAAATTTTAAACTGAGTTTTTTTTCCACCAAATGAATCGACAGACTATACTATGCCTTTTTTCATTAAAATTTTCGACTTTCTATACTATGACATTTTTTTACGAATATTTTTGACATGACTTTTTTCATGAAAATTTTCGAAAATATTCGTAAAAAAATGTCGTAGTATAGAATGTCGAAAATTTTAATGAAAACAGGCATAGTATAGTCTGTCGATTCATTTGGTGGAAAAAAAACTCAGTTTAAATTTTCGTCAATTTTCATGAAAAGTCATACTATAGTATGACTTTTTCAAAAAAAGTCGAAATTTTAAACTGAGTTTTTTTTCCACCAAATGAATCGACAGACTATACTATGCCTTTTTTCATTAAAATTTTCGACTTTCTATACTATGACATTTTTTTACGAATATTTTTGACATGACTTTTTTCATGAAAATTTTCGAAAATATTCGTAAAAAAATGTCGTAGTATAGAATGTCGAAAATTTTAATGAAAACAGGCATAGTATAGTCTGTCGATTCATTTGGTGGAAAAAAAACTCAGTTTAAATTTTCGTCAATTTTCATGAAAAGTCATACTATAGTATGACTTTTTCAAAAAAAGTCGAAATTTTAAACTGAGTTTTTTTTCCACCAAATGAATCGACAGACTATACTATGCCTTTTTTCATTAAAATTTTCGACTTTCTATACTATGACATTTTTTTACGAATATTTTTGACATGACTTTTTTCATGAAAATTTTCGAAAATATTCGTAAAAAAATGTCGTAGTATAGAATGTCGAAAATTTTAATGAAAACAGGCATAGTATAGTCTGTCGATTCATTTGGTGGAAAAAAAACTCAGTTTAAATTTTCGTCAATTTTCATGAAAAGTCATACTATAGTATGACTTTTTCAAAAAAAGTCGAAATTTTAAACTGAGTTTTTTTTCCACCAAATGAATCGACAGACTATACTATGCCTTTTTTCATTAAAATTTTCGACTTTCTATACTATGACATTTTTTTACGAATATTTTTGACATGACTTTTTTCATGAAAATTTTCGAAAATATTCGTAAAAAAATGTCGTAGTATAGAATGTCGAAAATTTTAATGAAAACAGGCATAGTATAGTCTGTCGATTCATTTGGTGGAAAAAAAACTCAGTTTAAATTTTCGTCAATTTTCATGAAAAGTCATACTATAGTATGACTTTTTCAAAAAAAGTCGAAATTTTAAACTGAGTTTTTTTTCCACCAAATGAATCGACAGACTATACTATGCCTTTTTTCATTAAAATTTTCGACTTTCTATACTATGACATTTTTTTACGAATATTTTTGACATGACTTTTTTCATGAAAATTTTCGAAAATATTCGTAAAAAAATGTCGTAGTATAGAATGTCGAAAATTTTAATGAAAACAGGCATAGTATAGTCTGTCGATTCATTTGGTGGAAAAAAAACTCAGTTTAAATTTTCGTCAATTTTCATGAAAAGTCATACTATAGTATGACTTTTTCAAAAAAAGTCGAAATTTTAAACTGAGTTTTTTTTCCACCAAATGAATCGACAGACTATACTATGCCTTTTTTCATTAAAATTTTCGACTTTCTATACTATGACATTTTTTTACGAATATTTTTGACATGACTTTTTTCATGAAAATTTTCGAAAATATTCGTAAAAAAATGTCGTAGTATAGAATGTCGAAAATTTTAATGAAAACAGGCATAGTATAGTCTGTCGATTCATTTGGTGGAAAAAAAACTCAGTTTAAATTTTCGTCAATTTTCATGAAAAGTCATACTATAGTATGACTTTTTCAAAAAAAGTCGAAATTTTAAACTGAGTTTTTTTTCCACCAAATGAATCGACAGACTATACTATGCCTTTTTTCATTAAAATTTTCGACTTTCTATACTATGACATTTTTTTACGAATATTTTTGACATGACTTTTTTCATGAAAATTTTCGAAAATATTCGTAAAAAAATGTCGTAGTATAGAATGTCGAAAATTTTAATGAAAACAGGCATAGTATAGTCTGTCGATTCATTTGGTGGAAAAAAAACTCAGTTTAAATTTTCGTCAATTTTCATGAAAAGTCATACTATAGTATGACTTTTTCAAAAAAAGTCGAAATTTTAAACTGAGTTTTTTTTCCACCAAATGAATCGACAGACTATACTATGCCTTTTTTCATTAAAATTTTCGACTTTCTATACTATGACATTTTTTTACGAATATTTTTGACATGACTTTTTTCATGAAAATTTTCGAAAATATTCGTAAAAAAATGTCGTAGTATAGAATGTCGAAAATTTTAATGAAAACAGGCATAGTATAGTCTGTCGATTCATTTGGTGGAAAAAAAACTCAGTTTAAATTTTCGTCAATTTTCATGAAAAGTCATACTATAGTATGACTTTTTCAAAAAAAGTCGAAATTTTAAACTGAGTTTTTTTTCCACCAAATGAATCGACAGACTATACTATGCCTTTTTTCATTAAAATTTTCGACTTTCTATACTATGACATTTTTTTACGAATATTTTTGACATGACTTTTTTCATGAAAATTTTCGAAAATATTCGTAAAAAAATGTCGTAGTATAGAATGTCGAAAATTTTAATGAAAACAGGCATAGTATAGTCTGTCGATTCATTTGGTGGAAAAAAAACTCAGTTTAAATTTTCGTCAATTTTCATGAAAAGTCATACTATAGTATGACTTTTTCAAAAAAAGTCGAAATTTTAAACTGAGTTTTTTTTCCACCAAATGAATCGACAGACTATACTATGCCTTTTTTCATTAAAATTTTCGACTTTCTATACTATGACATTTTTTTACGAATATTTTTGACATGACTTTTTTCATGAAAATTTTCGAAAATATTCGTAAAAAAATGTCGTAGTATAGAATGTCGAAAATTTTAATGAAAACAGGCATAGTATAGTCTGTCGATTCATTTGGTGGAAAAAAAACTCAGTTTAAATTTTCGTCAATTTTCATGAAAAGTCATACTATAGTATGACTTTTTCAAAAAAAGTCGAAATTTTAAACTGAGTTTTTTTTCCACCAAATGAATCGACAGACTATACTATGCCTTTTTTCATTAAAATTTTCGACTTTCTATACTATGACATTTTTTTACGAATATTTTTGACATGACTTTTTTCATGAAAATTTTCGAAAATATTCGTAAAAAAATGTCGTAGTATAGAATGTCGAAAATTTTAATGAAAACAGGCATAGTATAGTCTGTCGATTCATTTGGTGGAAAAAAAACTCAGTTTAAATTTTCGTCAATTTTCATGAAAAGTCATACTATAGTATGACTTTTTCAAAAAAAGTCGAAATTTTAAACTGAGTTTTTTTTCCACCAAATGAATCGACAGACTATACTATGCCTTTTTTCATTAAAATTTTCGACTTTCTATACTATGACATTTTTTTACGAATATTTTTGACATGACTTTTTTCATGAAAATTTTCGAAAATATTCGTAAAAAAATGTCGTAGTATAGAATGTCGAAAATTTTAATGAAAACAGGCATAGTATAGTCTGTCGATTCATTTGGTGGAAAAAAAACTCAGTTTAAATTTTCGTCAATTTTCATGAAAAGTCATACTATAGTATGACTTTTTCAAAAAAAGTCGAAATTTTAAACTGAGTTTTTTTTCCACCAAATGAATCGACAGACTATACTATGCCTTTTTTCATTAAAATTTTCGACTTTCTATACTATGACATTTTTTTACGAATATTTTTGACATGACTTTTTTCATGAAAATTTTCGAAAATATTCGTAAAAAAATGTCGTAGTATAGAATGTCGAAAATTTTAATGAAAACAGGCATAGTATAGTCTGTCGATTCATTTGGTGGAAAAAAAACTCAGTTTAAATTTTCGTCAATTTTCATGAAAAGTCATACTATAGTATGACTTTTTCAAAAAAAGTCGAAATTTTAAACTGAGTTTTTTTTCCACCAAATGAATCGACAGACTATACTATGCCTTTTTTCATTAAAATTTTCGACTTTCTATACTATGACATTTTTTTACGAATATTTTTGACATGACTTTTTTCATGAAAATTTTCGAAAATATTCGTAAAAAAATGTCGTAGTATAGAATGTCGAAAATTTTAATGAAAACAGGCATAGTATAGTCTGTCGATTCATTTGGTGGAAAAAAAACTCAGTTTAAATTTTCGTCAATTTTCATGAAAAGTCATACTATAGTATGACTTTTTCAAAAAAAGTCGAAATTTTAAACTGAGTTTTTTTTCCACCAAATGAATCGACAGACTATACTATGCCTTTTTTCATTAAAATTTTCGACTTTCTATACTATGACATTTTTTTACGAATATTTTTGACATGACTTTTTTCATGAAAATTTTCGAAAATATTCGTAAAAAAATGTCGTAGTATAGAATGTCGAAAATTTTAATGAAAACAGGCATAGTATAGTCTGTCGATTCATTTGGTGGAAAAAAAACTCAGTTTAAATTTTCGTCAATTTTCATGAAAAGTCATACTATAGTATGACTTTTTCAAAAAAAGTCGAAATTTTAAACTGAGTTTTTTTTCCACCAAATGAATCGACAGACTATACTATGCCTTTTTTCATTAAAATTTTCGACTTTCTATACTATGACATTTTTTTACGAATATTTTTGACATGACTTTTTTCATGAAAATTTTCGAAAATATTCGTAAAAAAATGTCGTAGTATAGAATGTCGAAAATTTTAATGAAAACAGGCATAGTATAGTCTGTCGATTCATTTGGTGGAAAAAAAACTCAGTTTAAATTTTCGTCAATTTTCATGAAAAGTCATACTATAGTATGACTTTTTCAAAAAAAGTCGAAATTTTAAACTGAGTTTTTTTTCCACCAAATGAATCGACAGACTATACTATGCCTTTTTTCATTAAAATTTTCGACTTTCTATACTATGACATTTTTTTACGAATATTTTTGACATGACTTTTTTCATGAAAATTTTCGAAAATATTCGTAAAAAAATGTCGTAGTATAGAATGTCGAAAATTTTAATGAAAACAGGCATAGTATAGTCTGTCGATTCATTTGGTGGAAAAAAAACTCAGTTTAAATTTTCGTCAATTTTCATGAAAAGTCATACTATAGTATGACTTTTTCAAAAAAAGTCGAAATTTTAAACTGAGTTTTTTTTCCACCAAATGAATCGACAGACTATACTATGCCTTTTTTCATTAAAATTTTCGACTTTCTATACTATGACATTTTTTTACGAATATTTTTGACATGACTTTTTTCATGAAAATTTTCGAAAATATTCGTAAAAAAATGTCGTAGTATAGAATGTCGAAAATTTTAATGAAAACAGGCATAGTATAGTCTGTCGATTCATTTGGTGGAAAAAAAACTCAGTTTAAATTTTCGTCAATTTTCATGAAAAGTCATACTATAGTATGACTTTTTCAAAAAAAGTCGAAATTTTAAACTGAGTTTTTTTTCCACCAAATGAATCGACAGACTATACTATGCCTTTTTTCATTAAAATTTTCGACTTTCTATACTATGACATTTTTTTACGAATATTTTTGACATGACTTTTTTCATGAAAATTTTCGAAAATATTCGTAAAAAAATGTCGTAGTATAGAATGTCGAAAATTTTAATGAAAACAGGCATAGTATAGTCTGTCGATTCATTTGGTGGAAAAAAAACTCAGTTTAAATTTTCGTCAATTTTCATGAAAAGTCATACTATAGTATGACTTTTTCAAAAAAAGTCGAAATTTTAAACTGAGTTTTTTTTCCACCAAATGAATCGACAGACTATACTATGCCTTTTTTCATTAAAATTTTCGACTTTCTATACTATGACATTTTTTTACGAATATTTTTGACATGACTTTTTTCATGAAAATTTTCGAAAATATTCGTAAAAAAATGTCGTAGTATAGAATGTCGAAAATTTTAATGAAAACAGGCATAGTATAGTCTGTCGATTCATTTGGTGGAAAAAAAACTCAGTTTAAATTTTCGTCAATTTTCATGAAAAGTCATACTATAGTATGACTTTTTCAAAAAAAGTCGAAATTTTAAACTGAGTTTTTTTTCCACCAAATGAATCGACAGACTATACTATGCCTTTTTTCATTAAAATTTTCGACTTTCTATACTATGACATTTTTTTACGAATATTTTTGACATGACTTTTTTCATGAAAATTTTCGAAAATATTCGTAAAAAAATGTCGTAGTATAGAATGTCGAAAATTTTAATGAAAACAGGCATAGTATAGTCTGTCGATTCATTTGGTGGAAAAAAAACTCAGTTTAAATTTTCGTCAATTTTCATGAAAAGTCATACTATAGTATGACTTTTTCAAAAAAAGTCGAAATTTTAAACTGAGTTTTTTTTCCACCAAATGAATCGACAGACTATACTATGCCTTTTTTCATTAAAATTTTCGACTTTCTATACTATGACATTTTTTTACGAATATTTTTGACATGACTTTTTTCATGAAAATTTTCGAAAATATTCGTAAAAAAATGTCGTAGTATAGAATGTCGAAAATTTTAATGAAAACAGGCATAGTATAGTCTGTCGATTCATTTGGTGGAAAAAAAACTCAGTTTAAATTTTCGTCAATTTTCATGAAAAGTCATACTATAGTATGACTTTTTCAAAAAAAGTCGAAATTTTAAACTGAGTTTTTTTTCCACCAAATGAATCGACAGACTATACTATGCCTTTTTTCATTAAAATTTTCGACTTTCTATACTATGACATTTTTTTACGAATATTTTTGACATGACTTTTTTCATGAAAATTTTCGAAAATATTCGTAAAAAAATGTCGTAGTATAGAATGTCGAAAATTTTAATGAAAACAGGCATAGTATAGTCTGTCGATTCATTTGGTGGAAAAAAAACTCAGTTTAAATTTTCGTCAATTTTCATGAAAAGTCATACTATAGTATGACTTTTTCAAAAAAAGTCGAAATTTTAAACTGAGTTTTTTTTCCACCAAATGAATCGACAGACTATACTATGCCTTTTTTCATTAAAATTTTCGACTTTCTATACTATGACATTTTTTTACGAATATTTTTGACATGACTTTTTTCATGAAAATTTTCGAAAATATTCGTAAAAAAATGTCGTAGTATAGAATGTCGAAAATTTTAATGAAAACAGGCATAGTATAGTCTGTCGATTCATTTGGTGGAAAAAAAACTCAGTTTAAATTTTCGTCAATTTTCATGAAAAGTCATACTATAGTATGACTTTTTCAAAAAAAGTCGAAATTTTAAACTGAGTTTTTTTTCCACCAAATGAATCGACAGACTATACTATGCCTTTTTTCATTAAAATTTTCGACTTTCTATACTATGACATTTTTTTACGAATATTTTTGACATGACTTTTTTCATGAAAATTTTCGAAAATATTCGTAAAAAAATGTCGTAGTATAGAATGTCGAAAATTTTAATGAAAACAGGCATAGTATAGTCTGTCGATTCATTTGGTGGAAAAAAAACTCAGTTTAAATTTTCGTCAATTTTCATGAAAAGTCATACTATAGTATGACTTTTTCAAAAAAAGTCGAAATTTTAAACTGAGTTTTTTTTCCACCAAATGAATCGACAGACTATACTATGCCTTTTTTCATTAAAATTTTCGACTTTCTATACTATGACATTTTTTTACGAATATTTTTGACATGACTTTTTTCATGAAAATTTTCGAAAATATTCGTAAAAAAATGTCGTAGTATAGAATGTCGAAAATTTTAATGAAAACAGGCATAGTATAGTCTGTCGATTCATTTGGTGGAAAAAAAACTCAGTTTAAATTTTCGTCAATTTTCATGAAAAGTCATACTATAGTATGACTTTTTCAAAAAAAGTCGAAATTTTAAACTGAGTTTTTTTTCCACCAAATGAATCGACAGACTATACTATGCCTTTTTTCATTAAAATTTTCGACTTTCTATACTATGACATTTTTTTACGAATATTTTTGACATGACTTTTTTCATGAAAATTTTCGAAAATATTCGTAAAAAAATGTCGTAGTATAGAATGTCGAAAATTTTAATGAAAACAGGCATAGTATAGTCTGTCGATTCATTTGGTGGAAAAAAAACTCAGTTTAAATTTTCGTCAATTTTCATGAAAAGTCATACTATAGTATGACTTTTTCAAAAAAAGTCGAAATTTTAAACTGAGTTTTTTTTCCACCAAATGAATCGACAGACTATACTATGCCTTTTTTCATTAAAATTTTCGACTTTCTATACTATGACATTTTTTTACGAATATTTTTGACATGACTTTTTTCATGAAAATTTTCGAAAATATTCGTAAAAAAATGTCGTAGTATAGAATGTCGAAAATTTTAATGAAAACAGGCATAGTATAGTCTGTCGATTCATTTGGTGGAAAAAAAACTCAGTTTAAATTTTCGTCAATTTTCATGAAAAGTCATACTATAGTATGACTTTTTCAAAAAAAGTCGAAATTTTAAACTGAGTTTTTTTTCCACCAAATGAATCGACAGACTATACTATGCCTCTATTCATTAAAATTTTCGACTTTCTATACTATGATATTTTTTTACGAATATTTTTGACATGACTTTTTTCGTGAAAATTTTCGAAAATATTCGTAAAAAAATGTCATAGTATAGAATGTCGAACATTTTCATGAAAACAGGCATAGTATAGTCTGTCGATTAATTTGGTGGAAAAAAAACTCAGTTTAAAATTTCGACATTTTCATGAAAAGTCATACTATAGTATGACTTTTTCAAAAAAAGTCGAAATTTTAAACTGAGTTTTTTTTCCACCAAATGAATCGACAGACTATACTATGCCTTTTTTCATTAAAATTTTCGACTTTCTATACTATGACATTTTTTTACGAATATTTTTGACATGACTTTTTTTATGAAAATTTTCGAAAATATTCGTAAAAAAATGTCGTAGTATAGAATGTCGAAAATGTTAATGAAAACAGGCATAGTATAGTCTGTCGATTCATTTGGTGGAAAAAAAACTCAGTTTAAATTTTCGTCAATTTTCATGAAAAGTCATACTATAGTATGACTTTTTCAAAAAAAGTCGAAATTTTAAACTGAGTTTTTTTTCCACCAAATGAATCGACAGACTATACTATGCCTTTTTTCATTAAAATTTTCGACTTTCTATACTATGACATTTTTTTACGAATATTTTCGACGACTTTTTTCATGAAAATTTTCGAAAATATTCGTAAAAAAATGTCATAGTATAGAATGTCGAAAATTTTCATGAACACAGGCATAGTATAGTCTGTCAATTAATTTGGTGGAAAAAAAACTCAGTTTAAAATTTCGACATTTTCATGAAAAAAGTCACACTATAGTATGACTTTTCATGAAAATTGACGAAAATTTAAACTGAGTTTTTTTTCCACCAAATGAATCGAAAGACTATACTATGCCTTTTTTCATTAAAATTTTCGACATTCTATACTATGACATTTTTTTACAAATATTTTCGACATGACTTTTTTCATGAAAATGTTCGAAAATATTCGTAAAAAAATGTCATAGTATAGAATGTCGAAAATTTTCATGAACACAGGCATAGTATAGTCTGTCGATTAATTTGGTGGAAAAAAAACTCAGTTTAAAATTTCGACATTTTCATGAAAAAAGTCATACTATAGTATGACTTTTCATGAAAATTGACGAAAATTTAAACTGAGTTTTTTTTCCACCAAATGAATCGACAGACTATACTATGCCTTTTTTCATGAAAATTTTCGACATACTATACTATCACATTTTTTCATGAAAATCTTCGACATACTACACCATGACTTTTTTCAAAAAAAAGCCATAGTATAGTATGTCGAAAAAAGTCATAGTATAGTATGTTGAAAAAAAAAAAAAAAAAAGTCATAGTATAGTATGTCATAAAAAAATGTCACAAAAAGTCATTAAAAAAGTCAGAGTATCGCCTCTCCATGTGCAGCCCGTGGGTCAGTGCCGGCCCTCAAACATTTTATGTGGCCCCTGAACATTACATTAAATGCATGCATTATATTTTAATCATCCGCAGTCTATTTCAATACTTTCACTTTCAATAGCTTACATTTAATACACTACTCAGCTCCTAGTTCCCACTGCGCTCCCCCCTTCCCTCCCCCTTTCTGTCAGGTTAGGAATGACAACTTGTAGAAAGCTACCGGTTGTATGGCAACTAGGTAGTGACACCTCGCAACTGTCGCAGGAATTAGGCTCTGTCATCAATGCTAGTGCTGTAAGCTAAAGTTAATGATTTAACTCTGCAGTTAAATGTGGAAATGAGATAGAAAAGATATTTAGTTTTATGTGCGCACTCTTACTGTGTGGCCGTTAATCGTACCTGGCTTCCTAACATTGGCACTCAGTCATCAAAACTTTGAGAACCCCTTATTTAGAGACTACAATATATCGTTAGATGCTACAAAGCTTTTCCACCTCCCGTCCTCCTGCATACTCTCACCTCTCTAGTCCTGTATGATCCAACATGGAGGCCGTATACCAACAGCGGATCAAAATCAAATTTTCTCTCTAAACAGGCTACTTGCTCCTAGATCAACCAGATGGCATTTATGAATAATGCCACTTAGTCCTAATTGGAAACACTGGTCCAGGAAAATAATACATAATAACATAATATAATCCTTTTTACTGAAGTAGGGTATTTGGGTCATATCTGTGTCTGTAATTCTCAAGCTCATGATGCTCTGATGTTTAATTATCTTCCATTAGTTATAGATTTTTTGCCATTTGTATGGTAATTAACGCAGCTTTGCTCCATTTGGTCATTACTCTAATTTAGAGGGACTGAGGATGAAACACAGCATCAGTCGGGTCCTGTGTTCATCTGCAAAAATGATTTTATTGGCAAAATCTGCTGATTTCAAACATGTTGTCATTATATCCCATCATAAGCTACTTTAGTAGGGGCATAGTAGTTATTTTGCAGTGACATCAGAAGTTATCTATAGATGAAGGACAAGTTTGTTGTGTTACACCAAGTGCAACCACTGTAATGTAATTTCTGCCACAATTTAGTCAGTACAGTATACAGTATATAGTTTTATTTCACTCTGATATTTTGTATAATAATCATATAAAAGGGAACTATATTATTAGTTTTACAAATCATATTTTTTACAAACAATTTGTTTTCTATTTCTCAACCTTCAATATGGAGACAAACTGATGACCGAATTTAAATTTGTCGTGGGTTTGGGAGGAGGTCAGGGTACAAACTGCACTAGAGACTCATCTGATTGTGGGAAGTAGATAGACGTGCCTCTTTTGGCAGCTAAGATCATAACATCTGCATTCCACACGTATTCATACTTCAACTGGCTTATGTGAGCGTTTTGACAAACAAAAAGCACGGATGAAATTACTGCCAACTGCATTTCTCTACACGGTATTAATGTCGACTGTTATCATTATTCAATATTAAGAAAAAAAAGGTTGAATTTGAGATTTAGTTCATGCATCTGCTCCCGAAAACAGATGTTCTACTCTGAGAGGGAAACATCTGGTCTGCCTCGGGAGCCCAGTGGGAATAGAAACTTTCCCTCGGTTTACTGTACTGTTACTGTTGGAGATACAGAGCAGACTGCTCTCCCCTTTAACACTGACAGAAAAAAAGTTTTAGCGCCCGCAGACGTGGCTGTGCTAGAGGAAGACTTTGTGACTGACCTAACAAGTGATGAAATGATGCTGTAAGACTCACAGGACGAGACAAAACCAAGTTCAATGTAAGATTTGAATTGATGGAATTAATCACTCGCAATATTCTGGTTAAAGGGATTTGTACTCGATTTTTTCTTGTTCATCTTTTGATCAATAAACTGACTAATTCCGTCGATGCTGTGACAGTTAAACCAAGAAGACTATGTGGTTTACAAGCAATAGCTAATAAATCCCACGCTTCAGTGTATTCCCACTTACCCGTTTGCCACCAGGTGTCCACCACAGGGCAGCGTCCATCCCCAACCACTCTGTGGTACCACTCCCACGCTTCAGTGTTGATGGGCTCACCCACTGCAGACACACAAGGACAACTTCAATAAGATAATGTAGTCATATATAATTTTTTTTTATTGTTTTTGCTGTTTCAATGCATATTCTTTTATATGTTTTGCAAAATATATATGATGCAGATAAGCCTGGGGTCTAAAAGAAAAAACATGTAAAAAAAAAAAAAAAAGATGTTTGTGTGTGTTGGTTAGGAGGAGGATTTACATTCTTTATGTTAAGCTTTGTGTTTTAACCCATAAACTCTATAATTCAAAGGAACAGGTGTGTCTGTGTCTCTGTGTGTGTGTGTGTGTGTGTGTGTGTGTGTGTGTGTGTGTCATGCGGGGCTTTTCTGTGGCATGTTGACATACCAGCCAACTTGACTTTCAATGTGCTTTCAGTATGTAACACGTGTGTGTGCATTACGTCAATGCATGCTAACTCATCAAAGTAAAAAAGGGACATTGTATGCTAAATAAACACAGTCACTGGGAAGTCAGACTGCAGCTGTGATAGTGAGCGTGACATAATTACATCACAGCCTTACATTTGTCAACCATCAGCTCTCCAAAACAATACAGTGCACTGGGATGCTGCACTGAAATACCTATGTTACATCAGCTCTTATGAATTTTTCATTTTCAAATTTAAATCATTAGCACATGCATAGAAACATCCATTAAACTTTAAAAAATCTCCTTCTTTTTACACTCTGGGTTCAATTTGTGGCCATAATTATGGTTATTGTAACATTTTGCTCATCAATATCCACCCAATTAGGTAAACCAAATTATTTTGGTACCAGATGTGTCCGTTTCAACTATCCATTGCATTTAAAAGCTGTGTTCATGCACAGCTGTGCAAAGTATGGTAGGTCGAAACCAAACTGGGAAGTAGTTCTTTACATTATATGTTGTTTTAGATAATAACAATGGACAGTTTGGGAAATAAGTGCAGAATATATGGTTAAATTGTCTGATTGCCTGCTTGTGTTACTTGTTGGACTTTCTCTTGACGTTGACATAAAATGTTAACATAACTAAGAGGAAGAGACGGCCATCACTACGTAAATGAGAACCAAAAAAAATGTGCCCAAAATAGCATTTCTAAGTGTCGTGTTTTGCATACCAGAGCCAAGAGTTTTGAGGGTTGAGCGGTCGTATTTCTGCACCCACTGGTCTCCGTACTTGAGCAGCAGGCGGATCGCCGTGGGAGCCCCATAAAACTGGTTTATCTTAAGTCTCTGAACCATCTCCCAGTACCTTCCTGTGAACAACAAAACATGTCTCAGTTAGCCACGGTCCAAAGAGATATTCTACAGTGTGTTGAGAAGATACAAAGACTTTTTAATCCTTAGTGTCTTTCCTTGACAAAACCACGATGACTATGTCCTCACTCCTGTGTATACTGAAGTCCTAATTTTAGAGTGGAAGGTATGGCCAAGTTCAAGTTCAACTGTAAACAGTTATTCATAGACAAAGACACCAGCTTGCAGAGCTCTTGGCAAAGGACAGGACTACTTAGAGGATGTCTGCCAACACACTTTACACAGACACATAAAATGTTATACTCTCGTAATCATAAAAATGTCATTATAATGATGCCATTAGAGCTAATAAAAATGCCCTTAGTTGAACATATGACAAATTGGAAGGTTTACTGTGCAACTAGAGGAGTATTGATTGTTTTTTTTAATGTAAGATGAGTTTTCTTTTTATTATGAATTGGACAACCAATCTGATACATTCATACTAGAGCTGTCAATCGATTAAAATATTTAATCGCGATTAATCGCACGATTGTCCATAGTTAATCGCGATTAATCGCAAATTAATCACACATTTTTTTATCTGTTCAAAATATACCTTAAAGGGAGATTTGTCAAGTATTTAATACTCTTATTAACATGGGAGTGGGCAAATATGCTGTATGTATGCATGTATGTATGTATTTATTATTCTAAATCAATTAACAACTCAAAACAATGACAAATATTGTCCAGAAACCCTCACAGGTACTGCATTTAGCATAAAAAGTATGCTTAAATCATAACATGGCAAACTGCAGCCCAACAGGCAACAACAGCTGTCAGTGTGTCAGTGTGCTGACTTGACTATGACTTGCCCCAAACTGCATGTGATTTTCATAAAGTGGGCATGTCTGTAAAGGGGAGACTCGTGGCTACCCATAGAACCCATTTTCATTCACATATCTTGAGGTCAGAGGTCAAGGGACCCCTTTGAAAATGGCCATGACATTTTTCTTCGCCAAAATGTAGTGCAAGTTTGGAGCATTATTTAGCCTCCTTCGCGATAAGCTAGTATGACATGGTTGGGTTGGTACCAATGGATTCTTTAGTTTTCTAGTTTCATATGATACCAGTATCTTAGCTTTAAATTGAGCACACTACAACCTAAACATTGCAAGTTGCATTAACGCATTATTATTGCGTTAACTACGACAGCCCTAATTCATACATTTCCTGACGTTCATACCTGGGTCGGGGTATATGGGAGTGCTCTCAAACAGGACAGTGGTTCCCCCGTTGGCCAGAGGCCCGTAGACACAGTAACTGTGTCCCGTTATCCAACCAATATCTGCCACACAGCCGAACACATCTCCATCATGGTAGCTGAAGACATACTGGTGATGAGAGGGAAGATTGATGGGACGATTGGATAAAAAGAGAAGGAAGATACAGTATCGTGTTTCCTTTAATACTCTTAAATTACCCATTTAAGCTGTAAGTGTTGTTATTAATATATCTTGAACATTTATACAAATAAACAACTGTAGAGCAAAAACTAGAGCACCGTTTTTTAAAAACTCCTCCGTAATCTGCTGTGATCAGGCAAAGATTTAAATCAATTTAAATGTCAGTTTTAGGTTATGGTGATATTTTGTATATGCACGCAGCCCCAACTACACTGAAATCACTAGATACAGTCTACCACAGTTCTCTATGCTTTATTACCGGATGTGTTCTTAGAACTCACCCGTGACTATACCAGAATGTGTGTCGGTTTTCTCTCAGTGATAGAAGGGAAAGCCACCGTTTCCTTTTTGTTTATAAGGCAAGTTACCCTTCTACAGTACCTCACTTCTCTTTTGAAACTCAAATCCATTTGTCATCACACACGCTCACAGGAATTTTTATCCCCTGAAACTCCTCAGCTCAGAATAATTCCTGAGCTTGGTAAATTCCCTCCCTATGTAGATATGAAGCTCATTCTAAGCCAATGAAAACACAATTGTTAGTTTCAGGTGATTATACACTAGTGAAAACATAGTTATGAATATTATATTCCATTTTTGCTAATAAAAAAAATCCAAAATCCTACACACTGTTCCTTTAAGTGTATGCTAGATGATATGGTTGTTGTACAGTGTTCCTGCTTCGGTTAATTTGCAGACATGGTTATTTATTGTTTTCATTTCACTGTTTTTATTGCTGTTGTTATTGTACATCCTTCTAGCCCGTATGAATTTGGTTTCAGGGCAAAGCTGTAAAATAGATTCATAAGTCAATTTTCCCTGAATAAACAATGGTTGATGATGACATTTACTCTACAAATGGTCACTGGATTATGGATCACGTTTTGGCCGTCAGAGGCCAGGATAGTAAAATAATTCTCGCTCTACATGTGCGATAAAGCAGACGTAGGGCCGTGGTTGATGTTTACCCTGTGTGTGAGTGCAGCATAAAGCAGGTATCCAGCCTGAGTGTGGACGAGTCCTTTGGGCTTCCCTGTGCTGCCTGATGTATAGAGCAGGAACAAGACGTCCTCGCTGTCCATGGCCGCTGGCTCACACACCGAATCCTCCTTTAGCATCTCCTGTATGACATAATGACTCACACTCAGTAACCACAGCAGAGTAACAGAGCAATAGAGAAAACATTATATATGTTGAAACGCATGCAATCTAACTTTTTATGTGGCTAGAATAAAAAGCAAAATACATTTTTGCTTAATTAACATTTTTTAAATCTCTATTTATCCAGGGGAAAGTGGCACAGAGCAGCTGCAGTCCTCTGCTGTTGGCATTAATATCTTAATCAAGTTCTGATTGGCTTTCTGCTCTCTCACCTCCTCCATGGCAACGTCCCTGGCTGTCATGGCGACCGGATTCTCTGTTCTCATGGCAACAAACACCTGCTGTACCGTCGGGCAGCTCTGAACTGCCGTATCTACCGTCTTCTTCAGCTGGGTGACCTTTCCCCCTCTGACGCCCTGGTTCACCGTGATGACGGTGCTGGACTCGGCTGAAAATATGATGGATATAAAAATCAGACCGCTGACTTACATTTTGTTGATTAATGTACTAATTTAACAAACTATTTCTGACGGATAAAAACGTAACCTTATTGTGTTGGATTATATCATGAAAACAACCAAACAAAACTGTGTCGAGTGATTCTTCTCTGTGAGTTCCTCACTGCAAGCGACCGCTCTCACATTGTCTTTTGATCCATTGTTTAAAATTTTGATTAGTTCAGCTTTAAAATGTGTCCTGGAAATCTTTTTTCCACACTCATGCTGTCACTTAAAGGTCCAGTGCGTAGGATCTGGCGGTATCTAGCGGTGAGATGAGGAGATTGCAACCAAGTAATGCCTCTCCCGTGTGCCAAGCGTGTTGGAGAGCTACGGTGACCGGCGCGAGGAACGCGAATGGCCCTCTCTAGAGCCATTTGGAGGAGAGCCAGTGTGTGTGTACGACAGAAGTGAGTGGTGAAGCAAGAGAGAGAGAAAGGCGGCGACAGGAGCGACTAACGTTATCGACTCCGGCCGGCCCAAGCAGGAAAAGTTAACAGATTTTGGCTTGTTCGTTCCGAGCTACTGTTGAAACATGGCGATGCAACATGGCGGACTCCGTGGAGAGGGTACATGCTGTATATGTAAATATAAATGTCTCATTCTAAGGTAACGAAATCACAATAAAACATACTTATCAATATTATATTCCATTTCTGCCAATAGATGCCCCTAATTGTTACACACTGGTCCTTTAAGCATCAGCGGGTCGGCCTCACCGTCTCTGATTCGCTCTGCGAGGGCCTCAGCGCTGAACCCCGCGAACACCACGTTGTGTGCCGCACCAATACGGGCGCAGGCCAACATGGATGCCACAGCCAGGGGGCAAGGAGGCATGTAGATGGTGACGCAGTCCCCTCTCTTCACGCCACGCCGCTTTAACAGGTTGCCTAGGCGACACGTCATCTCCAGTAACTGCCTGTAAAGACATATCGTTGAACTACTACACCACATGAGGCGAAAAGAGGAGGAACAACACACACACACACACACACACACACACACAAACACACATTAAATCCAAACTGCTGCTGACCTGTAGGTGACCTTGACCTCTGACCCCGGTTCATCTCTCTCCCAGATCAGGGCCACCCTCTCCGGACAGGTGTGCACGTGGCGGTCCAGGCAGTTCACTACAAGTGTCCATAAAGAAACAAGATACACAGATAGAATATAATAATAATAATAATAATAATTTTATTTATATAGCACCTTTCGAAACAAGGTTTACAAAGTGCTTACCAGTAAAAGGATGATAAAAGAAATAACACCCAGAACTTGAATCTAAACAAAATATATCGTATAAGTACAAGATAAATATAAAATAAAATCACATAAATAGTTACAACAATGCACCATCAGTTAACAAAAGCCATAATATTAAGGTGAGTCTTAAGAAGAGATTTAAAGGAAGATACTGAGTTTGCCTGCCTGAGATCCTCAGGTAAGGGAGTTCCACAGCTGAGGGGCCCGGACAGCAAACAGAACAGCAGAATATACATTATCTACCACGTTTAGTGTGGTGCGTTCAAGGTATGCTTATGTCGATACAGACTGGTTTGCATAGTGATGCCTTCGCTGTCCCCTGTTTTTTTTAAACCAAATCTATTTCTATGAATCCAATTAGGCTCCTGGGCGTATTCTAATTAAATTAATCTTACCGGACACATTCAACTGTCCTCCCTCAAACCACTTGATTCTCCCCCGGCTCAGGTCACAGTCCTGCACCGTGTGGAAAGGACTGATCCAGGTGAGTCTGTGACGCGCCGCAGCGGCCCAGAAGCTCTCGCTGCTGGAGACGGAGAACTCCTGCAGCGCCGCGCGGTCCCACACGCCCTCGAACCCCGCAGCCTCCGGCATGAACGCCGCTACGTTATATCTCCATCGAGCCGAAACACGGAGGTAAGATTTAAAGACCCGACGACCGAAGGAAGTAACGACGTGCTTTGAAGTGCATCCGCAAGGCAGCCACATAATGACAGTGAAAGTGTTCTGTGCTGTCCGAAATAATGTTTGCAAAGCGTAACAGAGTTTTACACACTTCAACTCGAAGTGGAAAACTTGGAAACTCCGGAAAGGCTGGAGGAGTGATGCGTTAAAGGGCGGTATGTACAAAACCAATGTGCCGACACTTTTCTTGGAGAGTATAGTAGTAGGCAGCAGCAGCAGCTCAGTTGCAAAAGAAAAGAAACATTTTTTTGGTGCAACATGCAGGATTTTGTTTGTTTTTGATGCATAAAAAAAAAAATTTGGAATAATAAATTGTCCGCTGTTTTTTTTCTACAAAAGAGTTTGATTACCCTTTAAAAACGCCTACAACTTCTTGTACCTTAGTTAAAAATCCAGAATTCATGAATATGCAAATATTTTTTCATTTCAAAAGTTTAACTACTGGACACAAGATTTGTTTCCAAACTAGTTGTGATGTCACAAAGTCATGCTCAAAAGTCTTATACTGAGATTTACTGCGACCAGAGAAACTTTCTCCCTTCAGCAGATGAATGTGAAAAAAGCTTTCTAGTGTCAAACATCCTTCTGCACAGTGAAGCTCAAACATCCACGTGAAGCAACAACAACAAACAAAAACACATTTCTGAGCAGAGGGGCACTTTAAATATCAGTGACTTTTAATTAGGCTACAGTTACATTTATACAGAGACAAACACATATAATTAATGTTAACTGTACATAACAGTACAGTGTTAACTATTGGACAATATTTTCAGTATGTACATCACAAATGTCGCAAGAAAACAAAGATTTAATCTTGTATCGTAATCTTTTCACAGGACTCGATACCGACTGGGTGCTTTGTCAGTCACCCAACTGAAATCACAGGGAGGTCACGTTCATCATCAGCACCTCTCGAGCAGACAGAGCAATTTCTTGCTTCAGATGCTTGTTGAAAGGAGACTTGTCACTGTTGCATAAAAGTAGCTGCCGTGTCACAGAACTGCAAGGTTAATCTATTTTAAAGAAAATAAATATATATTTTTTAACGCAGCTCCATATCAGAACATCTGGAATAAACGTCGGGGAAACATTTCCGCGCTCAAGCCTCCTTCAGTCTCCTACAGGAGGCGACATGAAAAAGGTGTAGTTTGGTTGAGTTCGCTGTACAAATATTTCTAAGAGCAGTGAGGAAGAAATGTCAAACCTCACTTCTTGGAGCCAAAGAACCCTTTTTTTCAGAGGAACAGTAAGCTCAAATAATTTCTCATTTATCTCTGATTGTAATATTTGATCCGCAGGTTTGAAGTTCAGCTTATAGGCGACGAGGTTCAACAAAACCGATGAAACTTCTGCCTCTGAAATGTTTGCAAACTCCTCTCTGCAGGTGTTTTTAACCATCAGTCTGTATCCTGCAGCTTTTTTTTTTTCAGTCACACTTTAACACCTCTGCCGTTTCCTGCTCCGTCACCTTGTCCTCTGCTTCCTCTTTGTGCGTCACGTGACCGTTTGTTCTGTCGGAAACCGTCCCGAGCACCTTGGCGCTGTGCTCCTGCGCCTTCGCTCGCAGCGCTGCGATGCTGTTCTCCCTCAGTTCCTCTTTAGAAATCGGTGCGTTAGTAGTGTCTTTCATCCGTTTCTCTGTCTCTTCCACCATTGCTTGGTCAACTGGTTTCTCCTGTGGTTGTGGAGGTAATGGTGGTGGTGGTGTCAGGCTGCAGGGTTTTCCAGGAGAGGTGTGCGGGGTTTCAACTGACTTCTTGTGCATACCTGAAGGGAGAGGACAATCATTTCAGTTAAGAGTTTGTAGAGGAGGGTTAGATAACGTTCTCGTCTTAGTGTGTCCTGGTGTAGTTTGAGGTATTGATGCATTTAGGTTATTTCAAATCTATAATAGAAAAAAAATCTAACTGATAAAGTGCACCAATTTTTTCCACATAAGCATCTGAAGTTTGGCATTGAAATAAAGTGTGAAAGAGAACTGGGATAGATTAGTGGATAAAACCTCTTATTCAATTAGAGAGTCACCTAATTGATTTAAACTAATCAATTGACACGAGGCGAGAGAGGACATTTGGTCTAATCCGTCCCGATTAAGTGGGATTATCACCGTATCCACCTTTTATTGACATGCTGACACTTTTATTGGCTCCTGACATGAGCCGGGCTTAGCTCCCACTTCCTGTTAGGGTACATCTTAATCCCCGCTTTCAAGCACAATGACGCAAACTAATATAGCAGGTTTTCTTCGGAGCTACAGTACAAGCTCTCATTTCGCGACTAAAATATGGGCTAAAAGGTAAACTATGTACACAAGAACGAGTGGGACAAAAACACATTATAGTGTATCAGATAGAAGATTAAAGATAGTCTGGATGAGGCAGCTTTTAAAAGTAGGCTACTCATCCCCATGTGGGCTTTGTCAGCCAAAGAAGAAGAGACTTTGCAAAGTTGATTTTCACATAATGAGCCTCAATATTGATATTAAAAAGGTGGAATATCTATAACACAAGATTAGGGATGGGGGGAAAAAAAAAATCGGTACAGCATGGTTTCGCGATATTTTGCGTGTCAATTATTATATAAACTATTAAATTCTTAAAGATCCGACGGGCTCAGTCTTAAAACTAGAGTGAAGATAGTGGTATCATATTATACTAAAAAAACTAAAAAAAATTGATTGGCACCAACCATGCCATGTTAGCTTGTTGGGAAGAACGCTAAATAACACTCCAAAGTTACACGAAGTTTAGGCGAGGAAAAACTGGCATGGCTATTTTCAAAGGGGTCCCTTGACCTCTGACCTCAAGATTTGTGAATGAAAACTCTGAGATGAACAGAGTGAAGACTATATAAAAACAGATGTTGACAAACTGCATAATTTGCGGTTGAATAAAGGTAATATATGGCAATATGTCTTATCGCAGTACTCAGCATATCGAAAAATGTTTAAATTGTATTTGATTGTATCGTGACTTAAGTATCGTGATAATATCGTATCGTGGGGCCTCTGGTGATTCCCATCCCTACTCAAGATCAATAAAAGGACATTTTTCACAGCAGATATTTTGACTCGTCATGGTAGGAAAAGCACACGTTACAATGTCCTACCCACGTGTCCCAGTATGACAGTGTGACAGTGAGCCAACATGCACAATAAGACTCTGAAACTGAAGCAGCTAAATGGAATCCAGCCATCATTAATTTCATTATTTACACCTGTGCTTTTCCTACTGTGACACGTTAAAATGTCTCCTGTAAAGAAAAAGAAAAAAAGCCGTCTAAAATTCTCCCAGTCGACATGTAACGAACAGCTATTTACCTAATAACCACGGGGCGTAGGAGTCTGTGACGCCCTCCTTGGCTGACTTGAGGATGGACTCGGGCAGTGGGATGGAGTGACGGACCATGGCTCCGTACAGGCCGTACTCTGCCATCACGCTGCTGCGACCCCAACACTTCTCCCTTTTCCTCCACTTGGCCCTGCGGTTCTGAAACCACACCTGAAGAGATGAATGGCAGAAAAAGGATTAGATTAAGTTTACTTGAGCTTTGATGAACTGTAATGTGTGCAGTTGTATTTTCTGTAGTCTGGGCCAATAATCCATCCATCCATCAACATTTATAATTGTGACTGAAAGTCCCCCTCCATTCAGTCGGTTTTGTTTATCGTTACTTCATTTGGATGTTTGAGCTTCACTGTGCAGAATGATGACTTGTGTTTAAGAATAATATTTGCATATTCATAGATTCTGGATTTTTCAATGAGAGCGAAGGAGTAGTTGTAATTTGATTTTTTTTAACAAGGTAATTGAACTTTTTTGTGGAAAATTATAATCATATAATTATTTAAAGCAAATTATTTTCATATGTTTTAAAACTAGGGCTGCAACTAACCACTATTTTCATTGTCGGTTAATCTGTCGATTAAACGTTTAGTTGTTTGGTTTATAAAAAGTCAGAAAATAGGGAAAAATGTCAATCAGTGTTTCCCAAAGCCCAAGATGGCATCCTCAAATGTCTCGTTTTGTCCACAACTCAAAGATATTCAGTTTACTGTCATAGAGGAGTAAAGAAACCAGAAAATATTCACATTTAAGAAGCTGGAATCAGAGAATTTTGACTTTTTTTTCCATAAAAAATTACTCAAAACGATTAATCGATTATCAAAACAGTCTGCGATTAATTTAATCGTCAACAACTAATCGATTAATCGTTGCAGCTCTACTTAAAAAACATGTCTGGAGGTTTTTTAATATAGTTTAAAACCACTACGATGGATCGCTTTCTAATTTTTTAGTCAATCACAGCTTCCTTAACTCCTCCTTGTCATTTGATGCTGTGACAATCCAAAGTCACTGCTGCATCAAAGCAGGAATCTTTTATTTTGGGGACCAGGAGATAAATATCAGTGGGACGATGACATCTGCTGGAGGCTTAAACAAATAAAAAGGTTTTTAATAAAGAAAACTGACTAAGAGCTCATTTTAATTAGTCTAGACTGAAATGTATCCCATATTAACCTGTAGGTCTAATCAAAATGCAAATGTGCTGTACAAAATAAGTTTGTAACACGAGTCCTGAAATTCAGTGTTTAATATTTAAATTTTTTTCTCATTGCTTCATTTATACGATATGTTGTCTTATATCAGTTGTGTGCGTGTGTGTGTGTGTGTGTGTGTGTGTCCGTGCATTATTCTCCTTCTTGCTCTTCAAGTGCCTAAATTGATTTCCACCAAGCCAGACCTCGCAATAGCCTCAGCAAGCTTGTGAATATGGATGAGGAAAAGAGGAAAAAAATGAGCATCCTAAAATGGCCGAGGAGGCAGGATGAAATTGTAGGGAATGGTGTGTGTGTGTGTGTGTGTGTGTGTGTGTGTGTGTGTGCGTGTGCGTGTGCGCGTGTGTGTCGCAGACCTGGAATTAAAAACGATCAAAGCCGAGCCTGGAAAGCTATTCAGGTAGATCTGATGATAACCTCCATCTCATAAAAAGATGGGCCTCAGACGAGCAATCATGCTTTCTGACAGCAACAGTGTGAGTGTGCACGGCGGCGTGAGTGTGTGTGTGAAGTGCTTCCTGAGAGAGGTGACCCCGGGGGCGAGGAGGCTGATTGAAAAATAAGTTAATTTCCAGGGCCGATCGATGGGAGACAGGCGCTCAAATATCACGGGAAATTAAAATGCTCGTAGCAGCCAGGCAGAGCCCTCTGCTCAGCCGCTGACCCGTGCTAATTAATTTCTATGTAGTTATCATTTCATCTCAGGGCTGCGGCCCGTCTCTCGCAGGGAAAGAGGTGATAAGTTCCCCTCAATTAACTAATTATTACACTGAGAGGGTGAATTGGCTGCTAATGTGAAAGCAGAAGGCATTGTGAGGATGATGATGGAGCAGCTGACTAGCGGCTCTACCTGAATATTTCCTTTTTTCCCATCACTTTGTAACCTGAATTTGTGGCTGCAAGCAATTTTAACATTGAGATAATGTTAAAGATGTATTAGTGCAGGAAATATCTGAATTATTTGACTAAATACACTTTTTATTTTTTAAAAAAGGGGTTCTTTTTTTGTCTCATTGCCCCTCTTAAAGCAAGATAATTACAGCATCTTCAGGATTTGAAATGTATGATGATAACAGGGCATCCACGCCCCACATTTCTGTATACTGCACAGATGTTAATACACACCAATACACACCTGTATTCTGTCCTCTGGTAGCTCCGTCTTCATGGAGAGCATTTCTCGGGCGTACACATCTGGGTAGTGGGCTTCATTAAAAGCTTTCTCTAGCTCCTCCAGCTGATAGGATGTGAAAATGGTTCTGCAGACAAAACAGGAGAACACATAAATAAGAACCCCACTATAATTTGTATTTCTTCATATTTTCACATTTGTTCAATTTTTGTATAATTCAAAATCAGTCTACAACTGAAATAGAAAAATAAAAACCAAAGAAAAATATATTTGTAATATTATTGCACTGAATTTTAAATCAAATCAAGATGGTGTCAAATGAGAAATACAAGCAGACTTTTATGGAACAATTTTAAAGCAATGCAGAAGTAAGAAACAGTGACGATAGAAGACAATTACTATTCTGTCTTCTTTCTTTAGCAAAGGCATAGAGAAAAAATAAATAAATATGCCATGTGATTTCATTCCCATTAAACTTATTATTAGTCCTAACGAAAAATCTGTTGTCTAAAAAGACAACACAGAGGAAATCAAGAGGATTTTATGTAGACTATCACTATGAGGATTTTAAGATTAATACCATATTAATTATATTAACATCACACCATTTTTAATACAATTAAATAGGTGTTTTTTGTTTGTTTGGGGTTTTATATATGACACCAAACGAAAGTAGCCTTAAATTATTTCACTAAATAAAAACCTTATCAAATTTGTTAATAAAAAAAAAACTACAATATTTAATTATACATTGTTCGATTATCTTGTTTTCCATTTTGTTTTGTTTTACCTGTGTCGTCTTTTCTTCCGTTTCTTGCTCTGACTCATTGAGGATTTAGAGAACTTCTGATCACCGGAGGAGAGACTCATGTCATCGGAATCTGTGAGGAATAAACACATCCGTTATCAACTCAAAATACGAGGACAACAGCATATAATAATAATAATAATAATAATATTAATAATAATAAACATTGTACATTGTATAATAGCTACATAAAGGAGAAAAGAGAAGGCTAATAGGGTTTATTTCCTGCTGTAAATTGTTATATCTGCATATTGAGTCTTCAGCGCTGATTTTTTTACCCCCTAATTAATAGAATCGAATAAAAATGTATTTCTAAAATGGACAAAATTTAAAACTTAATTTTAGTAGGCCTCTATAATTTCTGCTCCACTTCTCCCCATTTTGAAAACAAAAGTTTTTATAAAGATGAATTTGAAAAAAGAAAAATCTAACCGTTTTTTCAGAGTGAAATTAACTTTCAGTCTCTACAATCATTATCACTTGATCACAGGCCGCGGAGGTTTTGACAATTGCACTCTTATGCAAGAAATGTCTGCTATTCACTTTTCCTAGCTCATTCACAATAAACACACGATAGGCTATATACTATAGCCTATAATTTGAAACATTAACCTCTGCATCAGAAATATATACAGTGTTTTACAGAGTTGACCTTCAGTAGTTTATGTAAAACACTCACCGGAGCTGGCGGAGTGCTGATGCGCATCCATCTGTGCGTCCATGTGCGCCGCCGCTCTGTGCAGCGGCTGCAGGTGCGCATTTTGCGCCTCTGCGAGCACCTCCAGGAAAGCGGGCTGGCTGTAAAACGAGTGTATTCCCTCCGGTCCCAGAAAACCCATCCCGACCCCGAAACCCGCGTGTCCCAGGGCCGACCTGGCGGCCAGGACGTGCGCGCTGTGCGGCAGAGCCTCCAGCGGCCGCCTCGGTACCGCCGGCGGCTCCTTGTTGAGTCCGAGCAGCTCCTGGATCCCAAAGCCGGTGCGCCGGTGCACCGTGGGGGCCATCTTCCACACCGGAGGCGGCTGCTGCTGCTGCTGCTGGGATCCCCCGTGGTTCACGCTGGTTTGCGAGGCTGATTTCTGTTTATTCTCAGTGTCTGAGAGCACAACTCCCTCCTTCCCTGTCATGGCGGTGCAGATTCTACACTTTTTTTTTGTTTTCCACTCCCTCCAAAAAGTCCCTGATGCAATCAGCAGTGAAGATGCTTCTCTTTATCTCTCTGCCCTCCTCCTCTCTGCTGCGCTTTTTATCCAACAGGCAACAGGCGGCAGCCAATCACAAGAGAGGGAGACTCCACTCTCAAGTTTGCATGAGCCCCATGAAGCATTATTAAAGTAGATTATACAATTTCTGGCAATTAAATGCGACAAAATAACTCATATTTGCTTCTCTTTTTTTTTGCCAAGACATT
The DNA here is from genome assembly GCA_916701645.2 of Sebastolobus alascanus. Taxonomy (NCBI): domain Eukaryota; kingdom Metazoa; phylum Chordata; class Actinopteri; order Perciformes; family Sebastidae; genus Sebastolobus; species Sebastolobus alascanus. The sequence goes on along the minus strand of CAKAOJ020000096.1, from coordinate 1,620,856 downwards.
GCTGAGGATGTTGATGGATCGTTTGATAAATAATAAAAGTGGTATCATCTCTTCCTGGTGACCGCAAAACAATTAGGCCTATTTTTTTTTTTTTTTTTTTAAAACATGATTTAGTTGCCTACAGAAGAAGCTTAATCTAAAGTTTCACACCATAAATTCGTATTTCTATTAGTTCAGCGCGTAAAAATCAGAAACACTAAGAGTTTTATGCTATTTTCATGCTGAATTTGATATTTTTGGTACCGACTCGAACAAAAAAGAGAGAGGAGGTGAAAGTGTTTTTTAAAGTTATGTCTTGTGTTTAGTTACATTAAAAACAAAATGAAATGCTCTTACTTTCACTGTAAATCTTCATGTTTCTGTCGCTGATCGTGGAGTCACCAGCTCGTCAAACTGATCCACACACAGCCGGATAAATCAGCTTAATTTGCAGCACGTTTGTCCTCATTCAGACAGTGGCGTCACTGTTGAAAGTTAGAGGTGAGGAACCATGTTTTTTGGACCAAAGATGAATGTTGAATTAATTATGTTGGATGTAATGCTATATTTTAGTCGAGATAAGATTGAAAATAACATGCTGTATATCATATAATTTAATTTATGGAAAATGTCATATTCATAAGAAGACATTATAAGACAATAACAAACTCTGGCATTATGAAATATATTTGTAATTATATTTATTTCGTCTTTTTTTTTAATTGTCTATGTATCTGTACCTCTATTAATGAGCAAGTGTTCAATAAAGAAAGCATAAAAAAACAGCAATTTGGACCAAAAATACTGAAAATCCAAAATACATAGCCTACATCTGCTGCTTTGCTATAATAAAACACATTTTAAGCTTAATCCTATAAAAGCTTGATATTTTATTTCAGCCTATAATCACAATGAAGTTGGCTATTTTGATGTTATACATAACAATCATAAAAAGGAGTATAGTCTCATTTATAATATCTGCCCTTAAAAAAATAAAGTTTGATACCATTCACCAAAAGGAATTATGAAACACATAAGCTATATTTATGCAATTTAAAAATATCTTAGTTCAGTAACTGTAAAATTGATCTTCATAACCCAGCTTTCTATTTTATAAAATGTCCAATAAATAGCCTGTGCCAATAATGAAGCTAATCCATTAAAAAAAAAAAAACATATAATGCTTATTAATTTAACAGAGGTCACATTGGATCAGGAGCAAAAAAAAAAGAAACACTCATAAACTCCCATCAGCCAATTTCTCTATCAGTTAATTAATCAATTCAGCTTGTTATTAGGAGGACGACGCACTGATTGATCCGTTAGCAGACTCTCTCCCCTAACGTCCCATATAACCCACACTGTCATTTGCATATTCTAATTAGGTTTGCGCACTAAACGTTTTGTCTTTGGTGGCAGTCTGCGCATCTGTTGATAGATTATTAAGCGTTTTTTTATTCTCTGACGGGTCACATGATGAAGAAAACAATATCCCCAGTTCAGGGTATTTAGGGCACACCATGCAGGGTGGCAATTAAATATGAGACAAATATGCCAGAGCACGATGCAGCAACAGATTTATTTACCTCCTGATTTTTTTTTCTGTTTGAGGTCTGATATCAAACGCAAAAAAAAAAAAAAAAAAAGCTGCCACACAAACTGAAAAGTTACGCAACGTTTCAGGGCATAAATCTGAGTGAAAGTATAAGAGCTAAAAGACGTTTCGGATGTCAGGGGAAATCATCTCTTCCCCCACTCATTCATCACAGTATTTAAACCCTCAGCTCAAATTCAAAACCCACTGAAATGTGAAATGAAGTGAAAATACTCTCATTTTCTCTCCCGTTCCCACAAAACCTATAATCCTCTCTAATCAGCTGTTATTCAATTGTCGCGGAGTTTCAATCGTTCGGAGATAATGTGCGGCACACTTTGGACATCTGGACACGTAATTACGCAGAGGAGAGTTTATGGAGATGAGTGGACGCGCGCGATGGGAAGCGCAGATATACAGTCCCGTCAATGGGACATGTGGTGATGAATAAATAAATAAATAGGTGGTTCCGGCGGGACTGTTTGGCAGCCGCGCGTCAGGCTGTCGGTGGCGGTCAAACAGCAGATTTAGTGCTGCTGGTTTGTAATCTGAGATGTGATCGAGAGATGCGGATTCACCCGGTCAAGTCAATTATGAGGCTCCGTGTTGCTTTTGTGTATCACTGCGCCGCATCTCCCCTGCAGGAAGAGGCTTCAATATAAGGGGAATAAAATGCTCTATTATAATACCAAAAGACTAATGCTGTTAGGCTTTAGTTTAAGACATTGCTTTAATGAATAATTTAGCCTTTTTTTTTGCCTGAGTCAGTGTGAAATTGTAGATTATTCACTGTGATGGAAAATAAAATAAAAAAAGTGTCCAAAAATAAATAAAAATCTACAAATAAAATGTCCCAGATGTTGTGAAGAACTAGAGAGTGAAAGGGAGAGGAGTAAAGCGACTTAAATTACCTTCCGCATCTCATGAGAAGCTATTAGAGAGACATTTCATTAGAGGTGAATGAAGAGATCAATGCCATACCAACAGCTATGCTAATGAGGTTTCTACATCACACACACACAACCACACACACACACACACACACACACACACACAACCACACACACACGGGGTGACATGCATGAATCACATCCTTCCACTTAGATCAGGATGAAGCCAGAAACACTTCTCAGCATCCTACTAAGCAGCATCACATCTCACTGCTTCTGAACAACAACCGCAGCTTCTTAAAACCACCTCAGCAGGTTCATCTCCACCTTATTACTTTACAAACATCTGTGTTAAGAAAAATACAAAATCAGAACTTGGCACTTGACACAAAGAGAGCGGAAGCAAAATGAAAAGATCCTCAAGATTCAGCAACATGAATATCATTCGAGAGTTTGGTAGAGGCAACCTTATTACTGTAAACATTTTATCCCTTTTTACATTAAAACTATAGAATACATACAAACATACATTTAACCTCTGTTTGGGCATTTAACTGTTAGTTTGCACATTAATAAATAAATAATTTTTTGTTTTTTTTATTTATTTTCTTTACAAAACTATTTCAAATAGTGTCTGTCTGTCTATGACTGTACTGGCTGCAATAATGTCGTTGCCTAACACTAGGGCTGAACTATTTTGAAAAACTATCTAACTGCGATTATTTTGACCAGCATTGCAATTGCGATATGATTTGCGATATTAGAGGGAATGATCATTTTTACATCATTATACTCATTTTCATTGGAAAACATATTAAAATGATTATGGTGTGATTTTTGCAGGGATCTGTACCAACAAAGACATTTTCTTAAGTCTGTAGAATATGATGTGTAGGCCAGAACATCTCTGCGGTACTAAAATATTTAATTTAAAATGGTATTTTGACACACATTTCGCCTTTAACAAATATTGCGCCTCCTGCGATTTGAAAACTGCAGTAGGCCATATTGCGATTTCGATAAAATTTCGATTTAATGTGCGGCCCTACCTAACACAAACGCATCGCATCGCATCGCATCGCATCGCATCGCATCGCATCGCATCGCATTGCATGCACCAGCAACTGAGTTGTAATTTGGGTTGAAATAAATGATGAACCAGTGATGACACTGTCATGTGGAGGGCATGACAGTGAGCAACTGCATCATCCTTTGCTATATTTAATATGTGAAACATGATTTAATCAATCCACTCATTTGGTGTGTTTTTTTTTTTTTTTTTTTTTTTTTTTTTTAAATCACTCCCTGTAGCATAAATAAACCACTTGGTTGTACAAAGCACTAAAACCTACCTTATCTACTGGGTTAGTTTTAGAGACATTGATTAAATCTGTAGTGAATATTTCCATAAAATAAAATAGTTGAATCAAGTTCAAAACAGACAATATTGTGAACTACAATGAGATGTTAAAAGGAGCAGACTGCATGAGTATACTGACTAAAAAATCAATAGACATGATTAGAGGTCGACCGATATGGGTTTTTTATGGCCGATGCCGATGCCGATTTTTTACAGAATCAGGACAGCCGATGGCCGATATATGATGCCGATTTTTTTTTGCCGATATGTTTGGCTGGTTTTCTTTTTTTCCTCCATCTGATAAAATATAACAGCTTAATAATAACAAATAATAAACAAAATGTCTTAACTTAAGTAAACATTTATTGAACAACACTTATGGTCTGTCTCTCCACTTTGCACTTTGTGTCTGCACTGCAGTGCATATTTTATTTTGTGCATGATGGTTAATAGTAGTAATAGTACAGGGCTCAAAGCCTTTTAAGCACCTTTCCAAAACTGTCCTAAAGCATGTTTTTTATTTATGTTTGTTGACAGACACTGTTAAAAGCTATATGGCCATAATCTAAGTGATCAAAACATAATAATAACTTTGTTCACTCGTATTGAACAGCCTGCTGCTCATATCTGCTATGTTGCGGACTACAAACAGGCCAGTGACGTCATAGAGGCTGTGAAGGACCCGTAGACACGTTTAATGAGGAAGTGAACTTTTTGCTAAATGTTTCGACAAATTGCTCGTGTTTCCGCCATCACACGCAAACTTGCACTTATGACAAGCATTGTCAGCATCAACTCTAGTAAAGTGTAATCACGCTTTATAAGTTGAGTTTTCTCCGTCACAGTTACTAAGAGCAGAAGCTGTGTGTGTATGTCTGCGCTGCAGCAGCGTGTCTGTGAGAGCTGCTCCGCCCCGCACACAGCTAACGTCACCTACGGAGAGAAATTCTCCGTTACCAAAAACTGAATTGATAACGTCGGAGCATTTCATATCTAACCAATTAAATATATAGGGCTTTGAAAGAGAAGAATTTAAGCCTACCGGTTCCTCCCGGCAGAATGGTAATTTGATTGACACACAAGGGGCGGTGTCACATGTGTTCCACAGCAACAACAACACTGGGCTGCCCGCAGATGTGCCTGCTTGATAATCGGCCTAATATGCTCGGGCATCGGCCGATGCCGATTATGAAAAAATGTCAAATAATCGGCCCGATTAATCGGCCGACCGATAAATCGGTCGACCTCTAGACATGATGGTAATCTCTGCATCTCCATTTTCACTATCCTAAATTTTAACAAGCTGTTCTCAGACACCGTTAGTAGCTTTACTTACGAAAAGTAATGCACTGTATATCCCACGAAATCAATTCATATGTCAATCATATAATTGTGAACCAGGAAGTATAAAGACCGACAAACACTGCATAGGGAGGAGGTCGGGGTGGATGGGTGAGTTAAAAATCACCAGACTTTTGCCCAGGAGACCGGTGTTCTTACCCCGTGTGAAACCAGAAGTCAACTTTAATTTTTTTCTCACCTATCTTCCGTACTTAAGTTACACCACTTCTCGTGTTATTTTAACCCAAACCCGGATATTTTCCTAAACCTAACTAAGTAGTTTCTGTGAAGATGGAAGTTTATTTTGAAAAGACTGGAGTGGAAATTGACACACTCGCCAACCTAAGGAATCCAGTGGTACCAACCAGGTCATACTAGCTTGTCGCAAAGGAGGCTAAATAACATTACGAATTTATGCTAAATTTTGGCGAGGAAAACTTGTCATGGCCATTTTCAAAGGGGTCCCTTGACCTCTGACCTCAAGATATGTGAATGAAAATGGGTTCTATGGGTACCCACGAGTCTCCCCTTTACAGACATGCCCACTATAGTCAAGTCATAGTCAAGTCAGCACACTGACACACTGACAGCTGTTGTTGCCTGTTGGGCTTTGACTTGAGCATATTTCTTATGCTAAATGCAGTACCTGTGAGGGTTTCTGGACAATATTCGTCATTGTTTTGTGTTGTTAACTGATTTCCAATAATAAATATATACATACATTTGCATAAAGCAGCATATTTGCCCACTCCCATGTTGATAAGAGTATTAAATACTAGACAAATCTCCCTTTAAGGTACATTTTGATAAGATAACAAATGTGTGATTTATCGCGATTAACTTTAATCGTTTGACAGCCCCAGTTGCTGGACATTCGTAGGAAAAAGCACGAAAAATGAGGAATAACTTTTCATAAGACATCATACGAGCCGTTGTATGAGGATGCGTTGATTTTTACCAATTTTTACCATTAAAATTCATTCACTACAGCTCTTCGATAAAAACATATTTGAGGCTATGACAGTCTGGGTCAGTGATGAGTTTCTGAACCAGCTCTTTCTGTCTGATCCATCTTTGTCTTTGTTTGGGGCTCCAGAAATGGCTCTTCTAATCTAGCTAATTGCCGTTTCCCAGAGCTCGGCATTTAAGAAGAAGAGCTGGGTCACCAAACAGCCGTTGATCAAAACATCCTATTAAGGTGAAGAAACAAAAGGCTCTCACAATCCTAACAATGTGCCACTGGTGATTCAACAGTTTGCTCCGTGGGCACAAAGCATTAATTAGGGCAATAACTTCATGCTATTGCCGTTCTATAGTCTCCATTTCTGTATGAGTGCATCTATTTATGCTCTGAAGTTTACCGGGGACTCTGACTTGCCGAGTGTGCCACATTCCCCCGTCCCATGTGCAGATGTGTTATTGGCGTAATGAGGAAAATACTTTGGGGAAACGTGGGAGAGAGGCCCCCCGAAACCCCCAAAAACTTTCCTGACAAAATAATATTCCTCATTGTGGTCACTCGTAACGAGAATTGACATAATTACTTGGACCCATTTCTTGTCTAATTAGCACACTTCCACAGTGGACGGGGACTAGCAGTTAGGCAGGAGAAGGGAATCGGACAGGCATGGCAGTGGCAACACAAAAAAGGGGCCTCTGGTTTCAGCGTAATTAGGTGAGACAATGCCCCTGACTGTTTTGAGCTATGGCAGCGGCTCAGAGCCGGGGCCGAGCAGGCGAGCGGACGCCCCGCGAGCTACGTCTATCCGAGACCCTAATAAGCCCCTAATTGTCTTTTTTTGATTCACACGGGCAGCGCAGGCAGACATGAAGACAGCCTATTCTTGGTCTCCCGCGGAGAGCATTTCCCTCGTCCCGTAGGACGGGAGAGATGCGAGTTGACTCGTTCAGGACCTTCACTGTTGGCCCTCAGACTCCGGACAACTTATGTTAACGTCCCGTGACAGCGTCCCGAACCTGGAGAGCTGCCAACACGTTGAAAACAGAGACGCAGGGGCAGCTAAGTTTTCTTTTCAGACAGCCAAGAGGTGCATCAGAAATGACTTCCTATTATTTTCTGGTTTAACGGATGCCAAGAAAATAATCTTACAATCTTGGGATTACCCTTGATATGATATTCAGTTGAATGTAGTAAATCTTGAATACACAAGGCAAGACGTGATAATGCTCAAGCCTGGCAGTCCTCCTCTGTGTACATAATAAGCTTTATATTTAAGAAGAACTGAAAGCAAATACTATTGTCAAAGATTATAATGTAGCTCTTCATCTTCGTTATCGGTCTCTTTTTGTTTAGTTATGGAAGGAAATGTAGTTAGTTAACATCATGTTAAACTGCTACAACGACATTATTATCACCTTTAAATTTGAAACGGACAACATGTTGCACGTCCAGCAGACACTGAGTCCCGACAATATTCCCTCTCCTTTTCAACGTATCCTCATACAACGATTTGTATGTTATCTTTAGAAAAGTTATTCCTCATTTTTCTTGCAAGATCGTACTTGAGGTTAAAATAACTACGGAAGATGCGTAATTTATGTACGGAAGTTACGTGACAAATAAATCAATGTTGACTTGACTGGTTTGACACGGGACACGAACGCCGGTCTCCTGAGCGAAAGTCTGGTATTTTTTGACCCACCCCTCCACCCCGACCTCCTCCCTACATACCGTTTGTTAATCTTTATACTTCCTGGTTTACAATTACGTAGATTACATATAAATTGATTTTGCGAGATACATATGAATTACAATTGCATTACTTTTCATAGGTATAGCTACCAACAATGTTTGAGAACAGTCTGTCCTTTTAGCTCTGTTTTGGTCTCCACCACCAACTCCTGAGGGAAATATCAGGCTCTTTAGCTGTTAAACGCTCCACTTTGTTCACCAGCTAGACGCTAGTCTGCTGTTTGGTGCTGGGCAGGAAGCGAACAGTGGGTTTATCAGGGCTTTTTTTTTTGCTGAAAACAGCTGATGATGCTGATGAGAGAGTCTGGTTATAATCATCTGTGGGTTTGTCACGAAGAACAACCCCTTTCCCGTTACATTCGATCAGTCATATAAAAATACTAGGGCTGTCAATCGATTAAAATATTTCATTTCATTCATTAATCTGACTTGACTTTCACAAAACTGCATGTGATAATCATAAAGTGGGCATGTCTGTAAAGGGGAGACTCGTGGGTAACCATAGAACCCATTTTCATTCACATATATTGAGGTCAGAGGTCAAGGGACCCCTTTGGAAATGGCCATGTCAGTTTTTCCTCTCAAAAATTTAGCACAAGTTCAGAGCGTTATTCAGCGACAAGCTAGTGTGACATTGTTGGTACTAATGGATTCCTTAGGTTTTCATATTTCATAATAGTGCCATCATCGTCACTCTAGCTTTAAAACTGAGCCCGCGACAAACTCCGAAAGTATTCACGTTCATGTTACCTGATCGGTTACGTCAACAACAAAGCAGCGAAACAACTTCACGAACACAACACTGAACGGTCGTCACCTTTTCTGTTGTTTTCGGTGCAAAAAGTGACAGAATGCAGTTTTAAGTGTCTGCTGGCTGCTATCATTGTGATGGAATCGACATCCAACTTGTTTGTAACTTAAATCAAATAATTTGTCTTAGCTAGAACTGAATATATTATGAATATTATCAGAATCACTTTCTTTTTTCTCGCCGCTTAAGGGAACTATAAACCACAAGCAGCTGGACTCTACAGGCTGCATTTCAACACTGAGCCTGTTTAACCAAACACACACACACACACACAGACAGGTCCATATGTTTGAGGCCACGTCTACTGGCAGGTGGTACCCAGAAGACTTCACTATATTTTATAACTCCCTCTCTCTAACATCCCCTGCGGTCATGGCCTCTCCGCTCAGAGGAACGTCAATCCGATGTGCCCTCACTCCTTTAATTAGCTGTCAATTAGTGCAAATGAATCAACTCTTCGCCTAATTAAGCAATGCCACCAGGCAGCTCCCATATACGGGCCATTGTGTGAGCAGCATGAGAAAACCACAGCTAGCAAACTCGCTTTGGATCACGGGTGCAACTTAACGATCACACTGACACACTGTGTTCAGGGAGCCGTGTGTGTGCGTGTGTGCGTGCGCGTGTGTGTGTATATAAGGGAGGGTGATGTTACACACTTTACGCTACAGTGATCAGGCAATGCTGAAATATTTTTCCCTGAATCATATTCTGTTATTTTATGCATCTTGAGCACCATGATAGCTTCAGTCCACTTAGCATCATTTCCTATTTTTAACCCACTGTCACATTTACAAAAACACACTCTCAACAGGAGCACTTAACTCTCCATTTAGGCCTTTAAATGTTTCTAATCTTCTAATCCCCCAAATAGGTCATAGTTTCATGTCTGATTCAGATGGATCGCTCTGTGGATTTAACACCAGCTTGTCCTTTACTGAGAAGACTTTCAACAAACACGTCACTCATGCCACGCCGGATGATTTAAACCTGGGGTGGCCAAACTGCGGCCTGCTGCTAGTTTTGCTGCTAGTTTTTTTATAAACTAGAATACGGCTTGAGCATATTTCTAATAAATTGTACTGTATGTACATTGCACATCCTAGTTTAAACACTACAGTTGATGTCGACTACATTTAGTGGATGGATCTCCGTCTTAACCTCTTGGCACAGAAAACGTGATGTTTGGTATCTTCAAAAACCCCAAAACAATATTTGCTTATAATAAATTTGATATGTTTTCTTTTAATCTTTTATTCATAAATATAAATTTAACAATAAATACCTTATTTTGTTGTTTTCTTGAAGGATGTTGAGCAATATGTGAAACCACTTTCTAATTCGACTAAGAAAACGGCTATTAAGACGCTCAATATATGTAGGTTTTAATATTTTTGTTTAGTGTGATATACCCTCTGTGACTTTTGTTATTGTTATACTGAATGTGAATTATGTTCTTGTCTTTGATAAAGAAAGTAGAGATAAGTAGCCAACTAGTGTGGAATAACATGCCGCCGAGGGTTGGTTTTCCTCCCGTCCTCCACAATTTTTTGAGTCACCAGCTACTGATCTTAATATTAGACTTACAGATTTACATCTGTATTGTAGCCTTTTAAGTGGGCGCTTAGGCCGTGAACAGAAACCAATATTTGGGAATTTCTGCCTGTTTTAACTTCACCTATTTACAGATTTACACATAACGTCATAGTATTTTAAGTGGACACTTGAGAAGCAAATACAAAAATACGTTTTGTATTATGTGGGCACACCAATAAACTACTGTAATGTCAAGTTAAACTATTTAGTAGTGTTGAGTTATTTTGATAGAAAATACATTTTCTACAGCAAGTGGGGTTTTCTGGTCTAGAAACACTGATTTTCTTTTAGTGTAACTGGTTGAAAACTACGCATTTACTATTGTTTGGCCCGTGACTCCTTATATTTTTCTGTATGTGGCCCACAATCAAAAAAGTTTGGCGATCCCTGATTTAATCTGTCACTGTATTTGGTTATGCATTTTAAAAAGGTGAGAGCATGTGAACTCCTTTCCGTTTGATTTCCAGGTAACTTTTTTTTTCAATTCAAGTGTCATTTTCTAGAATATTTGAATAATCAAAAACTTTAAGTCTTCAGCTATGAACTTCCTCCTGTCAGCCAACTTTTTCATCCACATGAAAGTGTTATTTTTTGACACTGAGCAGAGTTTCGATTCCATTTTCCAAAATGTTTATGATTTCCCTGGGATTAATACCCTGTTGTTTTCCTCCCACTTACAACCTCAGACTCCAGAAAATCATGTTGTCATGCAGTCCACATACTTAATTTACAGTCGGAGTGGAAATGTAATCTCAACAAACATCTGTTCACTTCTGACTCTCAAGACAAGAGACTGATTTTTTATTCTTAAGAGTGATATTGTTTTCAGTCGACTGAATAAAATATTGGCATCACCTTTGATATAAGTCTACAGTTACACTGATTTTTCAAGGTTGCTTCATTACTGAGAAAGAACTTATAACCACAAACTAAAATCTAATTTTCACTCATAGGGGACGAGCTATTTTATACTCACATAACACACAAGAGGATGGATATTGAATGAATCAGTTAAGGTGTTGCAAAAGGTCAAGTGGGCGACTAATTAAACAATCTGCACCTCATTGATTGAATGAGCTGCATAGGTGCCCTGACCAGTTAGTGCAGTGATAAATCAATTAGTAAAACATTAGAAGTAAAAATATATCAAATGTTTATCTTGGAACGGCTGCAGAGCCGTAGCCAGGATTTTATAAATACTGAGGACGAGACACCGAAAAAAAAAAAAGTGTTCCGAATTTTTTGAATTATTTTGATTTTTCATTTATCGAGTTGTCCAATTTTGGAAAGTTTTATTGAAACTGGGCAGGACATTTCTCAACTGGATTTCCTCAAGGAAAATCAACAGCTCTAGGGCTGTCACAATAACGATATTATCACAATATCTTCAGAAAATTTGAAAGAAAAAAATAATAATAACGCTATCAGTCAAATTAATTTTTTTTGGTGAATGAATTACACTCAAAATACGAGTGTAGGGAGTTGGAGAGAGAGAGAGTTTGTAACCATAACTGTACAAAAAGCGAGAACGGAAAGAAAAGGAAATGATTTAAGAGCCGCTGGATTATTTACACAATATTATCATATGTGTATTATTAACAGGATATCAATATTTTATTTTTTTAAATAACACGGTTATCATCAATACCGGTATATCACAACACCCTTAAGCTCAATTAATTAAATCAAAATAACTGCCTGTATTTTCCTTTAATTTAATTAATTTCCAGGAAACTTTCCAGGAGATGATTAGGAAATCAAAGACCCATAAAATAAAATGTTTTGTTGCATAGAGGACAAACTGGTTAAACATTAGTGAAGGTCACTGCCTGTTAACTTTTTTCAGTAATTTAGTAAAAAGTGTGTTGAATAGTTATATTTTTTTTACATCATTTCTAAGCTTTTCATATGCATTTTCTAATTTATGAATTTTGTTTTTAGGTGAATCACTGAAACACTGACATTGGTTTTTTTTTGTATTTAGTGCTTAGGCAGGCTCCTGAGCTAACGTCCACTTGGAGTATGTGTTTGTTTGTGTGTCAGTGTTGTCAGTGTTGCCACTGCTGCAGTATGTCTTTCAAAGGGCTGCAACTAACAATTATTTTCATTATCGATTAATCTGCCGATTATTTTCTAGATTAATCTTTGGTCTGTAAAATGTCGAAAAAATAGTGAAAAATGTCCATCCTGGTTTCTCGAACTCCAAGGTGATGTCTTTAAATTTCTTGTTTTGTCCAAAACCCAAAGATATTTAGTTTAATATGATATTAAACAGAGAAAAGTTGGAAATCTCCATATCTGAGAGGCTGAAAACAGCATTTTCTGCCATTTTTGCATGAAAAATTACTTTAACGATTAATCTTTTATCAAAAAAGTTGGCGATTATTTTTCTGTCGATCGACTAATCGATTAGTCGACTAATCGTTGCAGCTCCAGTCTTTCATATGTCGTCTGAGGTTACCTGTCTGACTTGTGTCTCATTGTGCATGGGTGACCAACCTAGTTTCCCCTTTGGGAATTAATAAAGTTCTTAAGTAAATTACTGAATCCTTTATATATTTAGTTGGCCTAAAAGTAGTCCAATTCAAATATTTTGAGTCTAAAAATACTGGAATCAGCCCAAAAATGATCTTCCATGCGTACGTTTTTTAACTACATATGTAAATTCCCTCAAGGTTGCCCCAAAACAAAACGCTTCATTAAGTCTGTACGTGCATGCTGGTTCACTCAAACACAGTGATGTAAGGATGCTTTGTGTCATGAAGAAGCAAACTCATTTTCAGGCACATGAGCAGTTCAGCCATGTTGCCTCCCTCCCTCCAGCAGCCACTCTGGACCATTACAGGCTGTAATTGTTATTTAATGGATTAAACATTCATCCTTCCTGTGCGAACCCCCCGAGGGCCGGATGACAGCCTCGCCATGTTCACACCGCTAAACATCCCCCCCATCACACACACCCGGCGACGCTCATTTGACGGCAGTGTTTGTGCTTAAAATTCAATTACCCACTTATTGATGGCTCTCTGGGGTGCTAAAGAAGTGGACACGGTGCTGGTGGAGGTGTGGATGATTTCCCAGGAGGCCTCAGTCTCCTCCGCACATCTCCAGCTGGATCCATTTCATGGCTTTACTCATCAGCGGCAGACGCAGATGGAGCAGAAGCAGCCGTCATACACCTGCACACACCAGCGCACGCAGACACAGACACACACACACAAAACACAAGTAATTTATTATTGTGCGCTGACAGTGTAAGAGTAACAAGACATTCGGTGAGCCTTATGTGATGGTCAAGAAAATTGCATTTGAAATAAAATAAAATAAAATAATTAAACCAAACTAAAATTAAATTTACTTTAACTAAACTAAACTAAACTAAAATTCAATTCAACTAAATAAAATAAAATGAAATTAAAAATAAATTAAAAATAAAAATAAAACAAATCAAAACAAAACAAAAAACAAAATAAAATAAAATATCCCCATAAGAAGTGACCAAACTCAAACCAAAATCACATTTTATGAAGACAGGGCATAACTACACTTTACATTTTAGGGCTTCAACTGAGAATATCGATTAATCTATCAATTATTTAATAGATCGATTTAGTCCATAAAATGTCAGAAACTAATGAAAAAGTACCCAACACAATTTCCCAGAGCTCAAATTGACGTATTTACTGTAAATTTGTTATTTTTTCTGACTGACAGTCCAAAACCAAAAGATATTTTATTTAAAATGGCATAAAACTGAGAAAAAGGGTGCTCCACTCAGGCACATATATAGACAGCCTTTACATAAATTATGTATTAATTCTTATTGGTTATTATCATCCAAAATTGATTATTATTGTCAAAAGCCAAACCATATTCACCTCTATACTGTCTCCAAACATTTATAAGGGAAAACATGTTTGTTTCATTGCTTTAGATGCAACAAATCAGCACTTGACGCTGCACTAAAAGCCACAGGTAGCCCTACAGGTTAGCCACGCGTCTTAAAGTCCCCTGAGACCTCCGGGGGGGCCCCACGGGAACGCTCGGCTTGCCGCTGGCCTCGTTCCCCCGCTAATTACAGCACTCATCTCTGCTCTCCCACGAGACGCCACCACTCTGATGACAAGACGCTGCACAGTTTGGAGCTCTGCATCGCCGGGCAACAGCTGGGGCTGCCGGCTGCACGTCAATACCCAGTGGGGGGGGGGGGGGGGGGTAAGGGGAATAATGATGTGTGTGTATGTTGGGGGGAAGCATGATGCATTCATTCACACCATGCAGGGAGGATTTTGTTGCTATTTTGAAGATGACTCCCAAAATCTGATCTAGTCTTCTCAATCAGTTGAATTCCTGCTTTGAAACTTAAAACCACCAACACAATAAGATGTTAGTCTGAGGTCAGATATCCAACATCACATAATCTACCATGATTAGAAAATAAAGATGAATCTTGTTGTCCTTCCGTGTGACAGGGTCAGACTACAGCTTACATGTCCCTAAGGATGACACTGGATCGATGAGCTCTGTACATACTGTACTCCTCTCAGTGTGATTGCACTGACTGTTCATTAGCGGGACGCTGGGCTTTAATGGCCTGCACACTTCTGTCGGCCGTAAATCTCCAGACTCCACCCAGGTTTGCTCCCCTGTCTCATCAAAGGGTTGTGAAGAATGAAGTCAGTGTGATGAAAAAGAGAATGAGATTTATCTGCCTGCCTCCCTCCTCCTCCTCCTCCTCCTCCTCCTCCTCCTCCTCCTCCTCTTCAACGCACCAAGACGAGCTCATGAGCGCAGAAAAATGACAAGTGGGATCTCGCCCAAGGCACGCCCATAAATGTGATGATGCCACTGGATGTGTTTGAGATGCTGATGATGAGCCTGCTGCTGGCCAAAGGCAGGAACACCAGTGTGTCTTTCTGTCAGATCAAAATGTGGAGGGAGTACGGCGAGGACTCAGAGGCAGAGTAAGACAGATAAAAGCGAGGTCTGCTTTGTCTGTTAAGGCCAGAAGGAAGCGACAGAGGCAGCTGGCGAAGGCAAAAAGCCCAAGAGGGATGAGGCAGGCAGGTAGAACAGGAACATGTAGCTGGAGCACAAAGACATGAAGCTACACTGACAATCGGGCAGCTAACTAGTGTTTGCGGGCAGGTATACAGCGGGGGTTTCTCAATGTCAAGGAAGGATCCTTCAATGGCTGAATTTCAAGGATGCCACGGCATCGAATCCCACCGAAGGACTGCTCCAATGTCGAGGATCCTCCGAAAGTCTACCAAGGACTAAGTACTACGTTCAGAGGATTTTCAAAGGATGCACGTGTGTGTCCTCCATGCTCCCAAAACCCCCACAAAGCTATGTACACGAAATATGCGAGTAAACTTTCAGTTGTTGTGAGAAATTGCCAAACCAGTTGCTGAGTCTTCACTCATAATTGATCTACGTCTAATTTAAAGCTTCAGTAGGCAGAAAGTTTTTGGCATCATTGGGCAAGATTTCCATAATAACCTTTCAGCATGTTGTTAATCAAGTGTTCTGAGAGATAACTAGACTTCTGCACCTCCTCACAGCTCTGTTTTCAGGCTTTAGAAAATGTAGCCAATGAGAGGGAGACTTTGGCCAATCACAGGTCATTTCAGAGAGAGCGTTCCTATTGAGCGTTCCGATCGGCTGTGCTCCGGCTGGTGAGCGGTGCTTGGTAGTTTCTGAACTGATTTCAACATGGCGGCCGGGTCACAAATTTTCTCATTTTAGAGCTAAACAGTACACTACAAGATGATTCTGAAAACATTTGCGGTGAGAAATAGGCATTACAGTAACAGAATGTTGATTCATATTTGATCAGCGCTGCCTAGTTTGACCGTTTGATCGGAGTTTGCGAGTGATTGACAGATGCTCATAGACGGCAGGTTCCAGCTCGGCTCTGATTGGTTGTTTTCCTTCGGTCTGTGAAATCTTGCAGATGCAATTAGGAGCACCGGAGGACACAGAGGAACATGATTTTTTTTTTAAGATTACCTGTCTCATGCACTACTCTCAGGATATAGTGACCGTTTCATAAAAATCTTTTTTCTAAATCATATTTGCTCCAATTCTACCCACTGCAGCTTTAAAGGTTTGTTCCGACCTTCGTCGCTCAGCATCAGACTCGTTCAGCGAGCTATTAATAGCACAAAAGAGGCCGGCAAAGGCAGATACAGCGGGGTAGTGCCTGCATATTTCACATCTAACTCTTTATTTCAACTGAACCAGATTTGGTGATTGTTGGAAGAATCTATTTTGTAGGGCTGCCCCCTTGTTTTGGTGTTTGTCGACTATTTCTTTAGTCCATTAGTCATTTTTTTATGATTTTTTAATGCTGAATATCTTATTTCCTAGAAATTTATGAGCACATCTTGAGTAAACACAAGATTTAAAGTGGTGCTTTTGTGCGATTCTTTTTGGAGAAACTCAGTTTTACAGATCTGTCGATTAAATCAACTAATCGATAAGTCGACAAAATTTCACGAGTGTTAGTCGTCTAAGAATTTCTTTGGTCGAGGACAGCTCTACTATTTTGAAATACCTGCGCCAGATCACATTCATTTTGTTATTGATTAATCTGTAACACTTTGTTTTACTTTTCTTTTCAAATGTGGACAACCCACCCCCTGTTTTTGTTCCTTTATTAAGTGTATGTAGGTTTGTTTCTAAATATTTATTTGTCTTCATTTCATTTGTGAAAATTTGAAAATGATAATAGAAAATGTCATTGCTTTGAGGTTGCAGCTTTAACCAGGAGACTTTGAACCTTTTCTAGCTGTTAGAGGCAGAATCCTTAATAAATAACTCAATTTAATGTCTGATATGACATCAGGAAAGATGAGCCAAGGATGAAAGTGCTGGATTCAGATTCAGATTGACTCTCTCTTTGGATGTTTCACCGTTAACTAGGCGGTCACAGCCACAATCTATTGAGCATAAGTCGAATGAATCATTATGATCATCTATTATAAACGGAGACCAGATATGTTACCCTGCTGGTTGCAGTTCTAGGTCTTAATCTTTCAGAGGGGCTAATTGTCAGAAAATGCTGTTTGACAGTTGGATGATGTCATGGTCTGACCAGCGAGTGTGGGGCAGTGGAGAGTAAAGACCTTTTTTTTTCTGCAGTTCCAGGTCAATAAATTTAGGTCAGAGAACAATACACTCTCTCTGTTAGACCGTAGCGGGGTGCCAGAACCCCTCTCATGCTCCCCTCTGACCCTCATCCCAAGCCTTCACATCCAACAACTCAACACGTTACACTTGGCAGACACACTAAAGCTCCCTGTGAATTGAGCCGTTTCATACCTTTGAATAAAGCAGGTTGGGGAGTCACCTTGTGGTTAGATATTACAATTACACTTCTTTCTTTCTATCTATCTATGGACTCTAAGGTCATGTGCTTGTCCTTTATTTTTTGTGTGAATTTGGTTTAAGGTGGAGAGTTACATTCCACGATTAAAAAAAGACATAATTAATATTTTAGGCTGGTTCAGATATTTCTAACTAGGCATATTTAAATGTTCCATTTTTAGGTCAATACATAAATGTATAAAAGAATCAGTATATTTCCACATCAGAATTGTATTGCTGACAGTCTAAAGGAGGCTTTGAAACAGTATTAATTGAGCCCTTCATATTGATATATAAAATGTACAGAAATTCCGAAGAGTTTGGTTCGGTTGACCAATCACAACAGAGTGGGCCAGCTGACCAATCAGAGCCGACTGGGCTTTTCAGACAGAAGGTGAAAAGAGTTGCTGCAGCACAGCCAGTATGAGAAAAAAAATGTCTTTTGAACATTAAAGCATGAAAACATGTTCTAGTAGAAACCCAAATTATAAGTATGCACCTGAAAATGAGCATAATAGGTCCTCTGTAATGATAGAGAGTTTGGAAACTATAGGCTACACAAACCCTAAATTTGGGAGAGAGAAAATTGTAATATCATACACGATGATGTCATATGATAGTCCGATTAAGCTAAACAATACATTTAGGCTTCAAAATGAAGTGCATAAACTAGGGCTCTCAAAATTAACACAATAACGCGTTAACATAAATTTATTTTAAAGCCACTTTAACGCAATCAATCTTTCGGAGGTTGTACCGGGCTCAGTTTTAGCTAGAGTGATGATACTGGCACCATATGAAACTAGAAAACCTAAAGGATCTAGCTTGTCATACTAGCTTGTCGCGAAGGAGGTTAAATAATGCTGTGAACACATGCAGTTTGGGGCAAGTCAGACACACTGACAGCTGTTGTTGCCTGTTGGCCTTGAGTTTGCCATGTTATGATTTGAGCATATTTTTTATGCTAAGTGCAGTACCTGTGAGGGTTTCTGGACAATATTTGTTATTGTTTTGTTAATTGATTTCCAATAATAAATATATACATACATTTGCATAAAGCAGCATAATTGCCCAACCCCATGTTGATGAAGAGTATTAAATACTTGACAAATCTCCCTTTAAGGTACATTTTGAACGGATAAAAAAAAAGTGCGATTAATCATGGACAATCGTGCGATAAATCGTGATTAAATATTTTAATCGATTGACAGCCCTAGCATAAACACGTCAAGGTATTATAGGCCTGCAGAGCCCTGGCCTATACAACCACCATGTGTAGCCTCACTAGATTTAACCAGAGAAAAAAGACACAACTCAGAAAAAAGCAATAGACAATAAAAACTCCACAGCAGCAGCAGCAGCCACAGTTAGTGTGTTGATGTAGCCTACTCACCTGAACGCAGAAGTCAAAATCATGGCTGTATGAAGAGAAACACAACAGTCACAACTAGGATCCTTGAGCATTTTAACAATTAGCATGTTAGCTTGACCCAGAATGCACCTGTTATTCGAAACGTAGTGGGTGCGTTTGATTTGTGTCACCTGGTTAGCACGGGCTGGTGGTGCATTAAAACCAGTGATTAATAAAGTTTAATAAAAAACTTTTTTGTAACCTGTGCCGAGGTAAAATAATGCTAACATTGCCCATAGCCCAATAATTACGTAATTCTTTATTTCATTGCGATGTTGTTGAACTTAACTGCTAGCCCAGGTGTTGTGGTCCGAGTTGTACCCGCCCACCGAGATCTGCACACATCTCGCGAGAGCGCGCACAGCGAGAACTAGCAGACGTGACGATTGTAATATTCTACTGCAAAGTAGTAGTAAGGCTAGTAAAACAGTGAGTTTGTGCTCCCATTTTAATGTTTTTACTTAAGTTACTGTTATTTATTTATTTATTATTGATATTAACCCCTGGCATGTTTTGTGTTTTATGTTACTTTTTATTTATTTATTTTATTTTTTATGTTTGTTTGTTTTTATTTATCCCTGTATTTCCTTTATATGTATTGTTTACCTATGTGTTGATTTAATTGTTCTTTGTATTGTTTATAAATTTAAAATAAAGTTTATTGAAAAAAAAAGAGTATAGATGCAAAAGAGCCACTGCTGCCATTTTGGCTCTTATACTTATAATATTTTATTGTTCAACACAGGCCATTTCAGTAGAATACAACAATAGAATAGAAATAATTTTGTTTTACTGTTGTACTGCACTTTTTAGGAGGATGTTTTACTGGTGTCCAGTAGTCGCTTTCAGTCCAAAATGGCGTAAGCGTAGCTTTGTAGCTGGGAGCTGATGTTGCAATGGAACAAACAATTGACTTTCACTTCTTGGCAAGTTCTTTGGTACTGTTTGTGGGTTTCATTAATGAATAATTTATGAGTGACTTTATTTATGAGCTTTGTATTTCATCTACAAACACGTCCATAAACATTTCAATATATTAATATTCTGTGTGGTTATTACTGGGGGACAAGAAGAGTTGAAGAGAGATTTTTGAGGAGAGTTGATGAAGCAAAAATACATTCTTGTTAACCAGTTTTTAAAAAGTATGTCATGTTAAAATGAAAACGTCTGTATAATATTCTGGTTAATATACAGATTTGCGCTGTGTACTAGAGAAGATGGACAGAAACAGTTCATACCGTGAATTAAGATAAAATATTATGAGACTGTATCTGTAAAACATGTGATCAAAACATAAACATAAACAAATCATCACATTATCTGTGTTATCTGTGATCGCTTTATGAGCCTTCATCACTGCAGCTGCAGTTTTATTTCCCGCCGCTAAAAGCCGCCGCAGCGTGCTACGTGATGACGTCATCTTAGTCCATGATAAAATCCCTGTGAGAGTTCTCGTTTCTCGCCGGGTGCGGTGGCGCGCGCCTGTAATCCAAGTTACTGGGAGGCTGAGGCTGGCGGACCGTTTGAGCTCAGGAGTTCTGAGCTGCAGCGGACTATGCCGATCGGGTGTCCACGCTAAGTTCGGTATCGATATGGTGCTCCTGGGGGAGCCCGGGACCACCAGGTCGTCTAAGGAGGGGTGCACCGGTCCAGGTCGGAAACGGAGCAGGTCAAAGCCCCCGTGCCGCTCAGTAGTGGGATCGCGCCTGTGAATAGACGCTGTAGTGCAGCCTGAGTAATACAGCGGAACCCAGTCTTTTACACTCACCAGGAAACTACTGTTTATACACAAACACTCAACCACTATATACCAGACCATTTTACATCACACAGCAGCTTCTTTATCTTCTTATTCTCATGATAAACCCTCACAAACCAGCTGCTCTGCAGCGCCTCCACCTGGAGGACACCTGCTACTACACCAACCACACTGAATACTGCTCATCATGTCCTGCAGGTGGAGGCAAACTAAAACTATAAACATTAAAGAGCTTCCTGTTGAGCTATTCACTGACACACTTTTCCATTCACCTCTATCAGTGTTTTGTGGTGATAGTTTCGTTCTAGCGAAAGTGAAGCAACCGTTTAAATAAAGGAAACAACACAGAACCATAGTGGGCCTTCACTAATTACAATATATGCTTTTAGGTAGTATCTGCAGAGTTGTAATGCCATTGTACCAAAGTTACACATTTCTTGATTTACATTTAAAAAAATCCATCTAATTCTTTAGCTCTGCTCTTCTACCAACGTACTGTTTTCCATGTAAACTGTGACATCAAGCTGCAGTGTTTCACCCCTAGATGAGGCTAACTGACATTAACTGAAAAAAATAACTCAAAATAACTATAACTTTAGGTTGGTTTCCAATGTCTCAGGTGTTAAGATAAAATGCTTCAATGTCTTTCTTTCCTGACTTTCTTCTTTGTCAGCTGTCACAGCAGAGGGGCATAAAAACACACAGGCCCATCCTGCTAACTTTACTCTGTATGTTCACTGCTGTGCCAAAATTGGTTGTCAGGTCTTCCCACACTGTACACCGACTGTTTGATCTTTTTAAAAAGGTGAAATATTTTCACTGAGGTTCAATGACACGAGGGTCATACTGTATAGATTTTGCTGCAGTTTTGTGGCAAGTCAACGGCTCTTTAAAATGACTGTGTAAAAAATAAATAAAAGGTGGGTAAAGAGTCTTTAGGAGGTCTTACATCAGGTCCATGCCAGAGAAATGCTTCAACCTCTGTGTTTTCATATTTAATTTTTTCTCAGTTGTCACTGCATACAGACATAAAAACACACAGAGGCCCAGCCTGCTATTTGACTCTGTTTATGTTTACAATAGTGCCAAAATCCCACAGGTTGATTGTTGTTTTTCCTCACAGTCTATTTAATTGGTAGTTGTTGTTTTTGTTTTTTTTATCAAGGTGAAATATCCTCACTTAGGTTTGATGAGGGTTACTCATAAGTCAAGTCAAGACAATTTTATTTATATAGCCCAAAATCACAAATTTGCCTCAGGGGGTTTTACAATCTGTACAGGATACGACACCTTCTGTCCTTTACAGTAAGATCCTCTCATCGGATGAGGAAAAACTCCCCCCCAAAAAAAACCTTTTAACAGGGGAAAAAATGGAAAAATCTCAGGAAGAGCAACAGAGGAGGGATCCCCCCCTTCCAGGATGGACAGACGTGCAATAGATGTTTTGTATACAGAGTAACAACATAATGAAAATACAACATAGACAATCCATATGTTAACAAGACTCGGTCAAAACCGAGTATATGGCTGGACCGTATATGGTCAGTATGTGAATTGGTGGCTAAATTGTTACACAAATAGTCAGTGGTCATGTCTATAATGTTTTGTATCTTTGTGTTTTCACTTATATCTTAATGCTTGATTGAAAGACAACTTATAATGAAGCAAATGACATTCAGTACTAGTAAATGGTAACATTTACTAGTCAGTATATTACACATTTTATACAAGGTGAAAAGGTATTAGCATGACATACAGTATGCAAGGTTAAAAGTATTTCAGTTTTTTATTAAAGCATGTGTATCAAAAGCATTCATCAAGTGGTGTGTAACAATATACATACTTCAGTAAAGTTTATCAGCGTTGAGATATTCCAGCTGTCATCACTGACGTTGTTGCTGCTGTATTTATTCCTAGATTGAGTGTTAATGGAGCAGATGCAATGTTAACGTAGTCTGCCACTGATCGATCCGAACTCAATTCAGAAAACAAGCATTTTAAAAGTTGGTTGCTTGTCATGGTAACAGACCCGACAAAGCATGAATTCAGACTTTTTACTAATCAGCATCATTATGTAGTTATTTCGGCAGACTTTGATCCGTTTACAACAACGTCGCTGCCGTATTTAATCCTAGATGACGTTATGTTGAGTGGTGATTGAGTAGCTGGTGTTATCATAGCCTGGCATTGATCGATCCGAACTCCGTTCAGAAAACAAGCATTTCAAAAGTTGTTTGCTTGTTGTGTTGCGGACAGACTTGACAAAGCATGAATTCAGACTTTTTACAAATCGATATCATTATGTTGTTATTTCGGCATTATTTTGATCTATTTATTGCAATTAAATCACAGCACAGTCTGTTTATTTTGGGTTCATACCGCAGTAGTGACGTGTGGCTGCTAGATCGTCAGTTCATGGCGGAAATGGAGGAAAGTGAGGCGAAAATTTGCAAACATAACGTAACTTAAACAAACATAAACAATAACACATGCACAACAACAGCACTATGTAATGTTACATTGAACCGCTGACACGCTCCCCAGAAAACGTAAATACGGAACTGTTCTCCGCCTTTTCATTTTGAAAGAGCAACGACCAATGAGGAGACTCCAGCAGTCAGCCGACCAATCCTGTAACTTCATCACTCACTCACTCACTCACTCACTCAGTGACAGACTTTTGCGTCTGTAGGGCTGGCCCTCTGCGGTCCAGCCAAAAATTGATAAATATAATGTGAACATATTTGAGAAGATGGATCCAGGAAGATGTGAAGCATCTTCCAGGCCTCACCAAACTCATACATTTCACAGTTTTGTGGCAGGAAACTTCTGAATAAAGTGACCAAAAAGAAAGGCAATCACAATGTGTTGTCACTCAATCAAATTCATATTTTAGTATCTAATAGGCAGAGATGTTATAATGAATGGCTTTTATTTGTGTGAACTGTGTTTCACATTGATAATCTTTTTTTTTTCTTTGACAGATTTATTGTATACTAAATTAACAAATGATATTTTCTGTTGAATTTGTTTTTTGATTCTCATAATAATAGCCTATTTTATTTTTTTCAGGTTGTATTGTTAGTTAAGTGATAATGTTATGTGTTCATATTGTATAATTTCCACAGTCAGTTAATAATAAACAAATCAGCACATTAACAATCAGATAAAACCAGATATGAAGTTTTACAGTGATAATTATTGAGAGCAGTCTTCATCACTGCAGCTGCAGTTTTATTTCCCGCCGCTAGAAACCGCCGCAGCGTGCTACGTGATGACGTCATCTTAGTCCATGATAAAAGCCCTGTGAGAGTTTTCGTTTCTCGCCGGGTGCGGTGGCGCGCGCCTGTAATCCAAGTTACCGGGAGGCTGAGGCTGGCGGACCGTTTGAGCTCAGGAGTTCTGAGCTGCAGCGGACTATGCCGATCGGGTGTCCACGCTAAGTTCGGTATCGATATGGTGCTCCTGGGGGAGCCCGGGATCACCAGGTCGTCTAAGGAGGGGTGCACCGGTCCAGGTCGGAAACGGAGCAGGTCAAAGCCCCCGTGCCGCTCAGTAGTGGGATCGCGCCTGTGAATAGACGCTGTAGTGCAGCCTGAGTAATACAGCGGAACCCAGTCTTTTACACTCACCAGGAAACTACTGTTTATACACAAACACTCAACCACTATATACCAGACCATTTTACATCACAAAGCAGCTTCTTCATCTTCTTATTCTCATGATAAACCCTCACAAACCAGCTGCTCTGCACCGCCTCCACCTGGAGGACACCTGCTACTACACCAACCACACTGAATATTTTTGATATGACACATTTCTCAGCCATGAAGCTCAATCGGGTATAGTAGGGGTTTCATTCACCCTGTTTATCGCTTTCAGTTTATTCTGTCTGTAACACATTACACTAGTATCCTGTTTTTGATCATACTCGGGTTATGGCGTTTACATGGAATATGAAAAACCTGGTTATTAATATCCCTGTATACAGTGGTAGAAGTACATTTACTCAAGGTACTTGTACTTTACTTGAGTATTTCCATTTTATGCAACTTTATACTTTTACTCCACTATATCTCAGAGGCAAATGTATTTTTTACTCCACTACATTTTTCTGACAGCCAGGGTGGGACGGCTCAGGCTGCCGTCCCACCCTGCCTGAAGTCCTCCACAATCGTCCCATTCCCGAAAAAGAACACCACCATTGGCAGCCTGAACGACTACCGTCCAGTAGCACTTACACCTGTCATTATGAAGTGCTTCGAGAAACTGGTCCGGACCCACATCGTCTCAAATCTCCCTCCCAGGCTCGACCCTCACCAGTTTGCCTACAGAGCTAACAGGTCCACGGAGGACGCTATAGCCGCAGCACTCCACTCTGCTCTGTCCCACCTGGAGAAGCGGGGGAGCTATGTGCGGCTGCTCTTTGTGGACTTCAGCTCGGCGTTTAACACCATCCTCACCAACAGACTGGTGACCAAACTGTCAGACCTGGGAATATCTCACTCCATCTGCCTCTGGATCAAGGACTTCCTGTCTGATCGCTCCCAGAGGGTGAGGGTAGGCCCCCACATCTCCTCAGCCCTCAGCCTCAGCACCGGCTCCCCTCAGGGCTGTGTGCTGAGTCCCCTACTCTACACCCTCTACACCCACGACTGTATCCCCACCCACTCCAGCAACAGCATCGTCAAGTTCGCTGATGATACTACTGTGGTGGGGCTCATCTCTGGGGGGGGTGAGTCCGCATACCGGGACGAGGTGGAGCAGCTGTCAGTGTGGTGCTCAGACAACAACCTGGTCCTGAACACTACCAAGACCAAGGAGCTGATCATTGACTTTAGGAGGAAAGAGACGGACATTCAGCCCCTGTTCATCGGCGGGGAATGTGTGGAGAGGGTCTCAGACTTCCGGTTTCTGGGTGTCCACATAGAGGATGACCTGACCTGGAGCGTCAACACCACAGCTATCACAAAGAAGGCACAGCAGAGACTGTACTTCCTGAGAATACTCAGGAATAACCAACTCACACAAAAACTGCTCGTGTCCTTTTATCGTTGCGCCATAGAGAGCATCCTAACATACTGCATCTGTGTGTGGTTCTCCAGCTGCACAGCTGCACACAGGAAAGCGCTCCAGAGGGTCGTCACCACAGCCCAAAAGATTATCGGCTGCCCTCTCCCCTCCCTGGAAGATCTGTACAGTTCCCGCTGTCTCAGGGGAGCACAACATATTCTCAGGGACCCATCTCACCCGGGACATTCTGCCTTTGAACTGCTGCCCTCAGGCAGACGTTTCAGGACATTGAAAGCACGGACAAACAGACTAAAGAACAGTTTTTTTGCCAGAGCCATAACTGCACTAAACACAGCAAAAACCTGAACATCTTGTAAATATCACTGTGCAATAATGATACGAGTCGTGCAATACCTGCAGAATGTGAA
This sequence comes from Sebastolobus alascanus, assembly GCA_916701645.2. Classification (NCBI taxonomy): domain Eukaryota; kingdom Metazoa; phylum Chordata; class Actinopteri; order Perciformes; family Sebastidae; genus Sebastolobus; species Sebastolobus alascanus. Next base: position 1,594,590 of record CAKAOJ020000096.1, on the reverse strand, counting down.
TGCCTTGTGTGTGTGGTATGTGTGTTTTTTATTTTATTTATTTATTTATTTATTATTTCTCTGTTTTATATTTTATAGTTTTTAGAGGCACGTTACTGTTTGTTTCTTGCACTTTTTAAGGATTGCATTTAAATTTCGTTGTACTTGTACAATGACAATAAAGATATATTCTATTCTTTCTATTCTATAGTTACTTTTCAGATTACATTTTTTCCATACACTTTCTTTCCAGTATCTACAATGGATCTCCAAATTTCATGATTTTTTTTTCTGATAAATTAAAGGATTAAGTGTTCTTTTAAGGGGTGAGAAAACTCTCCTACTTCTTAAATAGATAAACTATTAAAAAAAACAACCTTGCATTAGCTGGAAAATGCTAAATATAGTACTGTCTATAGAGGAAGAATACATATAAATATTGGCTGTGTCTAGAAGATAACCCGCAAATTGCAAAAACTCTTGCAAAACTCGCTGCCCGACGACCTATCCTAACCTTAATTATTCAAGGTCAATGCCTAACCTTAATTATTCGAGGTCAATGCCTAACCATGACCGGGATGCAATTTGCGTGTTACCTTCTAGCCACGACCATAAATATTTGACTGTAAGTTTACAGTAAATTACTGGCAACTAGTTGCATTACTTTCACAGTAAGTTACTGTGACATATTTACAGTCAGTTATGCCATCATATTACTGTGCTATAGCAGTATATTTCTGAAGAACTCCTTACAGTACCTCATCAAAAGAGACACAAATGACTGCGTAAATCATTATTTAATTTATTTGTTAATGCCGCTGGTTAAAGTTCGTGGTCTTCTGGGTGGTAAAGTTCGCTCATCAGTCGGTAGATGTACGACGGCGCGTGTCCTCCGATGTTAGAGATGAACAGCGTGATGATCTCAGGTGGGACGTAGTCAAACACCGGACAGTGCACGTTCACCTTTGAGAGAATCTCACCTGAAATACAAATTGTAAGCAGTGAAAATTAACTTTAGGATGTTATTCTACAAAAGAGGAACAATTATTTTAAAGGCTTAAAAACAGATGTTGAAAAGAAAGCATTTAGTGAAGAACGTCAGAGTTACCTTCGGTGAAAGGAAGCACCTCATGAGGGGAGACAAACTTGTGGAAGGTGTCTTCTTCATTTGGGAACTAAGGACGCAAAATAGTTTCGTCGTCATTTTTCGGTCAGCAGGAATTATGGAAATGTGGCAGACTGGAGCGTCTTAATACCTGAGGCGAGAGCTTGAACATGGGAGCACAAACGATCAGCGGTGTTGAGTGGTGTTTGGCTGCGAGGGCCAGAGTGTGTGTCCCATTGACGGCCCTCAGACCTCCGTTCGCCAGGACTGTCTGCGTACCAATGATGACCTGAAAAGAGATCCCCAAAAGGGTTATTATAGTAAACTGAAACTGAAACTAAAATAAGCATCGTTTGTAAACTGAAACTAATATTGAAACTAAATCTTTTAAATTGCCTGGTTAAAAGCTAATAAAAACAAAATAAAAATGAATGTAAATTCATTTTAGTTTTTTAGCTATAATTTATCACTACTGAAAAAAAAGAGACAGCTGAATTTCCAACTCTCTTGACGTTGAACCATAGAAACTGAACAGACTTGACCTTCTAGGAGATGGCGGCGCTATGCTTCAATTGCTTCCCATGGGACACTAGTGGTGCGAAGATTAAATATTAAACATTATGGGCATTCCTACACAGTTCTGCATGCATGTATTTTGTATGTATATGTAGCTACATACTTCTGAGACATTATAGCTGGCCCTAACAAAAACAAACTAAAACTAAATGCATAAAAACTAAACATTTCTGAAAAACTGAAACTAAACTAAAACTAGCCAACACAAGTCAAAACTAAAATTAATTTGAAAGTAATTGAAAAGTCAAAACTATTATAACCTTGATCCCCACACAGGTTAACCCACATGCTCTGACATGACTTCTTCATCTTCTTCTGTGGTGGTAAATACCTTATTAACACGAGACATGACTGCAAATATGGCAGCGTCTGTGATCACGGTGGTTTCGATGCCCGCTTTTGAGAGACTTGTTGCCATCTCATGTCCCTGGTGAGAGGTGAACAAATAAGATAAAAAATTACAACAATCTTTAATGTCAGTAACACCAGATTTTCTTGTTTTTGGCTGAACCGCAGAGGGCCAGCTCTACAAACGCAAACGTCTGTCACTGAGTGACTGACTGATGAAGTTACACGATTGGTCGGCAGAGTGTAGGAGTTTCCTCATTGTACCGCTGGATTTAACATTATAGACACGACCACTGATTATTTGTTTAACAATTTAGCCAAAAATTCACAGACTGACTGTACACGGTCCAGCCATGTACTCGGTTTTGACCGAGTTCCTACATGAACACAATTTCTTGTATCTTGTGTTTTTGCTGTGTTTCTCCTACCTGGCAGAAGGGGGCGCACTCTGCCACGATGACGTGGAACTTGCGTTTTTTGCGTGCAGCGTCTTTGAGGAAGGCCTCCACGGTGCGAGAGCGGCCGACAGTCATGATGACCTCGTTAGAGTGAATGTGCTCCAGGGCCTGCATCGCAATGTTGTCAGTTGTTCCCTCTGAAGAGTGAAGTGGTGAAGGGAGAAACAGCAAAAGTTTTTAACCTCACAGAATAAACACACTTCAATTTAATTAATGAATACCAGCTGATTGATAAATTACCTGCTTGTTAAAAAGAAAACAGAAAAAAACGTACCCAGCTCAGTCAGCAACTCATTGATTGCCTCGATGACGTTTGCTTTGAGGGCGGCGAAATGCTGTCTGAAGTTCTCCTCGCTGAGTCCTCCAGAGGTCAGCAGCTTGTGGAGAGATTCCTGCTGGTCCGTCTCTTCACTGCTGCCTCGAGATCTGCAAGAAAACAACGGAGCAAACAGGCTCATAGAGAGAGGAACTGTGCAAAGCTCAGACATTTTTTGCAGAAACGCTACATACAATTGTATTCATGTGTGATGATGTTAGTCCCCATAGAAATCATTTCATTTAGTGAAACCGTTTTTATAAAATAATAGACACTGCTTTGATTATAGAACTTAACATCATCTTCTCACTGGACTTTTCAGTATACGTGCCTCCTACTGTATGTGCAATTAATCCAGATCAGCATTGATATTCATGGGTCATGTGAGTGCACATAATCAGTGACCTCAATCTATAACCTTTCCTGTTGCAGTGACTGGTTTCTGTTCAGTCCTCACCTGGCATATTCCTCTCTGATGATCTTCAACACCCGTCTGATCATGTTACCAACAGTGGTCTCCGATGGCTGGGCCGCACTCATCCTCCTCCCCTCTTTACGGATTATTTCCATCAGATCGCCTGAAACAGAGTAGATGGAATAGGATATCTGTAAATTCCTTTTTACAGATAATTAATTTGTGGTTTTCATTCATACTTTACATGGATGGTGGAGTGCAACACAACAACACAGATGCACCTTTCTGTACAGTTTACTCATTGCTAAAGAAACATTTTTAACTCTGTATTATCATTCACATGCACTGCTGTCAGTTAGCAGTTTCATTTGCACCTCCATGCACATATATTTTATTCTACTGTATGCACATCTTGTATATATACCTTCGAGGTTTATAAAGGTCTATGTATTCATATCTTATTTGACCTGTCTCACATAGAAATCAAAAAAACTAGGTCTCCTCTGTAATTTAATCTGGTCAGGTAGAAACCCACCCACCACTGGTCTGTCAGCTCATTTTCCACAAATGATCTCGCATTGTTCACTCACTTTGTTCAATCACTTTAGTCAAGATAAGATTGAAAATAACAAGCTGTATGTCATAAAATTATTTATTATTTTTGGAAAATGTCATATTCATTAGAGAAAAAAATGGGTCAGGAACCAAGCCAACTTTCCTGAATTTTATTAATGAATTCAAACAATATACTGTAGAACCATCTTTACCCAATGTTAAAAACAAAAAAGCCATGAAGATTTTTAAATTATTAAATGAATATAATATGATGTATATAACATAAACTCTGGCATTATGAAACGAATTATTTCGCATTGTTCACTCAGATGTTAAAACTGTAGACTTTAAATAGAGATATGGGGGGGGAAAACAACTATGTCTATTTGCAGACTCAGTAACGGTGAGTGAACTTTATTATAAACTTGTTCCCTTGAATAAAACCTTCTCCATCTGTGAAATTCATGAATAGAGACTACAAAACATTAAAGGTCCCATATTGTAAAAAGTGACATTTTCATGGCTCTTATATTATAAAGTAGGTGTAAGTTCTATATAAATACTGTGAAAGTATTGAAACGCTTAATCCACAGAGAAATACACACAGCCCGTATTCAGAAACTGAGCTTTTGAAACAAGCCGTTAGGATTTCTGTCCATTTGTGATGTCACAAATCTACAATATTTAGACCATTTCAAAGTTTTAAACGTAAACATTCTAAATGGGTCCCAGTTTATTTCCTGTTGCAGTGTATGTGACATCAGCTGACAGGAAGTAAACAATGGTCCCAAGCTATTGCCTAGCAACGCAATTCTGTTGCAATTCCATTGAAATGTACTAAAACGGAGCGTTTCAGACAGAGGGTAAATACAGGTATATTCAAGCAGACAGCATGAGGAAAATAGAAGGTTTTTTAAACATTAAAGTATGTAAACATGTTCTAGTAGAAACCCAAAATACAAGTATGAACCTGAAAATGAGCACGATATGTCCCCTTTAAACTATTACCAAACTTCTGACAGCTGTTGCAGCAGGTTTGATAAAAGTCCTCACTGTTCAGCTACAGTGACAGCTTTCACACTAGCTACCTGCACTGCTGTAATGTCTGAGTTAAACTGTAAATGAACAGAGTGAGTCAGCATGAAGCACCTGCGCTGCTCCACCGAGCCTGAGCTGTGATCCTCCGGAGCAGAGCTGTGGTCTCCCGGGCTGTCTCCGCCGAGCCCCGCAGCGGCCCCGTCCCGCTGCCTCCACGCTTCAGGTCCGACAGGAACGCTTCAATCCTCTCCGTAAGGTCTGTTTCTTTGTCTGGGCCCGGCATATTTGTTTTTTATAAGCGACTTGCTGTCAGTGTAAAGACTAAGCTAACTCACTAGCATGCAAATCGTTTTGACGAGGAAGTAGGGCGAAAGTACTTCAGGAGTACATCCGGGTGACTGTGACTGCGCTTACATCTGATTGGTGGACCGCTTCACGTGATAGTGCCTCAAGCAACTGAACTTTTTTTTATTTTTTTTAATATAAATTTTATTGAACAAATTCAAATTTACAAACAACATGGCTAATAGATCATTGCATTAGAAAAAAAGGACAAGGTGCGTATAGAATAAAAACAGAGAAAAAAATGTGAAATAATACATGAAAATAATAATAAATTAAATTAAGTGCTAGGGCCGTACCTGTAATTCATATTCTTCAATTATGCTAAGAAGTTTCAATGCATTTTTGTTTTTCATGAATTTAAGGGATTTTATGTAACAAAGAAACTCAGAATGAAACACATTAAACCTAGGTTTCACTTTCATATACTTGGATTTGTGCAAATAAAATTTTCCAAGAATGAGAACGTTATTCACCAGAAAGTCATCTTTGTTATTGTCCATGACGAGACCATAAACAATGTCCTTTTGAGAGAAGTTTTCCAGATGAGAAACTTTTGGGAAAAGCCAGTCATGTTCAAGCAACTAAACTTGTTGATGTTTTTGGTCTTCCTTATTTGATGATGTACAGTGGGAGAAAGCTTGGAAAATTTGTGATAAATACTGTATCAATAATAAACTTAAGGAAGTGTCTTTCAAGATATTACATAGAATTTACATGGTAAAACTTGCGTTAGAAAGATTAAAGCTGGATATTTAATTATAAGTGTGATTTCTGTTGACTTGAAAATTAAGTATTTCCCATCTATTCTTTCACTGTATACAGGAATGTTCTGGATTGATGTAGCCAACTTTCTACAAAAGAAACTTAAGATGAATGTTGAAATAAATATGTTTGATGTAATGCTATATTTTAGTCAAGATAAGATTGAAAATAACAAGCTGTATGTCATACAATTATTTATTATTTTTGGAAAATGTCATATTCGTTAGGAAAAAAATGGGTCAGGAACCAAGCCAACTTTCCTGCATTTTATTAATGAATTCAAACAATATACTGTAGAACCATCTTACCCAATGTTAAAAACAAAAAAGCCATGAAGATTTTTAAATTATTAAATGAATATAATATGATGTATATAACATAAACTCTGGCATTATGAAATGTATATGTAATTCTTTTTGTTTTGTCTTCTTTTTGTCTTTTTTTTCAATTGTCTATGTATGTTTGTACCTCTGTTAATGAGCATGTGTTCAATAAAGAAAGCAGGATCTATTCCCTTTTAATATTGTTAGATGCCCGGAAATCCGTAATAGACCATTTAGCCCTCATCCTCCCAACCTCATAGCAAAATGTTAACATATTTCTTCTCAAAATATTATTAGTTAATTAATAAGGTAATTGTCATCTGAAGAAAAAAAAAAAAAGATTATTACTTTAGGAAAGTTATAGATGCAAACATGTAGGCTGGTTGTGGGATTCTGTTATTGACACTTTTTTTTTCCATTTTCCAGTTGTTGCGTATGTAACAATGTTCTTGACCTTTGACCTTCATGAGAAGTTTTTCATTTTGTGTCAAAAACTCTGAAGTTCCTCTTGGTGACATTTAGCACAAGGGCATTGTGGGTAACTCTGCTGACATGGCAGGGCTGTGTTGGATTTTTTTGCTATCTTAGTGGACGACCAGTTTTTGTTTTGGCATCATCATATGGAGGCTTCTGATAAGGTGAGCTCATGATAGGATTTAGTAGTATTGATGAAATAGTCTCATGCAGTGGAGTTGTAACAGGTGATGGGAGTCTCATTGGTCAGCATGATTTTCCTCAATCAAATAATTTTATGGTCCATCAAATCCAAATATTTGTTGGTGAATCGAGAAGGTTAGTGACAATTTCTCCCGTATAGTCCAGGTCTGATTGTCAGTCATTTATAATGGATTTTAATTTGAGCCTGGGTGATAATTGCAATGGTGCAAGTAACTAAAACCTGCCTTAAATCTAAATGAATGATGGGAAGTCATACATAGCATTGGTGACTAACAAATATATCTTGAGTCTTAGTATTGTCCTAATAGTTACAATTGTGACCAACAAGCATCTTATTATTTCTAAAGAATATATAAAACAAAAACAACACTCTTTGAAGTAATATCACAGCTCACTCAACCTCTGTTGTTGAGTTTTGAAAATGCTTTTAAGTTGTTTGTTTGGGAAGGATGTGCTCAATTTCTCTGTTGTTGTTTTAGAGTTTGAATGCACTTATCGGAAACTGTTTTGAGATAACTTTGTTTTGGATAAAACCGTGTTTCAAATGAATGTAAGGACTGAGTCCATACTCTCCTCAAAGTTCTCCAAGGACGTAAACAGCTGTGGTCATGTGACCACTGACACCAAACAGCTAAAACTGCTCAAATCTGATTCGGTGATCATGAATTACACATGGACACTGTAGGGCTGCCTCCTGTAGCAATTTGAGTCTAGCACTCACAATACTGTGATATTACTAGGTCTGACCCGAATGCTTCGAAGCTTCAAAGCTTCAATCGTTATCATGGTAATCGACCTCTAAACCAGTATTTGAATGCTTTGTTTTTTATATATATATATATATAAATGGATGGTAAATGAATTTGCACTTACATAGCGCTTTTCTAGTCTTCGGACCACTCAAAGCGCTTTACACTACATGTCAGCATTAACCCATTCACCCATTCACACACACATTCATACACTGATGGCAGAGGCTGCCATGCAAGGTGCCAACTTTGCCCATCAGGATCTAATCTAAATACTCATTCACACACCTGGCTAAGCCTTCGGGAGTTAAGCGTCTTGCTCAAGGACACATCGCCCCAAAGTATGTAATACTAATGCATGTACATTAATACATAAGTATTTAATAATAATGTATAAATCCCAAAATAGCCCATGAAATAACGAATAATCCCACAACATTATTCATATTCAACATTAATTATTATTACTTATTCTCAGACGGACATCGCCGTTTGTTACGTGTAGAGATGCGTGTGTGTACAGTAGAGCGTTAGCGGCACTGTCCCGAAGCTTCAAATACCTTCAAATATTTCTTACTGAAGCTTCGAAGGCCAAAAAATGGTATTCGGGAGAGCCCTAGATATTACAGCCTACGTCTGTGGGATGGTAAAAATGCTTCCTACAGTCCAAAACCACCTTGCAGACCCCGTATATTAGCATCACAAGTGGGAAATACATGTTAGATTACACCATAACTAATGTAAATCCATCCAATATTTTATTGAATAAAAGCCCAACACAAATTTACAAAATTTATCAGTCAACATAAAAATCATTGATTGCGCACAATGCGCATGTTCATTGTTAAAAATGTACCCATGACAGATGCCTCATTAATTAATCCCTGTCGGAAACAAACATCGGAATATTTGCATCCACCCACATTGGCATGTAACCCAACCTCATAAGTATTCCTAAAGAAAAGACGCACGCATGGATGGATCGGCACTGTAACTGGGAAGCGATATTTTGTAAATTGCGAAAGGATATTGAATTTACCAGTGTGTGAATAAAGGGGGCGCATGACTGAAAGGAAAATTTCAGAAAGTGTTTGGATTGCCGACTTTACGTTCCCTGTCGACACCTCCACCCACTGCACTCTGACTTGCATACAGTATGTATATAGGAATTGTATCACATAAGTCAGGTGGTTAAATTACTCATAGCCATATACACACACAATATTATGTTGCAAACAACTTCCTAAAGGACGAGGCTTTTGGTTTCTGGCTACTTTTGATTTGTGACAAATGAATGTTCAGGTGTTTCAAAAACAAAACGAGAACGTGCAAGAGCTCATAGAAGTGACCTAATTTATAAATGTATAAGAGAATATTACTCTGACAGCTCACAACCCCCCAAAAATATACCTGTAGAAGCAACTAAGTAGCATTTACAATATGAAAACAAACTAAAGACACGGTTAAATTTAGCTACCAAACATGTATGCAAATTAAGTGACATAACACAGAAGTTCAGTGGTTGCTAGTTTTCTCGTCAAAGTAACAACAAACCACTTTTTTTTTTTTTTTTTTTCTCAAATAACCTTCACTTGATAAAAGGGCACCAAGGATCTAGTTTGCTTGGCATGGCAAAGAATGTGTACATCAACAGAAGGGCAAAAAGACATTCGCTCATGGCACATCCGTTCAAACTGAGCTCAAAATCAAACATCGCTGTTCAACTGGTTGAAGGGAACAAGTTCTTATTCAGTGAGCTGCAACATTCAAAACAGTGCAGACAGAAAAGTGAAGTACCATGAGATGGACATACCTCCGATGTCTCACAGTGCATTTCTCCCTACAGCGCTTTTCATGTTTCAAACCACTAAATAAGCAGGTGAATCATTGTTTTCAAAAAGGACAACCGTGGTGCTCTTTCTCTTACAGCCGTGAAAACTAGAATTTGAGCCCCTCAACCCCACTTGCTGTTGTTTGTTTGCTGAAGCTAGTCCAAGGAGGGTGGATGTTGGGATGTGTTGGCTGACCGGCAGGCAGCTTCCCCCGAGGTAAGGAGCGCGGGGCCGTCCTACTCAATCAGCTTCTTTGCCTTGAAGAAGCGCCGCAAGTAGAAGACCTGCCATGTAGCCAGCCCAATGAGACAGCACATAGAGAATATGCTGAAGTACAGCACGCGTGTGTTGGTGGACTCTGGAGAGTGGCGGAAAAAAAGAGAGATAGTCGTGTTAGTGGTCAGGGACTTATACTTTTTGTTCATACAATGAACTAACCAAAAAAAAACAGACAATTTTACTCTCATTCCCCTCTTAGGATATGAAAAAGTGACACTTGCTAAAACGCATTAATCTTGTAAATTGCGTTAACTCACATTACACGTTAAAAATCAGCCTTTCTGCACGGCCAGAACCTGTGACTTTTCTGCTCACATTGAACGTGACCACTGTTCGGGTTTTGTTAATTGAAGATGCCAATGAAGTTTATTCAAACAAGACAACAGCGTCCTCAACAATAATCATGTTTCGATTCAATTTTCAAGCAAATTTTAGGTGAACTTTTGAAATGTTGCGAAAAAAAGAAATGTGAATTAGGCACGTTTCCTTCAAATGGTTTGGAGCGAATGAACTCGGCTACAGTGTAGGGGTGTAAAAAAAAAATACCGATTCACTTGAGTTTTGTGATACTGTATCGATTTACAAAAACACTGTCGATTTTTAATTAATAGTTTACATGCAAAGATTTGTGGCTGACAGTAGCTCAGACTGCACAAAAAGTAAAGTAGTACTATATGATGTTGGATGTTACAGGGACTGTGATTATTGAAAATGCAGATCCCACTGTTCTGATTGCATTAAAACTCAGATATTTTGCATATGGCGGTGTTTTCTTTACACTATGACATGTCATGATATGTTTCGTAATGGCAGATTCTTGCCAATACACGGACCTACTACAGCGTAGTTTGGTCAGAAGTTGGTGCTGTAGGCTATGCGTGGCTGTAATCCGCCAGTAAACAGAGTAGAGGAAGTAGAGGTTATATCCGGAAACAAAACAAGTCTGCTTGGCCATCTACCCATCTATGAGAGAATAATGGAGAGAGGTCTTGAGGAATTTGTTTCAGTTGGGCAAGTTTTAATAGTTCTTTCATGTCAGCTAGTGTTGGCCATGTTTCATGTTGCCGGAGACGAAGACAAGCACGTTATGGGAATATCTTATCTCATGCGATACTTCAAAATGCACATAAAATACACACAATACAATTCACAACAATCAAGACTGCAATTTTAGCCACAGCATGTAAAATACAACCTCATTAATCTTAAAACAAGCTGAAAAACAGCTATTTTGACAGTAGCCATGTGGGAAATTTGATCGTGGGACTGCTCAAACTGCAAGACAGTCAACCATTATTTTTGACGTGCAAGAAATCTGATCGTCCGAAGGTCCGATCATTGGTCATCCAGGGAATTAATCAGGCGTCGTGACCCCCCCCCCTTAAACTGCACGTCAAACAACAACCAATCTGGCAGACATTTGGCCAGATTCTAAAACTAGTTGTGGGCGACCAATACGGGGTTAAAATCAAGCTGAATCCATACAGTGTCTGGCTGCCCGGTTTAAGAAAACAATAAAACATGCACATGAAGTAATTTATGTGCTGTCTAACTGTCTGTCTAACTGCATTGTTTTCTTACCATTGGTGTCCCGCATCTCCTCCTCTCTCTTCTTCATGTAAGCAAAGTCATTGACGATGGACTCCGACAGGTCCTCGAGTCGCCTCAGCTCCACCTCGAGAGGCTTCAGCTTCTCCACCTTGGCAATCTGGAGAGACAAAACGGAAGCTACTAAAAAAACACAGAAAAGTGACGCCTGAGAAGCCGATAGTTGGAAAGATAGAACTTTTCTTTGAGTAGTGCCATTTTAAACTTTGTCCAGCAGGTGTCACTCTTAGACTGTGTTGTCAAGTCAATTTTATTTGCTCCGCCCAATATCACAAATTTGCCTCAAGGAGGTGCACATGCCTCGTGTGTTTGAACAAACTGTGGTTTGCCATTAACTCCTGTTCCTTTAGGTTGGTGAGAAAGCTTTTGAGCCTTTTCAACTGGTGTGAACTGAGCAGCTGCACCTCAGAAGGTGGAGCACAAACTGGGCCAACCACAGGATTATGTGATATTAATGTGTGACGTGTACAAATTCAACTGCCAAAGTAAATTAATACAATATTTATTTTAATTGTTATGGCAACCATTTTCCCTCATTTTGTGTTGCAAGAAAACACTTTTCCTCCACTTTATGGAGCAGTCTGTTGGTATTTACTATGGAAGTCCAGTTGCAGTCTCAACTAATAATGCTCACAACTATTTCTCTGCGTGTGCTCTTTAAGCACGACTTGCTGTCAGCCACAAGAATGAACTCGTCGCCCGTATGGTGTCGATGATGCAGTGAGTGATGCGGTTAACTGTCAGTTAATGTGACTTATATTTACAACTTTTGACACTTTCCGTGTGAACCCAAAATGAACAAAAACGAAAACAGCAAAAAAAAGCATCTGTCTCTCTTTTGTCTGGACCAAATGAACCAAACTAAAGCCTTAAATTGTGAAGCAACATTTGCGGCCCCAGACATGGACAATTTCCCCTTTTTGGAACTTGCACAGTGCAATCTGCCAGATATACTGCATGCTTCTGCCAAGAACACGTTCCCAAACATTGTGTAACAAACGGGCACTCTTTCAACATATTTACCAATACATCATGTACTGAACAGCGTGCAGATTTGTGGAAAAGTAACACACCCATCTACGTATGTAAATACGATTTCAGCCCTACCCTCCTAACTACAGACAAAGGGCAAGCCCAGTGGAGCTCTCCCTGAACATCAACCTACACACTCCCTCAGTATAACAGAACGTCATGTTCGTGCACCATGTGTGGGAAGGGGGGGGCGATTCTCAGCTAACAGGGCTTTATCACTTCTGTACTTATTATTAGGTGTTGTCTGAGGCAGCCACAGTGCCAAGTGCGATCCTTTCTCAGAAGGACTACCGAGGAATGGAAGTGATGATGCAAAACGATGTGTCCCTATTTAGGAAAATATTGAATGATGTCGAGGCAAAGAACCTCCTCCACTGGTTTCCCCATTTTATACACTGGGACACCTTGATATCATTGTCATGTTTTGACTGTGGACAACGGACACTTGGCAATGCCCTGACACACCAAGCCAACGGTCGGCCGTTGGCATGTTGAATCGGCGGTGGAGCCCGTCGGTGAGAAAAAAAAAATAAAAAAATCGCTGATTGTCTGTTCAGCTTAAACGAATCAGTGCACGAGAAGAGAAGCGGAAGTGAGGAAAGCAAGGAAAGGAGTAAAGTCAAGAGGAAAAACACAGAAGGCTCTTCTCATTTTTCATCTTCATCTCATCTGATCATTCCAACACACGGACGTTTTCACAACGACATGGCCATCTGGAGTGAAGCTAAGTGGTGAGTGAGAGTGGTGCGAAAATGGTCGGCAGACGCCGCTTTGTTTCATGTACGCATCATAACAACGGCTTGTGTATCCGCCGTCTTCGGTCTTCCGGTTTCCCTTTTTGAATGACGATTGCGTTCTACCGCTACCTGCTGGTAGGGAGAGTTATTTCCTCTCACGCAGGCGCAGGACATATGTGGTAGTCGGCTGTTGGCTGCAGTCCTTGGGGTGTGTTTGAGTGCAGCTTTTTGGCCAAGACACAGGCGACATGAGGCGACGCAACAGTCGGCCTTCGTCGCTGCTAGTTTTTTGATGTCGGTTTGGTGTGTCTGGGCCTTAATACAGCACAAGGCATCCACATTGCTGCCACCAGGAACAAGTGTTTAATGTGACACGATGTACATGAGGTACCGGAGCAGTATGTTCTTGTTTCCACAGCTCAACTTGATTTATTAATCTCATGAAGTCATTGCTTATTTCAATGTTGTGCAACAGTTACAGGGAAAGGATTGTAAGTCTCTTGCATCTCTTGAACCTGAACTCATTTTGTTTGATAAGATAGTTTGATAAATGGACTTTATCCTGACTAGGGGTGTACTTGAATATTTAACCAAGTGGGTCAATCTCAATTTTGGTGTTTAGGACATTCCTGTGGACGAAAAAGCTCTCGATCTACCGGTCAATCTTCGTTCCTACTCTCACCTATGGTCACGAGGGCTGGGTCACGACCGAAAGAAGTAGATCGCGGGTACAATCGGCCGAAATGGGTTTTCTCAGGAGGGTTGCTGGCATCTCCCTTAGAGATAGGGTGAGAAGCTCAGTCATCCATGAGGGACTGGGAGTAGAGCCGCTACTCCTTTGCGTTGAAAGGGGCCAGCTGAGGTGGTTCGGGCATCTAGTAAGGATGCCCCCTGGGTGCCTCCCTAGGGAGGTGTTCCAGAAACGGCCAGCTGGGAGGAGGCCACGGGGAAGATCCAGGACTAAGTGGAGAGATTATATCTCCACCCTGGCCTGGGAACGCCTCGGGATCCCCCAGTCAGAACTGGTTAATGTGGCCCAAGAAAGGGAAGTTTGGGATCCCCTGCTGGAGCTGTTGCCCCTGCGATCCGACCCCGGATAAGCGGTTGAAGATGAACTGAACTGACATTCTGGTGCCCTCTAACACTTTCATCAGGCTCAGGGATGCTGGCAATTGATTAAAACGGAAATGTAGCTTACTAAATTTTCAAGCCGAATTAGTGATGTAGTGAAATCCCTACTGAAAGACCAATGTCCCACATCCACTGACCTAGTCTACAAGCTGCAGACAGTCCGTCTATATCTCCAGTATCATTCTACAAGCAAACGGATCGGACTCCAACGCTTACCTCTTCATAGTTTTTGGCCTCCACACCATGCTTCATGTCCAGATTGATCAGCTGGTCAGGCACTCTTCCAGTTCCTGATTAAAAAGGGCAGAGATTTTAGCATCACATGCAATTAATTGAGAGAGAACATTTTAAATTGTGTTCACTCACTGTGCTATCATGTAAACCTAGAAAATCCTTAATTCACATGCCAACTAAGAAGCTTTTTACTGTTATTCCATTTATGTTTTTCTGTATTAATCATGATCCATTTCCAATCATTCCTTCTACCTTAACCCATTAGTTAACAGGAATGCAAAGTCTTTTTTCCTTTTCTTAACTACTGGTCAAATGTAAGTCATTACATAAAACATGACACATGATTTTCATAAATTCACATCTCTAATTTCATAACCATCTATCCATATGACCACAACAAAAATATCACCAAAGGGTTAAATGTCATTGCATATTTTATTTCTCAACAAAGTGGAGCAAAATGTTCATCATAAACTGCACAGTTGGATCTTTGCTCTTGTTCAATAAGGCATAAATGTGTTGATACAAGTTGTAGCATACTCTTTATGTATATCTGTCAGTGAAAGAATAATAACATTGACTTTGGTGAGTGAGAAATAAATTATAATGTTGTGCCTGTGAGCTGTGTGGTTTTGTGGGTTGACACACTTACCCATAGGTGATTTGCTCTCGAAGCACACCTCAAACATGTCATAGTCTTCTGTGGTGAATGCAAACTTTCCTTTTACTGCATCTTCCTTGGAGTAAAGAGTGTGGCTGGAGGAATCTGTGATCTACAAAATTAAAGAAAATACAGAAATTAAATATTGACTGTATATTTTGTGTTTTAATTGTACTCTCGACATCAATGATTCCTTGAGATTTAAATGAATGAATGAATGAATGAATTTGCTGCATTGATTGACAGTCAATCAATTGCCATTGGTTCCAGCATCTCAAATGGGAGGATTTGCTGCTCCTCTCTGTTTTAAATATAATATTATATGGTGAAGTTGATTGTATAAAATAAACAATTTAGGGATTTCAGCTTGGGTTCTGGGAAATTGCATTTGACATTTTTAATTCAGTCCTTTTGTAGAATAAACTATTCATTGAAAAAAAAATACTCAACACATGAAACTATATAATAAAACAAATAGTTTTTGCAGCCCAATTCACTGCATTAAAACCAGTGTGAAACATTCACCAAGACTAATAATTACCTCATTAATATCAGCAAACCAGTTTTTATTTGCCAGCTGTTAGAACATGGAGACTTCCACAATCTATTATTTGAGGATGTAACGTTCACGGGTTAATAATAACGTGGGGATAAACGCCATCGTATGATGTATGGAGGGACATTATTAACATCTTAATCATTAAAACGGCAGCACGTACAACACAAGCTGTGGTTGACATGTAGGCTAGCTGAGGTGGCTAACGTGCTAATGGCCGGTTCCTGTAAGACTGACGTGTAACAGCAGCAGAGCCGAGCCGAGCCGAGCCAGTGACAGTGACGGCATTATTTCACATGATATAACTAACAATACTTGTGTGACTTAAACACCCCTCAATAGGTGATAAACGAACGTTCCTTGTTGTCATAGTAATTTGCTTTAATGTCAGAAACTGCGTTCTTAACGTAAAGTTAGCCAGCACTGACGTTAGCTTAGCTACCTAGCAACGAAAACCAGGAAGACGTGTTTTTCGGGGCCTAGTTAGCTTCGATGCTAACAACAGTTGTTAGCCGCGCTCCGCCGACAGCTGGGTCTATGTTAACACAAGCTACGTGTTTCACATGTATTTAAACATACACGTTAACAGACTGAAGCCATTTCGGCCCTCGACACGAACCGGTTCCGTTGCCTGCAGCTAGCAGAAAGGTTTCTCTGTGTGCTCACCTTCAGATTAGTTTTGGTGTTCGCCTGCTCGGTTATCTCGTACTCCCCCGTGACGAGCACGTCCTTGTGGATCTCCTCTCGTAAACACTTTCTGGAGTTGACCGGTAAAAAGAAAGAAATGGAAAATACCGATTCAATGAGAACCGGTAACAACAGTAGCGCTGCGAGTCGAGCCATGGCTAACCCCACTCACTCAACCGACCGACCAACCAGCCCGTGCCAGCCAACCAGTTTAAGACCGAGTTCCAGCCTCACACAGCCGGCCGCACCGAGCCCTCCAGCGCCGCCGCCGACCTGGAGGGAGAACTGCGCTCCGACTATACCGACTCTGCTTCGGTGAGGTTATTGTGAGTTCAACCAGTTAGTACAACCTGTGTGTGTGTGCATGGTACGTATAAATCTGTTTGGGGGCCCCTGGATGTCTGGACAGGTGCTCACTTTGCCTGTTTATTAGTCCCATAGACATATGCTATAGCCTCGCCTATGAGTGTTCTGTGACTTACAGAAGAAGAAGAAGAAAGGCACTTTATTAATCCCCAGGGGGATATTCAATTTTTCACTCTATTATTTACAGATACATAGTACGCACAAGCCCGAATCCACACACATGCACAAACAGGACCTATATACATGCATTTAATGGAGAGATGTCAGAGCGAGGGGGCTGCTCCTGACAAGCGCCCCCCGAGCAGTTGGGGGTTTGGTGCATTGCTCAAGGGGCACCTCGGCAGTGCCCAAGAGGCAAACTGGCATCTCTCCAGCTACCAGTTCACACTCAGTACTTGGTCCATGTGGGGACTTGAACCGGCGACCCTCTGGTTCCCAAGCCAAGTCCCTCTGGACTGAGCTACTGCCGCCCCAAGCACCTGTGAACAATTAAATTGGCAAAGTTTGAAATATATAGAGATTAGCCTAGAGATAGGCTCTTTGTGTAGTCATAGTGATGTCACTTCTTTACTCTTTTTCAACCACACCTCACTGTCTTTATCAGCAAATACAGCTGGTTCAGGTGTCATTACGTGATGTCACATAAAAACAAATGGTCTTATATGTGGGAGAGATCGGAGGGAGGGACGGTCTTTTGTGTTAGTGGGGAGGACCCTCCTACACGGAGCAGAACATCTTGAAGGATAGAGAAAAGGAGGATGCAGCAAGTTCAGGTGGCACTCAGGGCCAGTGGTTACGAAGAGTGGATGATGAGAATCCCACCCGGACAGACACTATACTAACTCAACAGGGGACCCCGGGACACACCCCAGTGGGACTCCCGGGCTGCCACAACATCTGGCCAAAGTCTTCAAGTCACTTACCAAACCATTAAACACCTTAGGGATGAAGTGTAGCATCATGAAACGCATGCAACATCTGTGGGGAACACTACATCAGTGCAACGACAAAAACCCTGGACGAGAGATTGAATGAACAACATTAGTTGTCTGTTGTCTGTCTGATGTTTACATCCAGAGACCATCTTTGAGCAGATGCAGGGGTTACCATCCCCATAACGTGATGACACCTACTTGATTTGCTGAAGAACACAGTGAGATGCAGTTGAAAGTGGCGTTAAAATTAATATGCATTAACTCGTTATCGCCTTAACTTTGACAGCCCTATTTGTTACATAGAGTGACATGTTTTGTAGTCTTGGGCTTTGCAGCTTTTAGTGGGATACAGGTAGGCTACAGCAGTGTTTACATCAGGTGTATTTAGATAGGGACAAACTGACCTCGTATTTACTGAAATAGCGACAGTAATACAAGAAAAAAGTAGACATTACGCTAGAAATATCACCCTTCATATATACAAATATGTCCCACCACTATGTGCAGTCAAACAGCACACAGTACTAAAGGCCCAGCGATGTAATGGAACAACACATAGTGGTGGGCTTGAAATTATACAAGCAGATCATTTTACAAAACAACCTAAAACTCCTTTGAGACAACCAAAGATTTTGAGAATATTCCAGTGGGGCCCTTACATAGGCTACAGTACTTTTATAACCTGGGGCCCCCTTGTGGGTCAAAACAGCCATATTAATGAGACTAATAATGAGAGAGTGGGAGGACATATGCTAACATGTAAAGCCAAGGTAATGAAAACCACAGTAAACTGATCAGAGGCTCTCATTTTGTTTACAGAATAGAAAAATAGCAATCTTAGATGGTTCAGTTTTTGGCACTAAATGTTTTTAATTAATAGACAAATACCCCTTTGCAGGTCTGTCGTGGTACTCAACATGAGACAAAGTCCAGGTTGTCTCTGCCATGAGAATAAAAGTGTGACCTTGTTTCATACCATGTACACTCTCTTGGACAGTAGACACATGCTTTAGCTGAATGAGTAATGAGTGATATACTTCTATCATTGTACATACTTTAAACCTGCCCCCATAGAAAGATATTAATACTGCAGAAATCATCTATTTTCATTTTGTAGTGCCAACTGTTCACAGTTAGCTTATTGATATTTAAAGATTTCCACTTCTCAAAGACGTCTTACAGTAATTGCATAATAATCCATCCAGTTTGTGATAACGGTATGTCCGGGTTACGAAACAGACCTATCATGCTCAGTGTTGGCTGGGGTATTTTGGAAAAATCCCAAAAGCTATTATTTTTCTGTCAGCAACTCAGGGATTACCCAATTACATATGATGAAGCTGTCCAGTTTCCAGGGAAACATCCTTGTTACGGATCCCACGAGACGAGGACACGCTGCTGTGTGGGGAGTCTGGCACTAAGTGAACAGTAATTATTGGATGGAGAAATCCCTTCAGCGTTGTAGCTGAGTGCGTCAAATATAAGCTAAGAATAGCACGTCACACACACCTCCGTGACGCGGAGCTTCTAAATGAATTCACAAAACTTTCATATAACTGTGACTAAAATACATTTTTACGTCATTTAAAGCAGCAGTGGGTAGAAATGAAGCAAATATGATTTATAAAAAGTTATTTTTATATAACGGTCACTATATCCTTACAGCAGTGCATGAGACGGGTAATCTGAAAAAAATCATGTTCCTCTGTGTCCTCCGGTGTCCTCCGGTGCTCCTAATGGCATCTGCAAGATTTCACAGACCGGAGGAAAACAACCAATCAGAGCCGAGCTGGAGCCTTGTCGTCTCTGAGCAGCTGTCAATCACTCGGGAACTCCGATCAAACGGTCAAACTAGGTCGCGCTGATCAAATATGAATCAATATTCTTTTACGTTAATGCCTATTTCTCGCCTCAAATGTTTTCAGAAACATCTTGTAGTGTACTGTTTAGCTGTAAAATGAGAAAGTTTGGGACCCGGCAGCCATGTTGAGAACAGTTGAAGAAATACCAAGCACCGCCCACCAGCCAGAGCACAGCCAATAGGAACGCTCAATAGAAACGCTCTCTCTCATCACGGGCTAGATTTTTTAAAGCCTGAAAACAGAGCCATGATGAGGAGCAGAAGTCTAGTTTTCTCTCAAAATACTTGAATGAGAATATGCTGAAAGGTTATTATGGAATTTTTGCCCAATGATGCCAAAAACATTCTGACTACTGCAGTTTTAAACCCTACTTTAACCACTTGGAGAGGAAATAAAATAATCTTACTACTGATTGACTAACCTTTTTTTATATCACCTCTGGTTAATAATTCAGCATTGCATGTCATAATAAAAGTTACAGAGTGGAACACCTCCTTCAATCAGCACGCGTGCTGACGCAAGAGTCTACACACCTTTCGATTGAAGGGTGTGTAGACTCTTGCATGCACTCTTGCATTTATAAACACGACTCAGAGAATGACTGCAGTCATTCTCCGAGTCGTGCTTATACAAACAAAAATCAGACCATATACGCTGATAAGAGCACCGAATCCAGACTTCAAACCTAGATTTGATTTGTCATACACTACCACTGATGACCACACAGGCTGCCATACATTGTGTCAGATGGACTCACGGATGACAGTAAAGCAAAGAAAGGAATATGTCACAATATATGTTAAAATTGTAAACTCGTGTCATGGTAAATGCCCCACTGCTGTCACTGAGACAGACTCTGAAGTATTCCTGTTTTTGTTAAAGCTTTCATATCATCTCTCGACAAAAGAAAAGGTATCAGGGGATGGATTTCCGCGAACGTGGAGCCAAACTGAGCTCTTGTCGTCGTGGCATGGAGGCAAACTCGGCTGTTTCATCATCGCTGTGCTCACGATTACACCCAGGCAGGGATCTCTGTCTGTCTCCCTCCCTGCTATCCTCATATGCTCATCATTTTCTCCTTCACTCCTCCTCCCCTCGCCTCGCTCTCACTTCCCTCCTCTCTTTCTACCAGGCTTACGCTGCCTGGTTCCTCCCCTGGGTTGCAGCACCGACGCAGGTTGGCGTCATAGTGGTCTAATTTTACTGCTGTTGATGCTGATGTTAAAAGAAGCAATAGGCACCTGCTATTTCTGCCGCTACCCCTTCTCCCTGGGGCCGGCTAAGAGGTATTAATAGACAGAGTTATTAGGCGCTGCATGGTCGCACATAGAGGCTTTATTGAGGTAAAAGAGGCTCTTCTTAAGTGCAAAGGAAAACAGATAGGTACTCAGCTGTTATACAACGGCGCAGCAAAACAAGAGGCTTTGTAAAAACACAAGTTGTGTGTTCTACAAGCAAGAATCGTGGAAGTAGCATTGCACTTCTGCAACTTGAATTCTATATTAACTATTTGAATTGTTTTATTTGTTTGATGTTGTACTTTGGAAGAGCAGGCCTGTATCCAGACAGGAAGCAGAGTAACAATTGCTGATTTCTTGGCTGTGTGTTGCATAAAAAGGGTGTGTCCACACTGGAAGGGCACAAACGTCAGAGTAAGTTAGTTAATGTGCGATGGTAGTCTTCCACCCGGCGTGTCCCGGACACGCACAGACCACGCATTTCCTGTGTAAAGCCGTTTAGCAATCCACCCTCCGATGATTCTGTACATGGCGAAATATTGATAAAAGGTGAAATGAGCAAGTGGGAGGGGAGCGGTAGGAACGGTTTGATGACGAACTGCGTGTAACAATGAAATGAAATCAAGAGATCATCCTGATATGATAATGGAAAACTTCATCAGGTAGTTTGATTAAACTCGGCAGAAAAGAAAGTCACACTATGATCACTCACCTAGTTTCATTGGAAATGAAATTCATCACTGACCATTGTGTTAGTGCTGAATTTACTGTCTTCGTGTTTATGAATTAGCGTTCTGAATAACAACTTTCTGTTTAGGATAGGTAGATTGCATCAGTGTATACAGAGCCAGGCATAACTTCTTACTTTAAAGGAACAGGGTGTAACATTTCAGAGGATCTATTAGCACAAATGGAATATAATATTCATAACTATGTTTTCATTAGTGTATAATAACCTGAAACAAAGAATTGTTGTGTTTTCGTTAGCTTAGAATGAGCCCTTCATATCTACAGAGGAAGCGGGTCCTCTTCACGGAGTCGGTCATGTTGCTACAGTAGCCCAGAACGGACAAACCAAACACTGGCTCTAGAGAGAGGCTTTCGTGTTTTTATGTTACCTGAAGACCACTGTAGTTCTCCAACACACTTGTGAAACTGTGGTAACGTGAGCCGCAGAGTGAAAAACAGCGGTACCGCCAGCCACCGCCTGACTCCCTATGCTCCTAAAGTAGTGTTATTATGGTAAGGATGGCCTCTGAGCGAGGTGAACGGCGTTACCACGGTTTTGCGCTCGGCGGCTCGCGTTACCGCAGTCTTGGAAAGGGAGGAGTGAGCGGAGGGCAGTTGGTTGCAATTTGCAACCACACCTAGATGTCGCCAGATCCTACACACTGTACCTTTAAGAGTACCTTACATGCACCTGGACCATGAAGCTATGAGATGAAATAAAGCACCCAAATGTTCTAAATTTAATGTGGAAAAAATAAGAATTAGGACACTATAACTTAAGTAAAAAAGATTGTGTTCACAATTGCACATCTTTAGTCAGTTGTATGTTTCTGGGAAAACAACACATACCTGTAGGCTACCTACAGTGGGTCTATATATCACCGTGTGTTTGCCCGCAGACCATCAGTGTTACTTCATTAACAACCGATGAAAAAAAAGATAACATGCTAAACCATTTGTGAATTAAGTTTCTAGATCATAATCATCTTGAAAATTAGGTATTTACATATGACCAACTCATCATTCATCATGGCACATCAGTATTAATTTTGGCCCAGCTGGTGGGAATGAAGAGTTAGAACAGGCTGTATAAAACACCACTTAGCTGACAGCCACTTTACACCATAATGTCCAGCTGTCTGCAGTCCATTTGCAAAAAAAACACAACTAAAGAAGGTTAAGTCCAAACTGCTGTCTCTCTCTGTGCCTTTATGAATTGTTTCTAAAGGACTCTTATCTTGCATTGTGCTGTAACTCACACGTGCGTCTTTGGTTTGTGGGAGGTGATATTATGTCCGAGAGAACAGAATAGATAGACGCAGATCGTGGTTGAAACGCTGCTTTCGGATCCTCTGGTCTTGTATAACCCATATGTGTGTGTGCGCAGCGGTTGTCTTGCAAACGAGCTGTACGAAAAACATAGGCTATCGTTTCGATTAGGGAAGCAATGCATCACGTTTTTCCCTCTTTCATATATTCCAATGATCAAATCAGATGTATCTGTAGCGAAAACCCAGAGACTAATATTTAAATGCACGTGTTTTAGTGGAAAAAGCCCGTCTGCATTCTGCTGCCAAACAGCAGCAGCGAGTCTTCGCAGCGTTCTATACTTGGGCACGGAAGTACGACGTCATCGCGCTATGCTTGCAAATTAAAAAAAAAAAAAAAATGGAAAGAACGCACTGACGTAGGAGCCCTGACGTATAGTTAACCTTGGCAACAGACGGAACAATAAATAGAGCCAGTGGAGAGGCAGGGAAAACACTGCTATCCCTTATGGAGGCTAATTTTAGACATTATTTTTAATTGTCTATTGAATATCACTGCTATCCTATGAGAATATCTTTGTATGTGTGTTCATATAATAAGAAGAGTGCCACAGATTCAACCAGACAGATAATGAATTTAAATATCACTATCTTTTTATTTACATATTTAACAAACAACATTCGTCTTTACTCTCTCTGTAAAAAAATAAATTTAAAATTTCATAAATTAAAAGCACTGTTTTCACAGAAAACTTCATACCAAAATAGACCACTCAGCAGACCATCATGGTTAAGACAAAGCACGTCAGTTTTTTAAAGTTTTTTCACATACAGTTTCACAATTACTCTCACTTTCCATCAACCAGAAAACAAACTAATAACTATTGCTCTGAACACAACACTACAACAAGTTTTTTTTCATTATCTAGCACCATAAAATCATATATGAACTCATAAAACGACTAGGTGGTATTAGTTGAAACATGCTCTTTTTTTTTTTTTAAACTTGCTACATCGGTGTAATAGGCAAGTATAGATAAAGGCAAATCAAATTATAAATAATTTGCTTCCTGGTAAAAAGTCCATTCCATAGCCCTGTGATCTGCACATCTCATATGTCAAGAAAATGTGCTTAATAGGAAGTATTATTGTTTTTGGAAGAGTCTTTAAAGGGCCAGCAGGGTTGGGGAGCTGAGGGAATCGGAGGACTGGTCGTTGCTGTTGCTTCCTCTCCTGTGGGCGACGCCACAAGTGGGGAAGGTCTCTGCCTCTGGGAAGGTAAACACAAAAGAAGACGTGTAGGTGGTGCAGGACGGCGTGCAGGTCACCACGGGCGTGCACAGGGGCTCGAAGTCATTGGTATTGGCTGAGGCGTGAAGGGGCTCCCAGTCCTGAGTTGTGTACAGGGAGTTGGACAGGTCGACCTCTGGCACCGACCGCGCCGTCTCCATCTCCGTCTTCGCCAGCAGGTCCAGAGACTCCTCCAGGACGGAGGAGTCCAGGTCTGTCATCTTGACCTCGCTGCTGGAGACGGTGGCGGTGGAGAGGACGGAGCTGCTGCCGGAGAAGATGGAGTTGCAGGCTGAGGTGAAGGTTGGCTGGCTGGAAGTGATAGTGGTTACGGTCTGTGGCCGGGAGGACACAGCGGTGGAGAGGAGGGGGTGGGCGGGAGACATGGTGACCAAGGAGAAGTCGGTGTCCAGATCTGAGGGGATCTTGCAGATTGGGTGATGGGCGGCCAGAATGAACTCAAGCCTTTCCTTCTCCTTCATGAGATTAGAAATATCATTTTGCAGGCTGGACTTCTCATCCTCTAGATCATCAGTTTCCTGCAGAGGGGGAATAGAGGAAGTGGCATTAGCTTGGCTGTGCTGGATTATAACACTTGCTATTAGCTGTGGCGAGAAAGACATTTTGAGGAATGATGGTAAATCATACTTACAGCTTGCAGAGTGTCTGTGAGCTCTCTCCTCCTGTTGCGGCATTTTGCTGCCGCCTGCTTATTTCTCTCTCTGCGAACTCTTTTCTTCTCTTCCTCCTCTGGTGTCACCTGCACATTATAACACAAGAAAAAGTTAAGACTCCAGTTCTGTGATAATTAATACACGGTGACACGGAAGTTACTTATGTAACAGCGCCGCAAGTAAACGGTCAAAAAATAATCACCTGTTCCATTCTGCCCCTCTTGGTAGATGTCCTGGATGCGGACCTCATGCCTGGTCTGGTGTATGCGGGGCTGGGGCTGGAGCTGTAGTCGGGGGGAGCTCTGTGAGAAGGGGCCACTGAGGAGATCAAAGGCTGGACCATCCACTGCAGATCCGGGCTTGTCGAAATAGCCGTGACAGTGGGGATGAAGGAGGCACTTGATGCTGTCAGGTCAGTGAAATCCTGTGGACAATGAAGCAAAGAGGATCATGAGTACATTTGGTATACTTTCAGGAGGGGGGGGGGATGCAGCGTTGCAGGATGGGTCTATAAAAAGCCAGGTGGTTTAAAAATATCCTTATGATGTCAACTATGACGTTACACTCTCTCTATGGGGTTTCCAGGTGGATGAATGAAGAGTTGAACTGTGCAGCTTGCAGGTCAACAGGCAAGCTATATGTCAGTCAGCTTATATTTCTTATTATAAACCTTATGTTTTAAGCTTTTTATGGGAATAATTTAGTGAAATCTATGAGCTTTAACTTTTTTAAGTTGCATGCAAACAAATAGTTGTAAATAGCTCACATTGTAATAATAATAATATTTGACTGGACATACCTGAGACTGGGGAGACCCCATGCTGGAGTAAGATCCCGCCGGTGAGGGGTAGTAGGACGGGGAATCGGTGCTGCAGCGGGAGGAGGAATCGCACTCCGTGTTGAAAGCGGTAAACATCATCTTTCCCCCAAAAAAAAACAAGTAGGGAGATCCAAACAAATGTAAACTTGTAGATGAGGAACTCCTTTTTGTAGGTTTGGGAGAAAACTCTTAAAACTGCTGCTCCCGATATGTTTGTTCCTTGTCGTTGATCTGCTACTGAAAGTTTGACTGCCAACTCTGAGAACTCGGAGCCCTTTTATAGCCTGAGAAGGACCGGCCGAAAGACGTCGGCAAAAGGGGGAGGTGCTCTTTACCCGACACCCCGAGGAGGAAAACACCAAAACACTCGCATAACAACGCGGCAATAACGCAAAATATCGCTCGTACGACTTTTTAATACGCTTAACTTTATAAACGCAACGTCGGTTTGCCCTGTTTAAAGTTGAAAAGCTACATTTAGAAATATTTTTTTAGACTCACCCTGAGAGAAATGGAATATTCCAGAAACGGGATCCCCTCTACGTCATTTTCCAAATATGGTGCATCCTGTAAAAGGGGCGGGCCTTGCTGGGAAACCTCAGCGTCTGAGATTGGCCGACAGCGACATGACGTTACGTAAGACAACAAACACAGCGGCTGTTGTGAAAACTGAACAAGTGGGTATAATGCTCAGCTAAAGTACATCCTACACAGCAAAGTACAGAAAAGATACATGGTGAACATGCAGATTTGTCTGTTCTGAAATGAGAGTATCAAACAAACACACTGCTGGTGCATTTTTTTTAACACTGTCAATTTAAATAGACTAGTTTATTAAAATGTTATTATATAGGCCTATATCAATATGAACATATGACTAGAGCAATGTTTTTTTAAAAAAATTTTTTTTTACCTCTACTAAGATAGCCTTTAATGCATTTTATAGCTCACTGGCAGAGGCATAACTTTAAGGAAAAACAAAATACATTCACTTTAATTAACAAGTTGTGATTGGAGAAACTCTTGCAGGATCAATCATATACAGTGCTACTGTGTTAGACGTTTTTCAGCATCAAAGATTTCAACTACTCATACAATATGAGTAGTGAAATACAGGGTGGCTACTCACAAATTGTCTTTCCTCACCTCCACCAGTCTGTTTGACACTGATACATCCTATCGGAGTACTGCAATGTCATCAACATGAGGAGGGTTGGCACAAATGTAATCAGTTTGTCATATAAATTACTAGCACATGTTGATTGAATATAAACATAGTACAAACTACGACGGTATCCATGTCACACTGACAGGCTGTAGTAGCTCAAAGCCCCATGACTAACACATTCTACTTAAAAATGCTGACTATAGGATTTCGTTGACCAGCTCCTCTTAAATAATTTCACCCCCTGTTCAAACAGGAAATCCCAGAATGCAAAGCTGAAAGAGCAGATTCGAATCTCTGAAAAGAGAGAGTCGAATCTCTGCAAAGCAAGTTTCGAATCTTTGAAGACACAGATCTGTAACATTGAAAACGTGCTACGACCATTGTAATAACGCAGCAATTACTTCAGATGTTTGATTTCCAGTTTAAAAAAAAACATGCACTACTTTCAACCTTTCAAATCTTAATTGAAATGTTTTGGTGTGTGACGATAGGGGCCGAATCTAACTCCAATAGATGACGTGTTTTTTTAGACTACTGCAAAAAAACTGATGGTTGGCTGGACAAGCCTTTTCTTTTTAACTGTATGACTCTCTTTAGCTAATCTGAGTTCTAAAGAAATGTGTTAATGGGAATGGGATAAAGAAATGTGTTAATGGGAATGGGATAAAGAAATGTGTTGATGGGAATGGGATAAAGAAATGTGTTAATGGGAATGGGATATAGAACTGTGTTAATGGGAAAGAAATGTGCGTAATTGGTATTAAATGTGCGTAATTGGTATTAAATTCAAAACAACTCTATGTAAACGATCACCAGGAACACTGTAAAGACATGTCAGAGCAGAGGCGATTGCACGTGTATCGTGCCCGCAGGCAGTGCTTGTACCTTTGGTGTGCGATCCATGCCAGGGCGTGTTCAGTTGCAGAGCGAGCTGATAACTGGTTTGTTATGTGTACTTTTCCACGACAGCAGTGGTAGAGGGAATCCTCATGAATTACATAACGAGCAGCATCAGTCACTTAAATTCAAATTAAATGTTTAACTTAATTGCTTTGGCAACATATTTCCATTCCAATGACGTTCTGTGAACTAGCCCTTAGAGAAGTGGGCCTATAGCACAGGAATCCAAGACCCCAGTCCAGTTTTAGGAGTGTCAACAACATCTTGCTGGTAGTTTTTTGTTGACTAAGCATTTACAAAAAGTTATGAATGGGCAGAGAACATAAAACTCTGGCCACAATAGTCATTCATACTCTCACAATAGTTGCATTAAAGTGCCAATCCTCAAAGATTTTCATTTAAATAAATGTCTAAAAAAATATCTAAATAAAAGTTTTCCCCTTTTCCTTTGCATTCCAAGGGGTCCTTTAGGGTAAGCCCCTCTTTATTAAACAGTGTAGGCTACAGGCTGTCTGTTGTTAAAAATAAACTAGGTATTATATAAGCGTTAAACGTGTTGATAATAGTGTCATTGTGGCAAAGTTCATGAATGTAGGCTAAAGCAGTTATGTTCTGTTTCCCGCGCTCATGTTATGTTCAACATTCCTGGTTGTCATAGCAACACTCCACCCCTTCGCGTCAGTGACGTCCTCGTTTTGCATAGCAACAACGATCGTTTGTGTTGTGGCGACGGCTCACTCAACAAAGAAAATCAAAACCGGTATCTTCAGCGTCGTCTGTGGTGAGGCCCCATACGACACGTCATGACGTTTCTGGTTTCGGAAAACGGCGTCAGAGTGAGAGGTCTGTCTGTGTCGCGGCTCTCAGACAGCCAGCGCTCTCTCTGTGGTGTCTGCGGAATGAAACGGGACACCAAGACCCGTTTACCTTGGGGAGTGTTTGAGTACTTTGTTTGACTGGTTGGCAAGAACAGGAGCTTCCAAAGCAATGCTGACTATTTGTTTATGACATTTGTTTTGTTTGTTCCAGAAGATTAGATAACAGCCTACTCGAAATAAAAGATGGGTTAACTATTAGCATGTAGGTGACTTGGTGAACATAATAATTGAATTAGCCTGGTGACAATAACAATAATAATAGTCATAATCATAATAAACAAACTAGGCCTATCAATTAGCTTTCAGCAGAGGAGGGTTAATGGATGAGAGAATATTCACAATTAACCTTTTGGGGAAAAGCATTTTGAAATGTAATGTAATTTAATGTGAGTTACACTCTACTCTACTGTTAATTATTTATTTATTTTCAATTGCCCTAAGCCTAATGTTTATTTATTTTTTTTATTTTTTTATTTTCATTTGCCCTAAGCCTACTGTTCATTTGTTTTTATTTTTTATATTTTTTTTATTTGCAATTGCCCTGAGCCTACTGTTTATTTGTTTTTATTTCTTTTTTATTTTCAATTGCCCTAAGTCTACAGTTTATTTTTTTTAATTATTTTCTATTTTCAATTACCCTATGCCTACTGTTTTTTTTTTTCAATTGCCCAAAGTCTACTGTTTATTATTATTATTATTATTATTTATTTTTTTTTTACTATTTTCAATTACCCAAAGCCTACTGCTTATTTTTATTTATTTATTTTTATAACGGAGCTGTAAAACCAAAATATCTGTTCCATTTGATTGTAGCCTATAAGTTCCATTACCTTGCAGCAGCAGTGGTGTTATTCACAGCACGGTTAATTATCCATTTTCCTAATTTACATGAACTTTGAACGCTGATGTCACCGAGTCTTAAAATAGACTCCGCCGGTCCGTGCACTCTCACGCTCAAGTTGCTTTGATGAAAACAAGTCTTTGAGCTGTAGTGAGGGGGTGTCTGCTCTCCGCACTTATTATGCCCGACCTTTGAACCCCCTCCTGGTCTTGAGCCGCCGCCGACTGAATGGGTTCAAGCCGACCACCTAATGATGTGCCGGTAAATGAGTCCAAAGGGGGGCTGTGACTACCGGGAAGCAGACGGGAGCGCAGCCCCTGGGAGCGGCGAGAGGCCCCCCCCCTCTATTCACCAACTATCCCTTTCAGTTCAGTGGATCTGTGAGGTCATCTGAAAACCTAAATATATATCCAGCCTTTACAATCTCTTTTCTTATAGGAGTTGAATTAGGATGTGCGGGAATAACGCGTATAGGTGCCAATAAATTGCAATCAACTGATTAGATCTTTGTGGAAGTGGAAGAACAGAAACAATGGATGATCATCGTGAGGAAACCTGCCACCAAATGAATAAATAATAGCCTATACTTTGGCTCATCTGCAATAAACCGATAGTATGTTAATACTATATGATTTATGAATGCATTTATAGATCATTATATCTGTAAAGAGGCAGCCTGTTCTTGTGGTCTATATAGAGGTGGGTCATGTGCAGGGGTTCGCCCTCGTCTTCTTGTCCTAAAAGTAGCACAATGACGCCGTTATCAGGTACAATGCATGACGATCAGCGCATGTTTCACTTTCTTTTGTGACTGTGAGTGAGTGGGCCACACACACACACACACACACACACACACACACACACACACACACACACACACACACACACACGTCGGTCCGTCTGCGCGCTCTCCCCTCCGTGCGCCATGCACAGCGCGCCCCCGTCTCACCGGAAACACCATATAAGGCTCGGTCGGTCCATTCGGCGATTGGCTGCTTTACTACAGCGACAATTCTGTTGCTGGAGCTCTATTCATATGCAGAGACAGGTGGAAAAAAAAAAAAAAGGCAGTGTGATATATTATATATGGATGACACTTCATTTAGCAGCTCATAAATAACCAGCCGGTGTGCTGGAAGCTGTGTGCGTTAATTAAATCAATGCTGGGTTTCATGATATTGGTCCAAAATGATGAAAGTTGGGGCTGTTTTATTGCGTTGTATAGCATGAATAGGGTTCTGATTTGATTCGGTTTAAAATGGTTTATTAATATATTGCACTGCCATCACTCCCCCTCTCCTGCAAGAACATTTCCATTAATAGAATTGAGATGCGTCTCATAAACATATGTGGACGTATAGGGAACATAATGTATATGATGCAGATGCTGCATACATGAAATGACGTAGCCCAGTTCACTAATGGCGATGGGCACCTCACGCAGGCGGGGGGTGTCGCTTAATATACGCTCGATATTTTTCCTGACATGCGAGTTAATAAAATAAGTAAAAATGAAAAGGTTGCTAATATTGTTGATCAGACATTCTATGGATTTAATTGTTAAACTGGAAAACATCTGCTCGCTTTTTCCCCCATCTTCCCTCTCCCTCTGTGCGATGGTTCGGTCTCACCACACAGATTTCATTCATAAAATTCCAGCTCACTATAAAAGGCGGGCCTCTCCACTATATCTGCACAGTTACCATTTATGAACCCGGCAAATGGAATATAAGTACAGGCGTCAGTTTTTTTACTTAGATTAGACTGTTCTGTCTTATTTTATGCTGCTGTGATTCTTTTTTTTTTTAGACGAGAACATGCATCCAGACTCCAGCACTGAGTTCGACTCGTCGTCCAGCTGTAGCGCAGCATCGCCTGGCGGGGACACCCCTGGGTGCAGCAGCCAGCATCCTCCTGACTCGCTTTCATCATCAGTGGACAGCGCCAAGGTACAAGCGGATCTGATCATAACCAAAAAAAAACTAATCCCATCTTTGCAGGATCATTCGTGCGTAAGGCTAATATGTAGGTTGAAAAAAGGCGACTGTACTAGTACAAAATGTTCACACATGTCCAAGAACATTTCATAGACAGCATAACATGAACACTGTCCCGTGCTGAAAATGATTTTTATGCAAACACGGAGGCAATCTCTGCATGCAGGAATGTTCAGTCAGGGATAATTGTTTGTAATAGGCTGTACTTTAAACAGACCTGTTTTGGTCGTGACCTTTCATTTTAGAATGATGATGATGATGGTGATGATAAGGCATGCATCTGATTTTGATAGCATTGATTTTTTTTTTGCCATTCCTCAGCCAAATGATTGATGTACCATTTAAGCACATCTAAAGGTCAGCCACGGACGTGCTTCCTCACTCATCAGATAAGCTAAATTAGTGTTTTGCCTGCATGCATATGCATGCATGTGTCTCTGTTTTTTTCCCAGGATGCTGAGACCAGTGCAGCAGACTCCTTTGTTCCGACTGTGACTGCGATCTCATCCTCGCCGGATCTGAGGTGGATGGTGCAGCCGACAGTCATCACATCTGTCTCACCGTCGTCCGGCCGCCGCGCAAAGAGCAAAACGCACGGCTCGAGCCAGTCGTCTTCCCCGGCAGGTGCGACCAAGGCAAAGCCTTCCAACAGGAAAGGGCTCAAAGACAAGGTATGCATGAAAACACAGTCAGCTTCAATCAATCATTCCATCCATCAATTAATCAATCAATCAATCAATCAATGAGTCCGTATTGTTTTTCAATAATATCCTATCATACTCCTCCCCCCCCCTCCTTTCCACTGATAGAGGTTAATAAGAAAATGCAGATATCGCGATATTTTCCCCAGGACGTGAAAGAGGATGCAATTGTTTTGTTTTTTTTACCGTTAAAGGAAAATTAACGTAGCGAGTATAATGCAAATAAAAGACTGCAGGGAATCGCACATCAGGTGATTGGATTATGTCTAATTGGTGCAGCGAGTAATTACTTTTTGGAGTAACGAGCACGCAGCGCTGTTTATGAATGGGATGGGGGAAATTGCATAAAAAAGTGCGCGTTCACGTGGTCGACTAGACCGTGCCAGTGGTGCAGCATTTTAACGCCTGAACTGAAAGAGAGATAGAGAGTCTGCACCGACCAGGCAGATCAGTATTCCCAGCATACACTGCAATATGTTTTCTTCTTCTTTTTTTTTTTTTTGGCAAGTGAAATGGTTGCTGAAGAGCCAACTGCTGATATGGCAAAACTCAGCAGGATGCGCATTTAAATTGGTTATTTCTGATTGATTTTTTTTTTTTAGCCTTCCAAAGAGGAGGAGGAGAGGAGGAGGATCAGGAGGGAGAGGAACAAAATAGCTGCAGCGAAGTGTCGTAACAGACGGAGGGACCTGATAGACACTCTGCAAGCTGTAAGTATGCCCTTTTGCTCAAACATATAGAGATTCACAAAGCACATGCAGCCGCTCTAAAAGCCGAGGAGACTGTATGACATGTCACTAGTCGTTAGAGATAACAGGAGCACAGCAGGGATGACTGCAGAGCACCAGAGGGCAGCAGTGTTTTCGTGCCTCCCCTCGTGCCAAATCTTTGGATTTTGTCTCCTCAGGAAACGGACATGCTCGAAGACGAGAAGTTGGCCCTCCAGACGGAGATAGCCGACCTGCTGAAGGAGAAGGAGAGGCTGGAGCAGGTCTTGGTCTCCCACAAGCCATCCTGCAAACTCCCTGCAAATGACGATGGTGATGATGATGATGATGATGAGGAGGAGGATAATGAAGAGGATGTTGACACAATGCTACAGGATCCTCCGGCCTCCCCGCTGTCCATCTTAGAGAACGTAAGAACCCCAGAGAGCAACGCAGCCTGCATCGGAGAAGCCTCTCAAGACATGGACAGCGTCCCCTGCATCCCCGCAGCGGCCATTTTGGGGAACTCGAACATCCTCCTGTGTTCGAGCGCAGAAGAGGAGGCTCTGGAGGACTTAAAGGGAGACGACCTGGATGACTTGGTGCCCAGCCTGGAGATGGCGGTGACCCCGGAGATGGCCGCGTCCGTCCCCGACATAGACCTGAGCAGCCCCTTCTGCCTCTCAGACTGGGAAACCCTGTACAAGTCCGTGGCGAACGACCTTGAATCTCTGAGCACGCCGGTCCTGTCTTCCAGTCCCACTTGTAGCAATTACCGCACAGTGTTTTCCTTTAATTACCCCGAGATTGATTCCTTGGCCGAGGGCTTCGAAAGCCTCAAAGGCAGCCTCGGTGTGTCCGAGTTAATGAAAGATCTCAACTCTCCAACACTTCTGGCCTTGTGAATGCAAAGAAGTTATGCAATGATACTGTAATTGTATTCTAACCAGCCAGCAAGCTATGATCTCTCTTCTCAAAGCCAATGTTTTGTAGTGTGAGTTTTGATGTTGTGTAAATCTAAACATCAAAGGTTGTGTACACGACATGTTTTCTGTGACTGTAACAGGGTCGACTTCTTCCATACTGCTGGTGCAATTCTCTGAGATGTGAGACGTCGCGCTGGTGATAAAAATGCATGCAAATACAAGTCGTCCAAGAAGAGGTGGTATCTTGTGTTTTATAAATGTGATGTGAAGTTTCGATCATCAATAGCCTAACGTACGTGTAATACTGTTGACAAAGTTGTGTTGTAACAAGTGAAAATAGCAGGGTTACTAATGTGTAGTGTATAGGTGTCACATCTTGCTGTAAGGTGTCCCCTAACATGACGTTTCCTTTCAAGTTTTTTCCGTTAAAAAAAAAAAATCAGATCATGTCATGTATTTTATCAAGATGTATTTTATGACATAGTTTATTTTTTTACTTATCAGAAAAGAATCAGATGCAAAAATTGTATAACGCTGGAAATAAATATAAGACAACCACATACGACGTCTTGCTGTTGTTATCATTCAGTCATTTGAATAAACAGTCTCACCACAGGGTTCATTCAGTAGCTGTTCTGGAGCTTTCTATCAGCAGATGGAGTTTGCTCCGTTGTGGATTATGCAGATGTTCATATTTCCATTTTTTTTCTGAGCACTTTAAGGGTCTTTAAAGTGTCTCAACTGGTCATCAATGTGTCTGCTGGGAAAGATCATACAATATGATTGAAAGCTCCAAAACAGCTACTAAATGGACATTGTGGTGAGATGTTTTCTGAACTGTGTTTTCCGAGGTTGAGAATGAATTTTGAACCTCAGCTTTTAAGGCGAGACACACCAGGCAAAAACATTGTTTTTCATACACTGATGAGATTTTGGGCTATTTTGCTTCCGTAACATGTCTTCTTTCAGACTAGTGGAAAGAAAACATCCAAAATACACATTTAGGGTGTTTATTTTACTAGACTTTGTCTATTTTTGTCTATAGATTTCCCCTAAATTCACCAAAAGTTAGCATTAGGTAATGCCTCATTTACATATTTAAACATAACATTTAAGAAAACTTATAAGACAAAAAATAATTGTCCTAATGTAAGTAATCAACTGGGCAAGTTTCATGGTGATATCTATTAGTTAAAATATTTTACCCTATTCACCTGTAGAGTCTTTCAAAATGTATGGAATTTGACAATACATACATTTAAAGGCCGTTTCTCTCATAGACTCTGAGCCAGAAATCTCCACTTCAGTAGCACTTACATAGACCAAACTTTCCAGTTACATTCCTGTCTATATTCTGAAGGTTTTTACAGAGGGGTTTGTTCATATATCAGTCATAGCCTGATATATAAAACATTTTATTCCTAAAAACATGGCTTCATTTTTTTTTTTTTAATTTATGGCTGTTGACGGTCTGAGATAAAATGAGATATCCAAAAATCCCTCTGTAAAAACCTTTGACACTAATATGTCAACAAAATGAATCAAGAATTATGAACCAAATTTCTGCTCTGGAAATGTATGGAAATGAGTACATATAAGATAATGCCTCATTTGCTGAAAAACATAAAATTTCAGAAAACTTGTAATACAAAAAAATAATTGCCTTAATGTAAGTAATCAACTGGGAAAGGTGATATCTATCAGTTAAACAAAATTGTACTCTATTCACCTGTGGTGTCTCCCCTTATGGATGAGAAGGGCTAAAACAAAGAAACCTAAACATCAACTATTCACTCTCCATCTGCTGATAAAGATGGTGTAATATGCTATGATAGCTAAAGGAAAACTTACTAAATTGCTCCAAGAAGAGGGTCAAAAACGAACAGGGGGGGGAATCTTAATATTTTGAGCTGTGTGCATAAAGATGTCAGAGATGCCTATTTTTGGATTCGGGATTACATAAAGTACAACCAGCGGGGACTGAAGCGCGTTTCAAAACGAGTGGGAGCAGCAGAAAACAGCAGGTTCATTATTTATTCATAGCTCGTTCTCGGCTCCACTATTGTCACGGTCAAGGGAATCCGGTTCTACAGCAGCAGCAGCAGCAGCAGCGCAGTGCGTGGCGTGGCGTGCTATACGTCAACGCGCAATTGCCGTATTCGCGTCACTTCCTTTTGACCATGTTTGGGTAATTGCAGTTGTTTTTGTTTCCATGGCGACCGCGGGTGTCATATTTCGGGACCGGGAGAGAGCGGATGTTACCGGAAAAGCTCGAAGCAGGAGCGAGCAGGAGACAGAAAAAACTTTCTCATCAATTACAGAGTGATGATAAGTGGTCCACTAAGTAATTTAACGGGGCCAAAAGCTTGTTCCCGGAACAGCAAACAGGGCATTTTAATGACCACAGAGTGTTTGGTTTTCGGTCCTCGGCGGCAATAACACCGCAGCGGCCAGTGGATGCACTTAATGTAACCACATTCAGCCCCAAAGAAGTACATTTTATTAATTTACGCATGCCAGAAAGCCTTTATTGTTGACGTTTTTTCCACATCTGCCATGTTTCCATGCTGTAGTACAGTATGTGGGAAGTGCAGTCTCTCTTTCTCACCAGTAGGGGGAGCTAGAAACAACCAAAACAAACTGAGCTTCTCCTCATTTGATCATCAGCCTGCTTTATGTCTTGGCTATTTTAGAGTGATGATGGATGGATGGGCCATGTCAACAGCTCTGATGTCTACTGACTCACTCTTTGTCCACTTGTTCCATCAGATCAGACTCTGCGTGTCCAGCACTGTAATGACCTCCGCAGCCTGTTTCAGAGTTGTAAAATATCACATATAGAGTTGTTCACAACCAACCATCAAGCCGCAACCTGACTGTATGATATGTGAGCTGACTGCGGGGGGGGGGGGGGGGAGGTTTTATTCTAAGGCTGGGACTCAGTGGTGCAGGGAGTCTTTATTTCTCTAACTTTGACTAGGAAAAAGCATGTAAAAATTATGTTATTTTAAAGTAAAGTAGTGCCACATTTAAAAGTACTTAGGTATAGCCTATTAGTATTAATTCAAAAGGTATCAAAAGTAAAAGTAGCCTACTATATGCATCAGAATGGCCCCTGTCAGTGTTATATTGGAAAGTAACTAAGTACATTTACTCAAGTACTGTACTTAAGTACAATTTTGAGGTGGCCTACTTTTCCATTTTTACTTCATAACCCACTTGTACTCCACTACATTTCAGAGAGAAAGAGGGCCTATTGTACTTATTCTACTACATTTATTTAGTACGTTTAATGATTTACTTTGCAATACAAAATATAATCAACAAACACATTGTGATGTATTTTTATGGATAAAGATAAGATTTGATTGATGTTGTGAAATAAACCCACTTCAGAATGATGCAAGGCGCATCGCCCCGTCAGGGTTTTATTTCACATCAATTATCCCTTACATAGTAATAGTCTAGTTTTATAGTTGTCAAATTAAATGTAGTGAAATAAAATAAATACAATATTTCACTCTGGAATGTAGTGGTAACGTTTTATGTAAATACTTAAGTAAAGTACAAGTACATCAAAATTGTACTTAAAGGTGCAGAGTGTCGGGTTTGGTAACGCCGTTCACCTCGCTCAGAGGCCATCATTACCGTAATAACACTACTTGAGGAGCAACGGAAGTCAGACGGCGGCTGGCGGTACCATGGAGAACTACGGTGGCCTTCAGGTAACATAAAAATGCTAAAGGCCCGCTCCCTATATAGATATGAAGGGCTCATTCTAAGCTGACGAAAACACAATGATTCTTAGTTTCAGCTGATTATACACTAATGATAACATAGTTATGAATATTATATTCCATTTCTGCTAATAGATCCCCCGAAATGTTATACACTGTTCCTTTAAATGGAGTACTTTAGTAACATTTTGACTTGCCATAGTAGAAAAAGCACAGGTGTTACTAATAATGGCTAATAAATGGCTCTGTTCTATTCAAGCATGACCAGGGTTGGAAATGAACTTTTTTGTCCATCTGCCAATGTGGCTGATGGATTTCAAAACCTACCAGCCACTCAATAGATTACCATTGTTGTTTTTTTAGCTGGTGAATGAAGCAAATCTAGCAGCCACTTGCATATTTTACCAGCATTTGAATGGTGGCTGGTGCTAATTTCTAACCCTGGCCATGACAGTGTGACAGCACAGTATGCACAATACCAGGACCCTGAAACTGAAGCAGCTAAACTGAATACAGCCAACATTAATTTTTATTATTTAAACCTGTGCTTTTCCTTCTGTGACATGTCAAAATGTCTTTAATGAAAAATCCCTAATAGTTACACTTTACCCTTTGTAAGCGGAGCTGGTTTTTAATTAGATCTGAACTGCTTTTGGAATTAGGATATAGCCGATAATGGTTTATTTATTAATAATCTACACTTATCACACACACGTATCAATACGGACAATACTAGTTGTTTCCATTTGGTAGAGCTCTAAGCCTCCGTACTTGTTTTGTTTTGTCTTGTGTACTGGCAGTCTGTTTATGTTTTTTCTACGTATTGCACCTTGAAGAAATATGAATTGTGCATCATAAAGCATCGACTCGCCCTAGACTAATTAATGAGATCGAAAACATTGAGAAGTCTGCTGACTGCAGTGATGTTTCAGGACGAGATAACTCCCAGCAACATCAGCACTCTGTAATATGTCTCACATTGCCTGGTTACAGATCCCTATCTGTCTATTATTTGTTGTTGTGCTCACTGTTTCCACCTCTGTTATCTCATCCTCATACACCTCCTGACCACTCGATCTACTGCTTGCTGTGATATTCCCAAGGAAGTGCTATATTTACAGGAATAAATCAATGTCATGCAGGTTTGGGAAGACTGGGGTCACCTGACATGAGTAACGCTGTGAGAGAGCAAACGTTGTAACAGTGCCAAAGATGGTATTGATGCACACATGAACTCAAATAATGCAGTAATGTTCCAACTGGAGATGGCATATTCAATGGTACAATAGGAGGAAAAAGATCATCTTGTGCAACTTTATTTTGAATTTTTTTTCCTGACTACGTATCATGACACGTATAAAACTGCATTTCTTTGTACAAAAAGTGTTTTTTTAGAGACTTTGATATGACATGATACCGGTGGATCTGTGTGTCACAGCACTAATAACACTGGGAGCTTTTACTCAAATTGAAACGAGAGCAGCAGACTGTTGTTGTGAGAGGGAGATGAAGATGAAGATGAAGAGGGGGAGGGCTTAAAGTCAACACCAGCACGCAATTGGTGCACTAAGTGATTGATTTGACATCTGTGAATGGAGGCGATGGGAGTCTGCTAGAGCATCACAATTCAATCCGTTAAGAAGGGCATGTATTTTATCTGCATATGTGTTCGATACGCAGGAGTGTCATGTTCGTGTATTAGAAAGGTAAAAATGCAGTATGTTTCAGTTGAGACGCCGTATTCATCATGCACAGTATTTTAATGCATGTTACTATTCACTGAATGACAAATTCAGATTTGCTCCTAAACCGTTGTCAGAAAAAGGGAAATATCATTCTGTAGTAATGCACTTTTTCCAAAATGGCAAAATGTACGGGACATCTGTCATACAGTTTTTAAATAACCTGCATCTTTACACGTTCCTAGACATAATTTGACGCGTTCTACAACCGTCTGAGATTATTTTGAAAGAAGGAACAAGGAAGGAAGGAAGGAAGAAAATTCATTGTAGAGGTGGTAAAAATAAAGTTTGTCTGTACGGTCTGCAGTGCGGTGGACGATGAGTCAGGATTGTGTCTGGAGGTGTCTGGTTTTGTGGGTATTTCCCAAAGTTGTGGTATTGGATAATATTACAATGAAAACTTTTTAGCTTTAAGCTACAGATTTTAAATTGGGTTGAAGAAAATGAGAAAATATGACTTGTTTACATCTAGTTTAACTAGTCAAGTATGAAGGAGAAGCTGGTGTTTCAGCATATTATTACAAATACATGTGTAAATGTCTGTCAACAAATAAATAAATCAAAGAGACAAAGAAAACATAATGCTTGGCCGTGAAAGAAGCTGTTTCATTGTTTTTACCTTGACTCCCGACGCCCACACAACAAGAACTCTGCATGAGTTTGGCAAAGCTGCAAAACCACAAACGGCTCCCCGTCTCCATTCATCATTTGGGCAGCTGATGGAAAGTGCACAAAAGGTTATGTGTTAATGCAACGACTCTCTGGAAGCTTGGAACAGACGAAAATAAAGATCATGTTTTGAGATATGACTCTGATCTTTCAATCAGGGCCAGGGAACTATGCACAACTTGTTTCTTTTAAGATAATCTTAAAAAAAACCTCTTGAACAAATTAGCATGCTCTGCATACTTGGCCTGCATATCCAGAC
The DNA here is from genome assembly GCA_916701645.2 of Sebastolobus alascanus. NCBI lineage: Eukaryota > Metazoa > Chordata > Actinopteri > Perciformes > Sebastidae > Sebastolobus > Sebastolobus alascanus. The sequence goes on along the minus strand of CAKAOJ020000096.1, from coordinate 1,554,479 downwards.
TGGTGTATTTTTTTTTCACAGTGTCATTATCACAGCTTATTGTTCTTGGCAGGGACAATTCCCTCTTAAAGGCTTAAAGTGCCAAATGGGCCCGCACCATGTGTGTTCATGTACTGAGTGACATCTCTGGCTGCCTTCCTGCAGGCACAGAGGAATCCAGCTGAAAGTCTACACCTGCAAAAGGGAAAACCTCTGAACCGTCTTACAGATGTCCAGGACCCTCCTGTTTTATGAAATCTGTCTGCTTGTTGGCTCAGTTCTGCTTTATTAACCCCAAATGCCTCCCCTAAAAATTTGTCATCTATGTTAAGAGCGACTGTGACGCACAGCCCCCCCCCCACCCGCTCGACCTCCCCTCAGATGCGAGACATAAATCACGGCAGAACCAAATTAGAATCTAAAAAAAGGAACAGAGTGGGGTATTTTGGTGAGCCTCTAATAACTCAGCTGCTTGTTCTAGGTGGAACAGTTGAGGTGGCATCGTGTAAAACCCAACTGAGCCTCAGATAATGGTAACAATAAAGACCTGAGCTATAATAATAATAAAAGGTGCACAGGGTGATTAAAATGATACTAGAACACACTATTTTAGTGCAATTTGAGGATAACAACCCCCAAAGTTTTAATTTTTTTGGTTATGATATTGCAGTTCAGTTGTGACTTTGGTATTGATATTATTGTATTGATACATAAAGTAATCCACAGGCAGAGTTGGTTAAGATTTTGGCACCATTTATATGGCTATATGAAACAATATATTATAGTCATACACAACTTTAAACATTAAAATAGACATTAAAGAGAGAGAGAACGAGAGAGAACGAGAGAGAACGAGAGAGTGAAAAGCAATTTATCATTATAGTTCCAAAGATTGTTTTCAGTGCCTTAAAGGTACAGTGTGTAGGATTTGCTGGCATCTACTGGTGTGGTTGCAAATTGCAACCAACTGCCCTTCGCTCACTCCTCCCTTTCCAAGACCGCGATAACGTGAGCCGCCGAGTGCAAAACCGTGGTAACGCCATTCGCCTCGCTCAGACGCCATCCTTACCATAATAACACTACTTTAGGAGCAACGGAAGTCAGACGGCGGCTGGTGGTACCACGGTTTTGCACTCTGCGGCTCACATTACCGCAGTTTCACAAGCGTGTCGGAGAACTACAGTGGCCTTCAGGTAACATAAAAAACATGGAAGGTTCTCGCTAGAGCCAGTGTTTGGTTTGTCCGTTCTGGGCTACTGTAGAAACATGGCGGAGCAACATGGCGGACTCCGTGAAGAGGACCCGCTCCCTACGTAGATATGAAGGGCTTATTCTAAGCTAACAAAAACATTCTTAGTTTCAGGTGATTATACACTAATGAAAACATAGTTATGAATATTATATTCCATTTCTGCTAATAGACCCCTGAAATGTAACACACTGGTCCTTTAAGATTTTGGCACCATTTATATGGTTATATATCAAACTATACATTATAGTCATGCACAACTTTTACACATTGAAAGAGAAATTAAAGAGAGAGCGAAAAGTAATTTAGCATTATATTTCCAAGGGTTGTTTTTCAGTGCTTTAAGAGTATAAGTTCACGTCCCTATAATGTGCTTTAAGCAGACACATTATAGTTGTATAGGAGCAGACCAGAGGGATGTAGTTACAGGTGCCCACACTAGAGGGAAGCAGCAGGAGGGGACACTCAGATCCAGGTTTCTGGAACTTTCTGGAACCCCCATCAGAAAAATACTTTATTATGATGATACTTTTGTGCATGTGTGTTTTAGTTATTATGTGTTATGAATCAAGTAACAGCTTTATTAAGGAGAGAAAATAAAATTGGATTTCACAGCAGCTAAAGCTACATGTGTGAATACCCTGCAAGATTTACTGCATTACTTAGGCATTAAACTTCCTCCACCACCTGAAATAATACCATTTCCCTCTCCGTGAGTTTGTCTGAGAGAAGCAATGGTGTGTTCCTCTATTAAATATGTGTAATAGACACAGTTTGAATAAATCTGTGCAAACACCTGAATGTAACTTTGAGGGCCGAATGACTTGGGGGGGTACAGGATGAAAAACAGGTGAAATAAAAGCAATGAAAATGTATCATAACAGTTGTCAAAATAAGATTTTTCAGTTTTGTACTTTCATTTTTGCCTGCATGAATAATCAAAGTTTACACTGACCAGTTGAAAGGTAAATAGCCTAGGGATTAAACAGGAAGTGATGATAAAAATAAGACCAAAACATGTCGTCAGATACATCTATACCCTAAAAGTTTGATTTGGAACTATACAGTTTGTGTTAAATTAGTTTGTTTTTGTCACTTGTAGGCTGCAAGTTTCATTTGAAAAGAGTCATTCGATTTCAGGAACCGTCATTGGCTGTTGACTAACCCAATTCCCTGTAAGAGCCTAAATGGCTAATTTCCTTATTCTTGGTTTTCGCAGTCATTTAACCGATAAACATCTCCTGAAAGCAGTCAGACTCAAAGCCACATCCTTCCCCGTAAATAATCACAAGTAGTGTGTTCTGAGGGATTTCAATGTCATTTAACAATCTAATAAAGACTAATAGTAGCATGTGCTGCAGGGTAAAGTGTCCCAATGTCAATCCTCCACACCAGAGGTCCCTACAAGAGATCAAAAACATGATGGTATATGAAAAATAAAAAAATAATATTTCTGTTGCACAAAATTATGTTGATTTTTCTGGCTTTTCTCTCATTTGTTTTTGCTAATTTCTTGTAAAATAGCTGATACTGCAACAATCCTTCAAATGAAACAATCTGATAAAGTTAACATCTCAAACTGAGACCATAACTTGTGAGGAGGGGTCACAAGTAGACACTGATTTGTTTAAGGGGTCACGAGCTAAAAGGTTGGGAGCAGCGTCACATTATAAGTCCTCCAGATAGAGGTCTTGCACCTACTGACATTAATGCTTTTATTATGAGTAAAAAAATCATACTTGGTTACAATACTGTATTATACCTGCAGACAGTGGTGTAAAGTAACTAAGTACATTTACTCAAGTATTGTAGGCTACTTAAGTACAATTTTGAGGTTCTTGCATTTTACTTGAGTATTTCCATTTAATGTTACTTTATACTTCTAGCTCACTACACTCCGGAAGGATATATTGTTCTTTTTTACATTTATTTGACAGCTATAGTTACTAATTACTTTTTAGATCAAGATTTTACAATCAAAACATATCAGAGGCTTATAAATTATGATGCTTTACTCACCCGTAGTGTATTAAGTATTTGAAACTGGCAGCACATTGACAACTTACAACATTAAGTTCTAATATCCAATAATAATGTAGGCCAATTATAACACTCTGAAAGGAGTGTTTCTGCATAACGAGTACTTTTACTTTTGATACTTTAAGTAGGCCTACATTTTGCTTTTAATACTTCTATACCTTTACTTAAATAACATTTTTAATGCAGGACTTTTTTATACTTTATTGCAGGAGTTAACATAAATTTACATTCGCTTACATATGATGTTCATACTTATATCATCCCTACAATATTTGAATATTTTTATAGTGAAAAAGTAAAACTGATTGAAACCTAGGAAAAAAAAAATAAAGAAATAAAGAAAGTGATAACATAGATAAAAATAAGGAAAAAATAAAGGATGAAGAAAAAATCAAAACAGAAAAAGCTAAATAAGGAATAAAACAAAATATGGTGCACATACACACACATATATACTGTACATTCATACTGTATATATACACATACATATATACAGTACATTCATATATATACATATATATGTATACAAACATATATATATATATATACATACTTACAGACACACACACACACACACACACATTAACATACACCTGTATATACCCAGGGAAAAAATATTTGCCTAATTGCCTAATATAATGGATTATTAATGACACTATGTAATTACTACTTGTAGGCCTACTTAAGGATCTGAATAGGACTTCTTCCACCACTGATTATAGGTCATAAATAAGTTACCAATTGAACTTGATATACTTATGAAGCATTGTATTTTATGGCAAGGGCTCAATTTTCTCACCCCTCACCTACTATACTGTCAAATGACAAAACACCTGCCGCTAAGACGAGTGTTTCTCTGTTTATAGCCATAACTTTTATTTATTGACTCGTCTATAGCTGTAGGCGTGTATTTACTGCACGTCTATCTCTCTCTCTATCTAGCTGAAACTTTCCTTTCCTCTCCTCCAGGTCTGTGTATGTTATTTGGTTGCTAGGGGGTGGAGCAAACAAAACCCTCTGTGTCTCTCAGCCCTCCTCTTAACATTATTTTCATCCATGCTTACGTCTGGGACGGCGAGTTCCGCATTCCTGAGCCCTCACAGACGAGAGAGCAGTACTTAAACGGGGCTGATGCAACGGGCCTCAGTTAGTCCCAAAAACCTGCATCCGACTCGGTCCCCCATTATTATTACTGCGGATCTTTTGGACGCACAACAGGTAAAACACCGTCGAGCTGCGCTGCTATTGTTTTCTCTCTGTAGTTGTAGCTAAATGTTGGTTACAAGCTTATTTGCATATTTTTTTTTTTGCACTTTTATAACCACGTTGTAACGATCAACACGCTGGATTTTGTTTTGTTACACGAGTTTTTTGTATCAGTTATATGAGGATGTGTTTTCATTGAATTGCTGTAAAAAAAAAAAAAAAAAAGTCGGAGGTTTTTTAATAGTTTTAAAGTTTCCCCGTTGCTCTCACTCACAGCAGAAGTCAATGTGTTTGCTACAACCCGTTAATACGTGTGTTGATACAACTGTTGTAGCAATGATCGCTTATTATTTACAGATCCGTTAGCTCAAAATCACACAGCAGCCTGTGTGTCGGACTGAGAGGTATTTTTAATACCGGGAGTCTTCATTTACAGTGTTGCTAAACGGGAGAAGTGTCGGTTTAGCCTTGTGAAGAGAATTATGTAACGCTTACACACACGCCGCAACACTGTGGTGGTTTCTATGTAACTGCAAGCTAAGCTAGTCCGGTGCACCAAACTGCACCTACTCTGCACGGCTTTTATACTTTCACGTTAAAGAAACACGTGGATTAAACCTTGTTTCTTGCTGTGCAGTCGTGTAATTCGTCTAGACTGGTGTAATATTAGAATCGGCTACTTCGTCCAGTTCATCTACATTTGTCCGACTCCTATACTTGAGAGCCAACACTTTTGCATGCAGCTGCAAGATACATAACAAGCTAATAATACCAGCTTTTGCAAAATGACTGTGAGATAGCAGTGTGTCTCTGTTGCTATAGATGGAGAAATAATAATTAGGGGCTGCAAACCAATTGTTATTTTTTATTATCAATTAGTGTATGCATGAATTATTTCTTGATTTATTATTATTATTCAGGCTGTAAACTATCACACGTTTTCAGAGCCCAAGGTGTTGTCTTCATATAGTTTGTTTTGTCAGATCAACCACAAATATATTACTTTTACAATGGCATAAAATAGAAAAAAAGTAGGGATGCATCGATACTGATACCGGATCAGGTATGGGGCCGATGCCGACTCAAATACCTGGATCGGATATCGGTGACAATGGGGCCGATCTATTCTATGTTTATATACTATATACATTATATACTGTGATTTTTAATTCCTGTTTAAGTTTTGACTAATTTGTTGCTGCATTAATAAGGTTTACATTTGAAATGTAATTCCTGTTAATTTTGAATATTTCTTTTACCAAGTTGCTGGTGTATGACTTATTATTTTAATAACAAAAAACAAATAAATGTATATCTATGTATTTATTTGTTACATGTAGTTTTACAAACTTAGGAAAGCGATGTTTAAGTCAAGCCTGATGTTGCCTTACACATAAAATAATGATCCCAGTCACTTCCACACAGTGAGGGACACAGCTTATTAATTAAACACTGGTTTCGGATCGGTACTCGGTATCGGCCGATACCCAAAGCCCAGGTAACGGTATCGGGACTGAAAAAGTCGGATCGGAGCATCCCTAAAAATAAGAAAATCCTCACTTTTGAGAAACGAGAACCAGATAATGTTTGGTACTTTTGCTCCATAATTCATTTATACCATTAATCGATTATGAAAACAGTTCGTTTCAGCTCTCATAACAATACTAATTTTATTATTTTATTTCTATGAATACTAATAAATATCCTATTTCCTCTCTGCAGCGTCCAAACACAGTTGCATCATTGACAGAAGACGACTGACAAGTTTTCTCTGAGTAAGTCTTGTGCATTTCAAACAGTTTTAGATTGAATTAATCAGAGATGCTCTCTCGAGTATCGCCTTCTGCTGTACGATTTTGTTTTATTTCTTTTGGCATAGCTGGTTCACCTTGAAACATTAGTGATGTAAATGAAGTGTGAAGTTTACTTGGCAGCAGGCGGGCACGGCGAAGAATGTGCGCTCAGATTTGCTCTTATGTGTAATCTTAGCTTTGGCCCATCATAGTGCACATGCTCTGTATGTTTAACTCCACTGGATAAGGGACACAGGCCTTACATGTGAATTGGCATACAAACAGACTCCAATATTATGCTTCTTCTTGATCACAATCCTTTGCTCTCCCTGTGCTGTTGTGATGAGCTGGTAAATAGCATCCTTTTGTCCACATCAGGATCTTTTAAAAGATTTACTGTATAACAGTAACTCTAGACTAGAGGTTAGCTTTAGTTATCTGCCCTTGCTGGCCTTAAAGGTTAAAGGCCAATCATGGAATGGGAGATATGATGGTAGGGGTGGATCATGTGCTTCAAGTTCATAGGTTCACTGTTTTCCTATATAGCGTGTGCATGCTCTTCAGCTGGTGTGCAGTGCTCACTCGTACAACTACATGCCATGTATGGGGGAAACTATGTGAGTGTTCTTTATATATATGCGTTTCCTTTGTGTCTTTATCTGCATTTGCGTGCGTCTGAGCGAACAAGCGTGTGTTGCAGAGGGTTTAAATGCCCCAGCGCCTGCCCGGGCACATCCGTAGGATGGTTTCTGCATAAATGGAACGCTGCAGTGGATTAATGGGGAAGGGCTGGCGAGCCGACAAGCGAGCAGCGCGGGGCCGACAGGGCTGAGAGGCTGGACGTGGGCGCACAGGGTTTATTTTAAGTAGAAATGCCTTCCAGTGCGTCTCTGGAGAGCTGGAATTGCCAAGCTGCACCCCAGTACACTGAATAGACAGCAGACGCATTGCAGGCGAGCGAGCCAACTATGCAACAGCTAGGCTCAATGATACTAATACTAATGCTGGGGGAGCAGCTATTCAGTGCTGTGTGTATCACATTATCAGTATCACATTGTAGTCCCGGTAAGCCTTTCCACATGGTTTGTAAAAACAGCGTGTCAGGACAGACTAGATGTGCACCGTGGAAGCAAACACCCAAATGTCCAAAGGTGTAACCGAGAGACATTCTTTTTTTTCTTTTTTTTTTTTAAAGAAAAGAGCACAGTAAAAGCTCCTTTATATAGTTATGCTTTCCAGATTTCCTCAATTTCTTTTCGGACTTCAAGCCAGTTTTCTCTATTTGCACAGAAAACAGCCTCGTCACTAAATGTCAACCTAAACATTGACGTTTAGCTCGCAGCCCGAGACGAACAAAAGGACTGAACACACAGCACAGTGCAGACACTGGGGCTTGTATAATCAGAGCGGGCGTGTGCTCGACGTGGGGCAGATGATGAAATATCAGAGGACAAAGTATGAAACGGCATTAAAGTGACAACCACACGTTACATAATAACGGTGATTGCTTCAACAGGCAGCATTAAATCAGATTTTCTGGACTGGGGTTGGCCAATATCTTATTGTCAGGGATTGCACATAACTCGTCTTGGTATTTGTCATAGACCTGAAGTCCATACATTTGAAATGGCTTTCGTCTGCATTTTGTATTTTTGATTCATTTAATCCGTGTCTGAGCCAAGCCAAAGCTTAGTGCCATGCAAAGTCTAATCCTGATTTACGACGTGGAGAAAAATAGTAACAATATAATAATTCAAGCAGGACCACCCAGATGCAGAATATAGATGTGTGACTGTTTGAATGGCGTGGAGCAGGCCAAGCAGGAATCCAGCCAATGATCACACAGTAATGTTTGAATGAAGGCAGCCACAGTCCTCATTGCATATCTGCAGGTGCTTTGTGTTTCGGACACTTTTTCAAGTCTGCAATAAAATGCAATAGTTTAAAACTGCCTGCCCTCTTGTGTAATTTCATTGATAACCTCTGCATGCATTGTACTCCCGGTGAGACGTCCAAACTGTAATTGTGAGGGGAAATTAAGCTCGCTCATTACCGCCGCAGCTGAGGGCCTCATCATCATTGACAATATTGCAAGGTTAAATGTTCATAATTGCGTTGAATTGCTTTGGGAAGGTTTAGTCGTCTTCACAAGAGGAATTTTTCAAAGCTTCCTTCTATCTGTGGCAGCCGCTTAGCCTATGGGAAACTGCCAAAAGAGAAATGAAAGCTGAAATGAAAAGAGATCCTACTTTCTGTTGTGATAATCACTTCCACTCCCACACACCATCACCCCCCTGAGTTTAATGGCCAGAGATGACCGCGGTACGATCGGAACAACGCACGTTGTTGCAGAGCTTCCTCCCTTCTCGTGCCTGTCTTGTCCCTCCAATGAAAATATAATGAGCGGTTGGAGGAATGTTGATACTGTATATTTGGACTGTCCCGTCCTCGAGGAAAGCCGGTGCCAAATTCCCTGGTTTCCTCGGAGGATTGCGAAAAAAGGGCTGTAACTCAACACACGGCCCCGACTTGAGCGCAGACGGTAATGATGATCGCTGAGACCTTGGCCAGAGATTGAGCGAGCATGCCTTGGCCCGAGCCTTTGCGCTCATTGTTCATTTTCGGCGCTTAGAGCTGTGGAAGCTGTTTGCGAGAGTTTTGCAAGATGCTGGTGTGTGGGCCGTGCCGATGCCTTATTAGTCCAAAATTAGACTTTAATAAAGTGCGCTGACAAAAAGTGGTCGAATAGCGTCTTGGAAAGTGTGCACGTCTTTCCCGTAACGCCATGATCCGGGGATTTAAAGTTCTGGCAGCGCAAAGATTTAACTGTGTGTCTCAAAGATAAATTAGCAAGCAAATGCTTTCGACTCCTGCTTTCAGTCTGTTTGAGGTTAGCTCCTTCTTAAAAAGCAGCAGTATATGTAGGTAACGAGTTGCCTTTGAAAGCCCCTGTAACCCCCCCCCCCCACCCGTCTCCTTCACCGTCTCTATAGGGGATGAGGATAATAGGGCCTCCAGTCGTGCTGCTAGCTATTGGTAAGGGGCTGAATTCCTCAACGCTGTTAATTGCTCTCAGGAATGACTCAGGAAATGGACACATTTTGTCGAGCCGAAGACAGATAGAGTATGTGAGCAAAGAAACCAGTAGAGATATATACAGTACAGGACACGCTGACTGCCTTGCACGTTACATATAGGAACCCTCACACACACCTCCAGCTATCTACGGCTCGCATGCAGTTAGATTAGCTTTGGGCCGGAGCCAGGTCCTGCGTAGAGTACGGTCCTATATTTCATAACTAATACATGACATTTCCGCTCCCCGCCCTTGGCTTCAGCTCGTCTCCTCTCAGTTAGCCCTGAGAGGCAGCGGTGCCGGGGCTGTGTAGGTGTCTTTGTTTGAGGCCAGTGTGGGCCTAAAAGCTGTGGCACTGGCTTTTCTGCTCGACTGCAAAAGCACAGTAACGACGTTGCATCATCAAACGCTGACCACTAATCCTCGGCTGCAGGCTGCTGCCGCTGCTGCTGACAGAAAAAAAAAAGGGAAAAATACCCCTCTTTTGAAAAATGCAAAAATCACATTGACTCATGCTTTTGGGTTATAATTACGCAGCGCGAGACATGCATCAGCAAACTTTCCCCGTGTTGTACAGATGGGACTTCTTTAGGGTTTCATGTCTCGAGGCTCGACGGGTCGTTGAGTTTGCAAGGGGGATTTCGAGACACTTGTGTGGCAGGTTGAAAGAGACGGGACGGCTTAAACATAAAAGAAACTTCTCTGCTCCACTTAAAAGTCACGTTCGACTCCAAAGCGAGGCACGTCAAGAGGCTGTTATGTGTTTTGAGTTTACAACTGTACTATAACTCGTCTGGAATGGTGCGTAACTCACTTTCATGTCTCATAATTGAAGGCGTCTTGCATCAGACACCGTTTCACCTTTGTTTTGGAGGCCGCTGGCAAAACTACCTCTGAGGGCTTTTTGATTTGTGTGATCTGATGTAATGCAGACAAACCCGAGGTTTATGTGCGTTTGTGTACTGAAGTATTTCTGCGTGCGTACAGCTGCGTGCTTCAACAAGCCATAGCATGGAATGGGGGGCTTTCCTTGCAATATGTCTGACTGAGCAGGCCTGCATTACAATGCACTAGGGGTGGGAAAAAAAGTTCATTCACCTATGTATCGCGATTTTTTTTACGATTTTGAAATTGATTTTTTTAATGCCAGAATCGATATATTTGCTTCATTTGAATCTATGCAGAGGTAGACGGAAGTTACCGCTTTTATTGTGGTAGTCAGAGTAACGCAACGTAATATCAGTTCTGTATCCGTCAACCAAAACATACCGCAGCCGGCCAGAACGAGGAAGTACAAAACAGTGGAAGGTTGGCGTGGATACGACTTGAACCCTCACATTTTGAATCCAAAGTGGTAAACATTACACATACAGTAAAGTATGGAAACACTTTGGGTTTCACACATTGCCAGGAAAAGCAGAGCTAGACATCATGGCTAAATCTGCATGCTAACTCCGTCATGGACAGGAAACGTTATCGTATTGAGGTAACGTGCGGTCAAGCCAACCGTCACTCGCATCTCGGTGGTGAAATCGGCCGACGCCCATATAGCGGCACCCATATACTGACATTTATGTTAAATACAGTCAAACGGAGCTGACCATGGATGTATAAAGAGAACGGAGCTAACGGGGAAAGCTAGCAACTGACTTGTTGAAGTTAGCGGAAGTATACACGTGTGACTACGTCCAGTTTTCAAAATAGGTGTTAACAAATGGTACCGTATATACAAAATACATATATGGACATAAGATTAGATTGATTATTGACTGATTGATTAGATTGTATTCACCAGAAGTATAAAACAGTACATGTCCCTTAAAATTAAAAAGAAAATACCACTAATTTGTGAGGGAAATGTCTTTATTCTTTGATTTTTGGGTTGGTGGAAAGAATGTAATAAATAATGCCTGATAATGACTGATGTATTTGACCTCAGGACATCTCTGACTACATACATGATGAAAATTAAATATTTTTACTGGATTAATTTAGATATTTTTCGAATTAAAAGTCCCAAGAAGTGTATGATTCAACTTTTTCCCATGGTCAAGTGTTATAAAAGTTAACAAAAATCACAATAAATCATAATATAGAATCGCAATACTCGTAGAATTGCAATACTTATCGAATCGGCACCTATGTATCGTGATAGTATTGAGAAATAAGGTGTATCATCCCAGCCCTACAATGTACTCCATAAGCGCCAGTCTGATAGACATAAAATATGATTATTCCTGAATTGACGTATTTTTTTAGTGTCGATTTCCACCGAAAAATGTGTTTGTGCAGGACAGAGCCTAATCTGAGTCTGTAAACTGGTCCCGGGTGTCTGGCCAACTTGGATATTGGACTCCATTTTGGCCCTGAAAGCGATTTGCTCAGTCATTCCTAATGGGTGCTTCAGTTCCTGTGGCTGTTGTCTCAGCCCGAGGGTTAGTTTGGGTTGCATCTTTTGAATTCCAGCACAGTTATTGGTCAGCAATGAGCAATGTGAGTAAAAACATGGCCTACTCTTTTTGTCACAAGTCATCAGATCTGACGTGAAACTTGGACCTTAAATCTAATAGTCTTGAGACTTTTATAGTAAATGCACTTAAGCCCAACAATTTATACTTTTTGTCTGGCATTATTTAAGAGCTCTCCTTCTCATTCACCCCTGGATTAGCTGCCATATGGTTCGCCTTGTTCTTAGACAGCCTCTCTGCAGAAAGAGAAGGCCTTGGCACCTTCCATTCCTCCACCTCTCCCGGGACGTTGAGAGAGAGGGAATTTTGTCTGAGAGAGATTTTTACCAGGGCTGTCTTGTTCTTTTCCTCTCCAGCAAAAACAACAGGCTGCTGCCAAGTGCAGTGTAAATGGGAGTATACATACAGTGGGAGAGAGGGAGAGGGAGGAGAGGGAGAGAAAGATGGAGGGGGCAGTCGGGATTTAAATAATAAAATGCCTCATTGGACACTGGCTCCACACACCAACTTGTCCTTGGAGCGAATAAATCATGCAGACTGGAGGTGGTAAGGAACAGGTCAAAAGTAGTGTGGAGATGTGACAGACTTTCGACAGTCGTTGTACCGGAATAATTCATGTTTGTGGCAATTAATGAAGGAATTTAGGGTGAGTTGCCGTAATGTGGGACACTGACTAATGTGGGAACACCTAAGCTCCACTGGGTGTAGGTCTTCCTCAAACAAATAAAAGTCAATAAAATTATTGGTTAACACAAGCTGTGGTGTCGTGATCAAAATCATATGACATCTCAAATTTCCAATCATAGACATAGGTGAACCAATCTTCAAACATGAAGCTCCTTGTGCGAAGACCACCCAAAGGTCAATGACATAGTGTTTGGACAAACTTAATGTTAAGGGTATACATTTCTTATAAATAAAACAATCCTGCTAGTTTTTTTATCAGGATATGTTTATGATATGTTTTTTCATCAAAAAAATATTATAATATGGTGTAACTATATCTCTATTTATTATATTATTTCAATCAAATTTTCCATTGTCCCACTCTAGGAAATATGGTTTTGATTTGCCTAATGTGGGACAGCATGAATTGTGCAATAACAATGGTTATTTATAGGTTTTTAGTCTTCTAATGCAATATTTAAGACGTTTAAGGTGAAATGCAAATTATATTCCATAATTGGGGGTGGCTGCATATTTTTGGTTTGATTAGGACACATCCTGGGGATTTCGGAGTGGTACTGGGTGTGGATTTAATGTATTGGCTTCGTATCGCAATATATTCCAGAAGTTTGAAATGCAAAAAACATTAGGCTAATTCACCCTAGTTGCTTCAGTAATCTCCCCCCAAAAATTACCCATCACTTTGTGCATACGTATTGTTAAACGTACAAGTTATAACGTAGAGAAGACAGGAGGAAAAATTAAATTGAAGCATTATGTGACAGATACTGTATATCTCAGAGTCTAAATCATTGCACTTCAGACTCGATTCCCTCCAGATAAAAGTGGGCTGATTCGGTTTCCACCGTGCTCGACAGTAAACTCCAGTCCAACTGTGAAAACACTTTGAGACCAGCCCATAACCAGGGTGGAGTACATTAGAATAGAGTTACATAACCGTGTTTTTTTCATTACCTCCTCCATGACTTTTGTAATAGAGCGAGTCTTTCAGCCCTGCAAAAAAAAAAAAAAAAAGTAGCAAAGAAAGAAAAACTTGGTTTAACTTACAATACAGTCGGCCTGTCAGCTAGTCACCCACCAGCAAAGTCAGCTGTTTCCGCAGCGCCCCACAATACTCGTCTTTGTTGGTTCCATATGAGAGAGGGGCTTTGTTCGGTTTCTGCCCGACCTGCGGAGGCAAATGTGAATCAAGCAGTTAGTGTAGAAGTCACACTGATATCATCAATCTTTTGAAAACTCCTCGGGTTTTAGCGGGTAATCCTGGCTGACATTTTGTCAGCGTGCCAAAGTTATTGAAGTATCAGTTGTTCTGTTGAATCAGTCACGCATTTGATCCACAAAGTGATTCTGTTTTCTATTCAGTGTACCATTAAGTTACAGAAAATGTGTCATGGCAGCTGAATGTTTACCCATCTTTTAGCTACTGGACAGTATTTCTTTTTCTACATAAATACCGAACAGTAAGAGAAACGATTTCTTGTCAGACTTTTCCTAAATTCACAGTCCCACTCCGCCTTTCCTCGGAGATTGTAGGGATGGGCAGGGTACAGTCGGCTCGAGTTTCACTGTTCCCATCTGTAACATTTGTTTTTTATTTGGCCATCAGAGGTTTTTCCAACTCTTGGTCTTACAGTAATTAGAGAGACGTCTTAATTCTCCAGCCACTTCCTTTAGGCCTGCACAAGTTCTCCTTTTTCTCCCCTCCGTCCCTCATTCCTCCCTGATTACATTAAAAAGTGCTGCGGTCGACCCTCTTTAAAACGACCCAAAATTGTTGAAAGAGGGTGGCAGTGGAATGCATGACTGTTACCCGCTCTCATTTGACACGAGTGCTTTTGAAAGCACCGAATTAACAATCAAGACGAAAACCGCTCTGTAAATTATTAGGAGAAGTGTGGAAGATACTCCTCGATTTATGTGATCATACCGGAGGGTTTCGTGGCTTCCCTTTGCATGTGAAACTACAGAGATGAGTGCGTAGCTGCTGACACCCGTGAAGTTTGTTTTTTCACCAGCTGCTGACTAAGAAGATAACACAGCTGTCAAAGCTGTCAATGTTTGAATGCATTCTTGGAAACAGCAACCCGCATTTAGAAAGATGTTCGATGACAAGGGCAGAAGACAGTAAATTAATCTTTTTTTTGTGGAAGGAATGCCAATACCATGAGATCATAATAAAGATAAAAGATACTGTCAGATGTCTGCAGTGTGATAATGGAAGGGTATAAATGTGTGGCTCATGATGAAAGAGTAGAAGAACGAAAAGCAAATCTATACAAACAATTTGGGGATACAGCATAGTATCGCAATATTTTGTATTGTATCGATACACGGAAGTCAAGTATCGATCTTTTATTATATAAACTATTAACCTCTTAAAAATGCGATGGTCGCTATTCTGTATTTCAGAGGTGGTAGCAGGCTCAGTCTTAAAGCTAGAGTGAAAATACTGGTATCACATGAAACTAGAAAACCTAATCAATCGGCCATGTCATGTTAGCTTGTCGTGAAGAACCCTAAATAACGCTCCAAAGTTGCGCTATATTTTGGTGAGGAAAAACTGGCATGGCCATTTTCAAAGGGGTCCCTTGACCTCGAGCGAAAACTGTATCATATTAAGAGAAAACAGATGTTGAAAAACTGCATAATTTGAAAAAAGGGAATAAATCGCAATAATATCGTGATAATATCATATCGTGGGGTCTCTGGTGAGTCCCACCCCTAACAAAAATCCACCCAAAATACAAAAACGATCTATACTATGAACTATACGCAATAAAAAGTAGAATATTTAAAAGGTGTGTGTACACTTTGCTTTCCACTGTATGTACTAAAAAACGTTTTCATTGTCAGCGACTTCTTCTAAGGCTCGATTTCTCTCATCCTAATGGTTCCCTTCCTCTTTTCTCTCTCCCCACAGCGGCGGTGGTGGCCGGGTCGGACATGATGCCGGGACAGATACCTGACCCTTCGCTAGCGGCGGGCTCCCTGCCCTGCCTGGGCCCGCTGGCGGGCATCTCGGCCACCACGCTCACTGATCAGCTCAAGCTGGCCGACTTCCGCCAGCTGGGCAGCATGCTGTCCCCGCTGCATTTCCTGGGGCGGCTGGGGAAGAGGCCGCTGGCCATCAAGACAGAGGTGAGGAGGGAGAGAAAAAGAGGAAATAGTGCAGCGGTAGGGTGTTGGAAAGATGTACGTCAAGTCGGAGTGTAGAAAGAAGAAGGAGGGTGTTAGATTCATTCAGGATGTTTGAAAGACTTCTATCAAGGCAGGTTTTTAAATTTCTTTTTAAAATACCATCAGTCTCCAGCTAACATTTGTCAGTAACAAATCTAACGATCAATTTCAGTATCACAAGCAAGCCATTCTGATTTATGTTCATAATCTGAAATGTTGGAAAGAATAAGAAAGAGAGCTGTTTATAATGACTGAAGTGATTTTATATTCTGGCGCCAGTAAATGTGTGGAATATATAAAATATAATCTATAAAAGATATTGTCAGTAGTTGATCTGAGCTGGTTATGGGACCCTGCGAGGTTTAGTTTTAGGATTAAACAATGAAAATATAGCAAATACGTATAATAAAGTGATAAGTATACTAGGTGTGCAACTAAAGATTATTTTCATTGTCATCTGTCGATTATTTTATTGATTCATCGATTAGTTGTTTGGTCTATAAAATGTCAGAAAATGGTGGAAAAGTGTCGATCAGTGTTTCCCAAAGCCCAAGATGACGTCCTCAAATGTCTTGCTTTGTCCACAACTCAAAGATATTCAGTTTACTGTCATAGAGGAATAAAGAAACCAGAAAATATTCACATTTAAGAAGCTGGAATCAGAGAATTTTTTTTTTTTTTTTTTTTTAAATGACTCTAACTGATTAATCGAATATCAAAATAGTTGGTGAATTAATTTAATAGTTGACAACTAATCGATTAATCTTTGCAGCTCTAAAGTATACATATATACAGTGTGTGGGCATGATAAACTGATGTGATAATACAATATAGGACTTTGGCATGTTAATTTTATGAGTTGAAATTTGCCCCCTCTAGTGCTCACAACAAAAAATACTGTAGAGGTTGCACGACATAGTTTTTTTTTCATCTAGGTGATCACTACTATTGGTTATAAGTTTATGTAATCTAGACAGTAATTTTCATATAAAATACACTCATGTAAACGCCCATTTTCTCATGTTAACAATACACTGTGTTTGCAGATGGATGAAGATGATGACAGGAGGAAACGGAGACGAGAGAAAAACAAGGTAGCGGCAGCACGATGCCGAAACAAAAAGAAGGAACGGACCGACTTCCTTCAAAGGGTGAGTTCATGACACAGCATTGCATACTGATGAGCTGAAGCAGAGCGTGGTAACCAAGAATGGCCTTACTTCAGTTAACCTGAGCAGATGATTTTGGCCATTCAACCCAACTCGCAACAAGGGGTTTTCAGAAGTGACAAAAAACTTAACAATTTGAAAGTACTCTGATTGATGTATTTGTCCAGTAGTGTCTAATAAATCCGACATCTCTGTCCAGGAATCGGAGCGTCTGGAGATGGTGAACTGCGACCTGAAGGCTCAGATCGAGGAGCTCCGTCTGGAGAGGCAGCAGCTAATGGTGATGCTCAACCTCCATCGGCCCACCTGCATCGTGAGGACCGACAGCGTCAAAACACCCGAGAGCGAGGCCAACCCCCTGCTGGAGCAGCTGTCCGCCGACGCCAAGTGAAACCAGGAAACCTGGGACGCGGAGTCCCCCCCCCGACGCCCAAACTGGCACCACCGTGGAAGCCATTTAAATGAAAAAACAGAACTGGCAATACATTTCTAAACAAGCACTTGAGCTCCGAGCTGAAGACTTTTGGAGACTCTGCCCAAAGACCCGAGGTTGTAGGGCTTCCTTAGTACTGCTACATGAGCTGGCTCTGTCCATTGGAAGACTGGAAATACCCAGTTTCATCTCCGCATTAAGTGTTGTTGTTGACACCCGCTGTGCCTAGTTGTTACTTCAACCATCTCTACATAAAGGGACCAATGGAAACAGTAGAGTGCGACTGGAAACAACGCTGAGGAAACACACTAATATCAATATGGTGCTCTGTTACAAAAGCCCTGAGTAGATTGTGTGGCATTGATTCAATGCAGAGGCCCACAAAGGCTTAGTGTTCTGCAGCTTTCCTTTGTATGCTAGCCGAAATATACCAGGTGTAGAGTTTTTAGGATACAATACTCAATACAAGTACACCAGACGGAGTAGAGTTTTTTTGTTTTTTGTAATGTTGATTTCTATACCCTGCCTCGACGACGGCAGATACCGGTTGATCCGATTTGTGGTGACGCTGGCGTCATGAAAAGCACATATACACAAAATGTTTACACCCTTGTTTTTTGGACTGTCCATTATTGTACTTGTTTTATACTGCTTTGTAATACATAAACACATATGAAATGCTTGTTAATCACTTGACGTGATTTGTCTTTTCAATTTTTCCAGTCTGTGTCTTCTTGTCATGTTGCGCTGTCAAACAGCTGTGAAAACAAGCAGAAATCTTTTCAGCTGAGCAGTATTTCAATGTCTGTTCTGGACCTGTATCTGCTATGTATGACTCTTGTTACCCTGAATAGATTAAATTTTATTTTCTAACTACAAGAAAGAGCACGTCTTGTTTTTTTAAGTTTTTTTTTTTTTTTTCTTCATCAGACGTGCAATAGCTCATGTGTTTTTCAGTGAAATGAGTCCTGGTATTTGTTCCTCCCAGTCATGACATTGCAACTATCAAGTGAAAAAAGTTGTGCAATCGTGTTTTCTTCAGCTGACGCACGTTGCCAAAAGCGGGGCTTTACTTTCATTTGCTAAACTCAGAAAAGTCATTCATGCTTTTTTTTTGTCCAGGCTTGATTTTTGCAGCATATGTTACTATTTTTTTTTTTTTAGAATGTATCCTAAGATGTTATTACTTTCATTTAAGCTTAAGGAAAGGCCTTTTCCTAATTGTTATAATCATCATTGAATTAGATTTTTATTTCTCTTTCTTTAACCCTTACATGCCTTGATCTTTGTTTTGACTTAAAGGCACTGCCTTAATGGCATCTGCAAGATTTCACAGACCACAACCAATCAGAGCCGAGCTGGAGTCTGCCATGTCTGAGCAGCTGTCAATCACTCGTGAACTCCGATCAAACTAGGCAGCGCTGATCAAATATGAATCAATATTCTGTTACTGTAATGCCTATTTCTCGCCTCAAATGTTTTCAGAAACATCTTAGTGTAGCGTAGTGTACCGTTTAGCTGTAAAAATTAGAAAGTTTGTGAACCAGCAGCCATGTTGAGATCAGTTGAGGAAACACCAAGCACCGCCCACCAGCCGGAGCAAACCTTGTCATTTCTCTGTAATGTAAGATTAGTCAAATTGCTGATGAAGGAGGAAAACAGAACCTCACCTTCACTACACTGATTGACATTTTATTTTGGACAGCAGGAAAAAGTCACCATTGATGTGAGTCATGTCATAAAAAATACTCTTGATTCATCATATTCACACTTATTATTTGGATGGAGATAAAAAAAAAAAAAAAACACTCTTTGAGCATAAAGTTGATAGTAGAGTAGGTATGGTGGTGTTTACTGTGTCATACTGTGTGTTCAGCTCAGACTGCGGTCAACAGCTCCATCTAGTGGAACGTTTTGTGAACTGCATGATTTGCAGTAGACCAGATATATCAATTCAACTTCACAATACTGATAAATATGTGGTCAGCTATACTGTAAAGACAAACGTAATAGATTATATTTCCATATACTGATGTTTCTTCTAATTCTTTTTTCCCCCCCAACTGTATTTTCCTCCCGAGCAACAACCGTTGGTTTCCTATGGTTACCGTCATCTTTTTTTTTTTTAACACTTCATAAAGTGACAGAACTCGCTCAGGTAGGCCGCTGTTTTTATCCACTCTGAACAATAAATACAGTTTTACGTGCCTGTTAAACAAAAGAACACGAATATTTGTTTTAAAAACTTAACCAAATTAGATTTATTTTGCTCCTAATTTGTTTGACGTCGGTCTGCTCTAACCGTCGCAACAAGTCGTGTTAACTACAGTGAAACTTTTAACACAGTATAAATTGAGCTGTCAATTTCATAACGCATTTCCACACTATCTCGGTTCAGTGTAACAGAAAACCTTCAGTACATACATGCTAACTCAGCTCTCACCTCTCTCCTCCGGGGTTTGTGGTGCAGATACCAGGTGAGGTTGTCAGGATCTTGTGGTGTGATGGATCAGTGTGAGGAGGTCAGTGAGGACCAGCAGCAGTCGGTCCTGCCCACAATAAGCCAGGATCAGCTGGAGGACACGGAGGAGAAGCCGACCCAGGGTCAAGAGGGCGACAGCGGTGATAAGTGGGACACTGATCTGGAAACAGACAGTAGGTTAAAGTGACCATACAGTTCTTTAATTATGGATGCACAAGTCTTCATCCCCCTCCTCCCCATTCCCTCCTTTTTTGGGTCATTCCTAGTTATGCAGCAACATTTCTGTCCCCATGAATTATTTCATCATATTTTCTTTAAGTGTGTCAAATATTTATAATGAAATGGCTTAAATGAGAGATTAAGGTCTTCTTTATCACATTAACACAGAATAATGCACATAAAAAAAAACTCTTCTTTTAAACTTTACTGACTTTACTGCTCGATTTTACCATGTCCCCAGTGCAAAGTAATCAACTTCTACAAAAACTCTAAGCCATAAAATCATAAAATACTGAACATATTCTTTAATTATTTTATAGACCATGTTAAGCATTCTCCGAGTATATAAAATATACATACATATACATACAGTATACAGTATATACACATACATATATACATACATACACATATGTGTATATGTATATAGTATATACATACATACATACATACATATATTTTTATACATATATATATATATATATATATATATAAATAAAATATTTATATTTATATATATATATATATATATATATAAAATATTTATAATATAATATAATATGTTTGTTTTTTTTACCATTTTCATCATTTACTGTGTGTCCCTGAAGTAATTTTCCACCCTGTTCGTATGGAAAAATCCATATTTTTCTTCAAAAGTTATGACGCTGAAATCTTGCTGTGTAACAGGAATGACCCTTTTTCTGTTTTGTCACTTTCAGATGGCACCAATCAGAAACAGAGTTCGTCCCGTGCAGAGCTGTACCTGCAGGCCTGTCGGCGGACAGGAGTCGTTCCCGTATCCTCCTTCCTCCGTCACTTGGGTGAAGCCAATGTCAACCTGAACCATTATGGTGTGGGACCTCTGGGGGCCAAAGCTCTGGCCATAACTCTGAAGGTAGGGGGGGTCTTCAATGCCTTCAGCTATATTCACTATAATGACAGAATTAGTACAATGATCAGCAAAAAATTCAATGGCCATTATTTTCATAAAGTAAGGTTATGGAAGGTGTAATGGCTCAACTCGACCAGAAACAAGAAACCTATAAGCCACTGAGGGGCTGCTAAACAGGGACTGTGACTGCAGAGGAGAAAGCATCATATGAGGTCACTATTTCTGATGGCTGTCGTCAGAAAATGTGACCCCACTGTACCTGTGTAATCAATCACTGAGGCAAACACCAAACAATAGATCAGAAAATGTGACCGAAAACACACAAAACTAACATAAATGCATTTAAATCTTTTTACTTTAAAGATATATTCACAAAACTCTAAAAGAAAAGCAAAAGATAGGTACAGTGGGGTCACATTTTCTGACGACAGCCGTCAGAACTAGTGACCTCATACAGTATGTTGCTGGATCTTCTGCGGTCACATATTTCAATGGTCACAGATTTCAGTGTAACACCGGTACTTGCCTTTGTGTAGCATGTTGGTTGAATAATTCACATTCCCGAACGTCCGTAGGTCCATCCGCAGTGTTGACGACGATTCACACTCACTTATATCAATTAATAACTTGCATGCAAACAAACAAAATGTCTCAATGGAAGAGAGGCTACACGGTCAAAAAACTGTGTGCATCTCCTGGTGAACAACACACACCTGCTCTGTGATTACAGATTCACCTGTTTGTACTTCCCCCGTACTCCACACACCACATAGTGTGCAACAGGGGAATTACCACAAGTGGACACATACTACTCCATATACAAACACATATAATGAACACAATACAAAAATGGCTCCAACAAATGGGTTGAGGTCTTCAAATCCTTTTTCAATGTAGTCTACAAATGTAGACAGAGAAAAAATATTTTCAGCCATTCAGTAATTTCTTTCTTTTTTGTGTGTGTGTGTTTTAGAATGACAATGTCGTCACCAACCTTGAGCTGGAGGACAACGACGTTAAGCCGGAGGGGACACGCTACCTGATGGAGATGCTTCAAACAAACATCAGCATCAAGAGTCTAGTAACTATTCTAAAACTATCACATCGACTACATCAGTTCTGAAAAATATGCCTGGTACTCATCGACTCCGAACTGCAAGAGCAAAGATATGTTTTTAAAATAACTATTCAGTTTTAGAAAAAGGTAACGCCTGGCCTGATCCAAGTTGGACTGAAACGTAGTCAATAAAAATACTGTGGCATGGAGTAAGTGTACACGCGTTACCTTTCACTGTACTGACGTTATTCTGATAGCCTCGCACCTACGTGGTGGGCGTATAATTAGTCTTCTTCAACTTTAAAATAAGTATTTACACTAATGCTCATTTCATCTCAAAATGTCTTCATTTCAGAATCTTTCCAACAACCAGCTGCAGCTTGAGGGAGCGATCATCATCTCCAAAATGCTGTTAGACAATTACTACATCAAATCCATCAACCTTTCAGGTGAAGTCTTTCACCTCTCAAGATAGTTTTATGTGCACCTCTGCGCGTCACTGTAACGTAACAGAAATAAGTGAATTTTGTTTTGACTAGTAACTAAATAAAATTCCCCTTCTTCCCTTAGGAAGTGATTTTGATGACTCTGCTGTTAAATACCTGGCTGATGCTTTCGAGGTTAGTACAAAGTGTTGTCTGTTGAATCCATGAGGCAAAAGAAGATTTTAGCTCCCCTATACGTTTACATTCCTAACTAATAAATCAAGGAACCGTCTCATGTAAATTTGCATTAAGCTTCACCATTTTCCTTCTTCTTAGGAGAACTATATGATCAAAGAGCTGGACCTCAGTCACAACAAGTTCTGTGATGTAGGAGGAGAACACCTGGGTCACATGTTGGGTACAGTAGTTCATTTCTGACTGTGTTAGGAGAATGTCACTGCTGATGCCAAATCCCTTAAATTAATAAACAAATATTTATCTCACAAGTTAAAGTTCAACTGAAATTTGAATTCTTTTCACTTTTTTTTCCTGTAAGAAAATTATAAACTAAAATGATATTAAAGCTATTGTGCATATTTTTTCCATTTTTCAAAAGAGGATACAAATATTTTGGGGTATAAAGTGGGAACAGTAAAGCCTAGCTCACTAACGTTCACACTGATTCCCACAAGATGTTGACTGTGCTATGTGTGTCCCATATTATATAAAGACTCACAACATGTTATCCCAGTGATTAAATTCATGACACAAAGTCACGGAGAAATGTACAGAATGCTGTAATAACAGACGGGACTAAGCCACAGCTAACCTCATCGGCCCTCCAGCTGGTTACCTGCCTGGCAGTAATAGTATTTTAAGTAATATAACAAACTGTTTGTGTCTGCCCATGCAAATATTGCACCAATAAATTACAGTATAGACATTGTCGGTCCGTACGAAAAATCCCCAACATTTTAACATAATATTTAGCAGTTAAAACTAACACTAAGGATATAGTATACTGTAGGATATATACTGATTTCATGTCATGATGATGAATTTTAATTTCAGTTTGACTATAAAAAAGACTTCATGAATAATTTGTGGGTTAAAGTCTCAAATGTATTGTGACCCTTTAAATTTGTTTGCCCTTTCTCAAAGCCACAAATATAGGCATTGAAGTCCTGAATTTGAGCTGGAACCACATTCGTATGGGCGGTGCAGCGGCTTTGAGTGCTGGACTGAAGGTGACAAACATTAACACGCTCAAGCACAAGCCTTCAGTGTATGTTTAACGTATCTGTTTCCTATCGCAGCTGTTTGTCACTCACGTTTTCCTCTCCTCAGGTGAACTCGACGCTGGAGCAGCTCCAGCTGTCGTGGAACGGTTTTGGCCGCGTCGAGGCGGAGTCACTGGGTCAAGCGCTGAAACAAAACCGCACACTGGAGCTGCTGGACCTCAGCTGTAACCGCATAGACGACCAGGCCGTGACTCTTCTCTGCCAGGGCCTGGCCACCAACAACACCCTCAGGGTCCTCAAGGTGAATCCTGGAACAGTGGTGTTTATATGTTGTGTTTGATCAGCATCATGGCACTCTTAAGAAAGTAGTTCCCAACCTTTTTCCTCAGAGCACCCCTTCCCTATCATTGAGTAAACTGACGACCCCTGAATAAGTGACATATTTTATGAATTTTTTATATTATATTCAGTGCATAACAATAACAATACAGACAAACAAACTGATAAACTGTACAATTAACCCAAACACTGAATGCAATAACTGCAGGAAGTTTATGTAAAAAGAGTGATATTGATGAATTTTGAGCAGATTATTTGCTGTGAATATTGCATCAGAGATGAGTTTTCCTGTTAATTTAGGGACTTTAATACAATTCTCTTTATTGTGTATATTTTTTTAACAATCATTCATACTAAATAGGCTTCTTGTTTGACAAATTTAGTGCTTTCCCCTCCTTGATGATTGGGCATTGTTCTATTAGCTCTTTGGTAGTTTTAACTGCCTACTTTTCTAATGTAGGTCGAGGCTGTTTAGCAGAGAGGGAAGGCTCTCTTGTTTAAATTTATATTTTGAATAATAATCCAAACTTTAAAAAATACAATTTCATTTAGTTTCTTCACAAAAATGAATGAAATGCTGAGATATAGACCAAATGTACATTGGTTAAAAAAAGTGGTCTTACACCCCTTAAAATCAAGAAGGCCTGGCAACCTCCCATGGAGCTTTGGCGACCCCTAGTGGGGGCCGGGACCCCAGGTTGGGAACCAGTGCTGTAAGTAACTGTATATTCATTTATGTTAAATGTAAGGTTTGTATTTTGTTCAGCTCTCCCATAACCCTCTGACAAAAATCGGAGCTCTGACGCTGCTCAAAACAGTTCAAAACAACATGGAATCAGCTGTGGAGGAGATCGATATTTCTGTAAGTGCACTAAAAACTATTTTCACCTCAGCATGTGAACAGAAGTATAAATATTAATCTCGTCTGTGTGTGAATATGTGATGATTATGTCTGCCTGCAGTACTACTCCTAGGCTCCGAATGTGCCTGTGTGTGTGTGTGTGTCGTGTACAGACGGTGTTTGTTGGTGAGGCCTTTGTGGAGCTGTTGAAAGAAGCCCGTCAGAATCGTCCTGCTTTGGATGTTCGTTACAACGTCGTGACCTCCGTCACCAGGAACTCATCTGCCCTTCAGATCTTTCGGGTCAGTGGTCAGGATGGTAGGCGGAGAAATCTGGTGACAGATTAACAAAATCGTGTTTATGCTCATGACCTTACAAAAAATGCTCCAATGATCCTAAAGAGATAATTTCTTTGCACTAAACATGATCTTTCATAGAAATTCCTCGAAGAGCGAAATGAGAGCATCACGGATTTCTTCCAAGCTCTGGATAAAGAAGGAACCATGAAGGTCTCCACCTCTGCCTTCAGGAAGGCTGTAAAGGTCAGGCTAAAAAATTACAGGTCATTAATGAGTCTGAAGTATTCAGATATTCACTATTGTATGGAGAACTATTGTATGCATTGGAGAAATGATGATGTCATGCATGCAGGCAGCCAACGTACCTCTGGATCAACGGCAGTTTGCGTGGTTGATCAGGAAGTTGGACAAGAACTGCACAGGCACCATCATCTACAGGTCAGTCTGTGATGGTGTACGTAGGATCATTGCTTGTCAAGAAGACACACAAACAACAGTAACCTTTTTAGGAGAAAAAGAAAATAAACAGAGGTTTGTGGTGGACCAGAATTATTAGTTTTAAAGGGCCAGGTCACCCACGTTAAAAAGAAAACATGCTTTCCCACCTAGGTGATGTCCAACCACGCAGATCGTTTCAGATTTACAATCATGATATTGTGTTAATGGTGTATTATTATCCATATTAATGTTATTGTGTACTTTTGATGCATTGGCAACACTATTTTTGGGAAAATTTCATGGCAATAAAGCCACTTTGAATTTATTTGCCTGGGTTTTGAAACCTGAATACATTTTGGATATGACTCGGGTTGTTGACCTTGGAAAATAGTTTGACAAAATAATCATAGCTCAAGGCCCTCTTACAAGCATTTTCCAGAGCTTTCAAACACAACTCACGGTCTTCAGTGCATGGAGTTTGCTCAGTTGTCAGAGATTTAAGTTGAATTACCCTTTAAGTGTAGTTTGGGTGAAGGGATTCTTCCCTCTTAAGATTTTGTGAACACTCTGGTCTTTCTTTGTTGCAGTCAGTTTGCTAAGCAGTCATCGGTACAGAGACGAGATGAGGATTAGGTAGACATCTTCAAATAAAATTTAACGGAGTCCGTTTTTTGATTTCTTCATATGCTAGCAAATGTGACAAATTCAGTAGGTCCTCCATTTTTTGCAATACAAATCTCTCGATTTCACAAAATCTAGAGATACTTATAAGGAGGTGGAACTGACATCACAAACCCAATGGTGTTGTGCACCACTGACAGGTGTATCCTAACAACTCCCCCCTCCCCTCTCCTTCCAGCGTAGTCCTTAGCTCAACCCAATTCTGTCCGGTGAGAATACTTGAACCCCTGACACCAACCAGCTGCACCCACCTGAGCGCTGCCAGCTGTGCCTGCGCCTGGGCCACGGGGTCCGCTGCCTCATTCTCTCCATCCAAAAATAATCTTCTGGTATGACAAGAGAACAAGAGGAGGAAGAAAAGGAGAGCTGGCGTCCATATCAAAGGGCCGAGAGGAGAGGAAGAATAGGGCCAGATGCAAGCTGGTTGTTTCGACCACATTGGTTAGCTTTGAATCAAATGGCCTGTAAAGGAAACGGCACGCTTATGAATATGCATGTGCGGCATTACTTATGTAGAGTAGGATTATTGAGGGTGAATTGTCTCAAGGTGTGATGTCCAACGGTACAATCTGTTTCTGTCTGGTGGCTCCAGTGGTAACCACAGAGGAGACAAAGACGGGACGCACCTCTTGATTGAGTCACGTGTAAACGGCTTGACACCTAATAGTGTGAGTTATAAGAACATGGGACAACCCTTTTATATTAACACCCCATTTTAGTTATATATATATATATATATATATATATATTTCTTCCTCAACGTGGTGGTTGACTTCCATGTCAGCTCCAGCGTCACTGGCATCGTCAAAGCCAATGCTGTCAATATCACTTTTTGAGGAGTTGTAGTAGTTGCAAACTCTTCCAACTCTCCTCTTCTTCATTATCATCTTCCTCTCTGGACCTTCTCCTGGTCTCCGCCAGAGAGGTCCTTGAGATCCAGGCCCTACAACAAGATTTATGCAGACAATTGTCACCATTACCATTCATATACAGTAAGTAAGTAAACTGGAAATTTATGCTCCCTTTAAAGGTCTCATATTATGCTCATTTCCAGGTTCATATGTGTATGTTCATGTTCTACTAGAACATGTTTACATGCTGTAATGTTCAAAAAACCCTCTATTTTTCTCTTACTGTCTGCCTGCATGAACCCCCTTTAGCCTCTGTCTGAAAAACTCTGATTCAGAGCCTGTCTCCTCCCAGTCTGCTCTGATGGGTTAAATGACGAAACAATGATTCTTACCCAGATGTGAGCATTGCCTCTGTCTCCTTGTTCCTGCATCCTAATAAAAACATCAGGCAAACAAATTAGTTATCTTAAATCCACATAACACTTTTACACATTTAAATTTAGCCAGTAGAAACTCTCAAACTGGGATGAATGTTTTCCAAATGAACTGCACAAAATTATACAACTTACTGTTGTAAAGTAAAGCAATGTTTATAATTTTTGTACACACACAATACGGCTCATATCTATATAAACTACCTTAACAAAAGACCCTCTAAACTATGATTAGGCTTCCAGAGTGAAATGTAGGTGTTGAAGGATTCAATTAGCTTTAATGCACTTTGAGAATAAGTGTAAAACTCAGTAGTCCCTCGTAAACAGGACGTTAATGGTAAAATAAAGGGAGGGTATATCCTATCTTAACTCAGCTACACAAGATGCACCTACCAGTCTATCTCAAAAACAAACATTATAGATCAATGTTGCTAGTATAACAGAATAAGACAATACAAATATAGATGGAAAATTAAAAACTCACCATTTTGCTGCTGCTGTGTCTTCAAACTTTACCTAACACCCCTTTAACAGCACAACATATATACAGTATAAAGTTGTTATAGTGTTCACAGGTTTCAATCTTGTGTTTTGAATATGGTTGGAATTGGATAATGTCTTATAAATATAAAATTAACATAAATAATCATCAATAAATTAGACCTCTCTGCCCTACATGCCTCATCTTCTTCTTCAAATCTTAAATCAAATGCACCATATTCACTTCCTCCGTGTTTCTGTCGCCACCTCCACTCCGAGTCCTGAGTTTCTCCCTCTCTTCTGCCTCCTCATCCCTTCATTCACTCACTGAAAATATAAAAATCGGACAGTGCATCAAGCAGTACTCAAACTTGCAGTGCTGATTACAGAAGCTTGTGGATTAACAGGGGCTACAGGTTATAAACTGTGTAGTTACTTTCAAGCTAATTTGAACTACAGTATAAAGCAGCAACAAAGCTGATAAATGGAACAGTTAAAACAACACTATGTAAAAATAACTTCAGGGCTCATACTAACTACATTGTGATCTTCAACAAGGTTTACAATATTTGTGTAACTTCACACCAGCAGATAGATTCTGACTCTTAGTGTTGATTATTTGCCTGAGACAACCAACAGTTTTGAACATCTCATCACATGTTTGCAAGATATTGTGACAGTGTTTCAAAACTTCCAACTCCAACAAAGTTATTTTAATACTGTAGATACTCAAAAATTATACAATTATCAAATAACTTACCTTATTTGGATGAGCCTCTTGTGGCAAAGCAATTTCAGTCAAATAGTGTAATTATCATATACTGGATACCTCATAACCATCAGTAAAGTATAAAATATAGAGTCATAGTTGGGGAAGTTTTACTTTTCTACATTTAACTGGAACTAATGCAGCTATTTCATGCTTTTCTGTCAATATCAAATTAAAATACACCTAATGCAGATATGCTTTTGATTAGGTCCGTTTGTTAGGTTAGGTTTTTAACTGACTAAAATGATTTATTTGTCCCCGACTTCGTTCATGGGGGATGCGTACAGAATTATCTAACACACGTAAAACCACAACAGGATGTTAGTTAGAATTAGTTTGTACGTGCATACAGGGGTTATTCATTTGACAAAATGTGTGAAGATGTTCCACCAAATGAAGAGCACTTAAAGCCTTTTTCATAATCAAAACTTTACCGGGTGTACTCGATCATTTAAAAGTAAAATTGCGAGACTAAATATGTAAATTTTGCTTGTTAATATTAGTGTCACAAACTCAAAACACACTTTTTATTTAGACTAAAATACAATTCTTTATATAATGACATTGATATAATTAGCTATTTAAAAAGATAGAAAAAAATAACAGAATAATTTAGGTAAATTATCTCTCTGATGTGGCTTAATGAAAACAAACAGCTAGCTGCCAATTTCTAATGGGCCATCTTTCATCTGAATGGACACAAAGACTTAAAACCCACGTCTTATTGAGCGGTCCAATTGGAAATTCACAGATTTGGCCAAATTTTGAAGACGAAACAAAAACCTGCCAGCAAACCCTTCAGATATCTATGCACCCCCTGGCACACGCTGCCAATTAACATGATCTCGAAAGCGCTAATGGAATCTTGAGCGGTAATAAAAGTAAATAATGAAATTAAAGGAGCCCTTGTGTCATTGTTTGCTCTATTCAGGCCCATTAGGACCTCCAGTATTCTCATGGTAATCTGATGTTTGGGGTTTTGTGTTCTCGTAATGAATTCGGTGTTTTTCCCCCCAAACAGTGTTGTTCAGACATTTGTGTAGGTGCCTGGCAGAGAAACAAAGACGTACATTAGGACCCATTGTCCCCTGTGATTATTAAAGTAAACAGAAATACTGAAGGGGTATCACACACACAGCTGCACACACTCGAGCCTGTGTTTGTGAAGTGGCAGAAAGGGCCAAGCAACCCTCAAGACTTTGTCAGAGATGATCCCGTTATTAAGAGCTTCTCAAGAGCCGAGCGGCAGGCTCGCTGGCTAATGAGGCTTTGAAGATCGGCCGTCGGCGCAGAATTCATCTGTGTATGGACCAAGATCGGCCATGAAGCTGGCCGTCCCCTGCCTCGGCCTTGTGCTTTTACTTTGACTTCATCATAATTCTGAGTCCTTTTCCAAAAAGTCCGTTCTTAGAAGATGAAAGTTAAGGTGAAATGTGCATTCAACTGTTTCTCTGGTGCAGTGTACTGTACGCTTGGCATCGTTTGGTCGACACAACTTTAGAAAATAGTTAAAAAGGCCCATCACAAGTTCCCTAGAGCTCGATATGACCTCTTCGAACGTCTTGTTTTGTGCGAACAACAATTCAAAACCCAAAGAGAGTCCATTTACAATCATACAAGACCAACTAAAGCAGGAAAACTTCACATTTGAGAGGCTAGAACTTTAAAACTTAAAACGATTAACTGATTATAGTGATATAGAGCGGTGCAAGGATGACAGATTTTTGTAGGCCAACCAGGAAGTTAGAATCGCCCCGGTTCCCTCGACAAAAAAAACAATGGGGTTTTTCCAATTAGGTTTTGGATTATTGAAGAAAATAAGCTCTGTGGCAAACAAACATTAGTAAGATAATCTCCATAAATGAACACCACTTTTATGACTTTTGAGGCGTAAATGCAATCGCCAGAAGAAAAAAGCTAACGTTAGGCTATAAACGAACTACACCACGGTCGCATGAGCTCGAGTATAAACAGCGAGGCTGTAAAGGCGGACGAGGCGGTGTGATGACGTTCAGTGGTCTCATTTAGCCACTTGTTGGCAGCCGCTTTTTTTAAGACACATAAAAGCTTCAAAATCCACAAGTGGGGTATTTACTGACGTTTTTTATATCATAGAACAAAACGTTAAACCACAGACCTTATTTCAGGCATCTAACTAAAACCCCATTCAAAAAACCCATTGACTTCCAGGCGAGGGAACCGGAACTGCTAAAATGCTAACTCATTTCCGGGTTTCATGACTCATTCCTGCACCACTCTATTGTAACAGCAAAATAATTCAGTGTTTTTAATAACTGCAATGCTGAAAGGTCAATAAACTAAACTGTAATCTATCAAAACTGTTGCTGATTAATGGAAGATGAATGGACTAATTGTTTCAGCTCCTGTAAGTCATTGTTGGACTAATGGTAATACAGCAAGAATGTACAAAGTTTGTAAAGTAAATGCGCAAGACAAATTTCAGTATGTAAAATTCTTGAGATGTTTAATGTTTAAAATTGTTTCTTTAAATAGATACAAGTATATATATAGGATAGCACGATGAAAATCTCGTCCAGCATTGGAGCTCAACATAAAAACCTGCTGTCAAATTGTGCGTTTTTGAACATTACTCCCAACATATCGCCCATAAAGTAACTATATACGTATGTAGAGATTATAAAAAAGAAATAGTGTTTGGTTCGTGTTTTGTACAGTAACTGCTAACAAACAGTGAATTTGCGTGTGTCCGTTTTACTAAAAGAATGTTAAAGTTTGATCAACATTTTTAGACTTTGATGGTCAAAGAAACGGCTTTAAAGCAAAATCGAAATGATGCAGGACATGGACCAAGCAGAATATAACTGGAGTCACCTCCTAACATGGCACCGGTATACACGTGTTCCACACAAAAACCTGGTTTCCCCGATCGCTGATTCCTTTTTCCGGACTGCTGCTTGTAACAATGACTAGCAGCAAACCAAGGAATTCTTTCAATCCTGTGTTAACATTAAAAACATCTTGAACTAATTTGTGCGAGCTCCGCTTGGCCCCGCTGTGGAAAAAGTGGCTCAGGAGCAACCAGCTAATGAGCAGCGGAGAAAGTCATGCAGCCAAATGTTGCCTGGAAAAGCCATTTTGTCTCATGATTACACAAATGTGACAAGGATGCGGCGAGTGTTTATCTACTGCCTCATCTGAAGAGCACATGGGTAGAACAACACACCCATAAGTGAGTGTGTGTGTGTCAATTTTTGTCCTAAGACGTATAATGTAAATGTGACTCGTCTCTTCGCTAAATTATAATGTAGCAAAATAATAATTGATAGAAGATGGCAAGCAATAGTTGATCTAGCCAAAGCCCGTTTTAAGCGTATTCCCTATAGATAATACCAGGTATTTAAGCTCCATATGAGTGCTGGAACACAACCGCAATATCCCCCCCCCCGAAGACTGACTTAACAGTTAAAGGGACAACAACAGATTTGTGCGTGTTTTGTGGCGTGGAGTTCTTTTTATGCAGCTTTAAATAAGAGTAATGTGGTGGTAGACACATCACATGTCCAGAAGAAGCACTCGTGGATCTTCCACCACCGCTTTGATCTTGCGTAAGAAAAGGACCGCTTCTCTGCCGTCAACGAGTCGGTGGTCGTACGTCAGCGCCACGTACATCATGGGCCGGATCTCAACCTGCAAAAGCAGAAAGCAGTTTAGCTTGAAATCCACAAAAGCAGCCTGAAAATTAAGAAAATCTGAAACGATTGCATGAGAGTCTATGGCGCAGAGCCGTGTAGTTGTCAGACCCTGATCAGAGCTGGCCGATGCTACACTGTGATTGGCTAGTCTGCGTTCAAGGGGCGGGACTTAGCAAAGGGTCAAGTACTTCTTCATCTTAAACTTTTTTTTAAAATTTCATGTGGCATTTAATTATTTGGGTATTAAAACAAACAATCTTACATTTCACACCTCATCTGAGTTTTTCTGTACCAGTAACACTTTTGCTAACCCAGTAGGTAAACTAAAGTCAGTCTTTGCTATTTCATTAGTCATACGGTAATAGATCGTTTAATTGTTTCTTTTGAAACACAGAAACCATTTTACGACCTGTACGTATGGACACATAACTCTCACCTTGCCATCGATGGCCACAGGTCGGTCGAAGATGCCATGCATGCCCAGGATGGCAGACTGTGGGGGGTTGATGATGGGCGTGCCAAACATGGAGCCAAACACGCCACCGTTGCTGATGGTGAAGGTGCCTCCGTCCATGTCTTCAACAGCGAGCTGATTGTTACGAGCCTAAGGCACACAGCACAAATGATTTTCTCATTTTCGTGATAAACTGGTTTTAATCAAAATTGCATATCAGTCTAAAATTACAAATATCTGGGACGCCTCAAGCTTTTTACCTTTTCTCCCAATGCGTTAATGGTTTTCTCAATGTCAGCGAAGTCCATGGTCTCAACATTACGGATCACCGGTACAACAAGCCCCTAAACGAATACGTGTTATTCATGTATTGTATTGAATGTTACCCAGCATTTAGCAGCAACAGTTTTAATACAGAAATATAAAGTTTTATACAGCCAAATATCATACCTTTGGAGTTGACACAGCGACGCTAATGTCTACATAATCCCTGTAGACAATCTCTTTGGTTGTATCATCAATAACTGTAGTAAAAACATTTTGGGAATACAGTTTGGTGAAACATAAGAAAAGACACGTAAAGAGTATAATACTTGGCTATGCTTTCTTTGGGGAAAGTTCAATTATAAACAAATGGAAAAAACAGTGGAAGTTAGCAAGCGTTGTCTTACCGGCATTGACGGCAGGTTGGTCAGCCAGAGCGTATGCTGCAGCCTTCACAAACGCCGACATAAAACCCAGTTTGATGTTGTGCTTCTTTAAGAAAGCATCCTTGTAGAGTTTCCTCATGTCCTGAATGTTGCTGAAGCAAAATTTGACGAAGTATTACAGAATCTGTTTAGCGAGGAAACATCTTTAAAAAACAGAAAGACGTCCCTTGAGTCAAATATACACTATGATTGTTAATGAGACAGTGGCATTAGACTGTTAAATTAAATCAGTGTAAATAATCTTTTCAGGAGCTGCTGCGGCTCACCCCATGTCCACCTCGTTGAAGGTGGTCAACATGGCGCAGGTGTTCTGAGCCTCCTTTAGCCTCTGGGAGATCCTCAACCTCATTCGGCTCATCTTCACCTGGACAGAAGGAGAACAAAGTTGATTATTTCCAATATTAATGTCATAAAAGAAACAAAACATGTGAATGAAACATAACAAGTGTGTCATCAGCATGTGCGTTACCCTGTTTTCTCCTCTGGCTCCTGCCGTTGGAGGAGCTGGTGCTGGAGCTGTGGGCTTGATGGCAGAAACTTGACGAAGAGGGAAGGACAGAATGTGACGTTAAGAGCCAAATACGGTGCTAGTGGCCTACCCAGATATATACCGCACAATCATTTTGAATAAATGCTTTCTGCATCATGAAGATGTATATGCTAGAGAAGGAAGGAAACACACCAGGTTTGGCTTTGGCAGGCTGTGCTGGCACTGGTGGCACTGGAGGCATGGCAGTGGGTGCTGAAGGTGGTGGTGGTGGAGGAGGTGGAGGGGCTGCAGCCGGTGCCTCTGCAGCTGGGGAGGGAGCAGCTTTGGCAGCAACAGCTGAGGTAACAGAAGTAAAGAAGGACAAATGTAGTACGAGTCCAATGATTCAACAAATACACATTTAGCCTCAATATCTCTCAGTGGTGTCATAATTCAATACATTTTAAATCAGTAGATTCTCAGCAGTAATGTAACACAAATTTACAATAGTCATTTAAAGAGGACCTATTATGTTCATTTTCAGGTGCATACTTGTATTTTGGGTTTCTACTAGAACATGTTTACATGCTTTAGTGTTCAAAAAAACGCTTTATTTTTCTCATACCGGCTGTGCTGCAGCACCTCTTTTCACCCTCTGTCTGAAACGCTCTGTTTGAGCTCCCAGTCTGCTCTGATTGGTCAGCTAGCTCACTCTGCTGTTATTGGTCAACCGAACCAAACAAACTCTTTGGCCTCCACTCCAGCTCCGCTCTAACTAGCTTTGTCAGAGGGCGTGCCAAACTAGCTGCTATGCAGGTATTATGCAAATGTGTTACTTGGTGACATCACCACGTTACGGAAGAAAAGGCGGGACTTCAAGGGAGGTGTTTCAGGTAGTTCGAAATCGAAATGTACCCTACAACTTTGTTTACTTCAGTGATGGTCAACTAAGCTCACCTCCTTTCCGGAGTTTGAAGAGTGGCGTCCCTCCTTCTACCTTCCCGCCATCAGGCACCAGCAGTTCCTCAATCACACCATCTGCTGGAGCGGGGACTTGTACTGAAGTCTGGAAGTACAAAATACAGACGTTTTTTATACTCAGTTTAAGGAAAAAAATAAATAAAAATAATAGAGATGATTTTAGGGTTGATGGTCTTTCTTGTTCATACCTTGTCAGTCTCAATTTCACACACCACTTCATCTTCTGTCACTGAGTCGCCCACAGCTAAAACATAAACAATGACAGAGCATGTATTTCATGTGCAGAAATACGATTACTGACAACATTTTACCTAAGATATGTTGACTCCTACTAACCTTTCTCCCACCTCACATCCCCCTCTGAAACAGACTCTGCGAATGCAGGAGTTTTGACTGTGACGACCTCATCCCCTGTACCAAAACAAAAACAACAGTTGCTGTAAGTTAAACACTGAGCAGAACTGTCTTCAATACACAGTGTTGAGAATTGTTGCAGTACATACTGTGAACAGCAGATGTCTTGAAGTATCTGATGTGGAAGACATTCGCTGATGATGGAAATTCACATCTAAATGTCAAGAAAAAAATACTGTAATGCAATTGTACAAACCAAATTAACATGTTTAAACACGCACACATGACAATACTGATCAAATACTCTACACCACATAAAACCCCTTTAAGATAATATTTGCTGCACTGGTGTACAGCTTGGTTTATGATACATGAATGAAATAGATCTTTTACACTGACTGCTGAAGAGTTTCTAAAAGTGAAGTGGTTACTGAGGGGCATTAAAGGACAGACAACATAATGGGAGAGAGCACTTACGGCTGTGAATTCCTGTAAGCTAGCCGGCTGCAGACAGGGAGGCCTTAAGAGGAAAAAAAGAAACGAGAGAAAGAAGAAAGAAAATCAACAACAACTGCTTCTCCTGAGGCTCAAACACGAGATATGAGTGGAGTTCTCCGAGAGCTGCAATTAACCACTTGTGGGCTCCTCAGGCATCTCAGTCATTCAACAAGCATCACTTATTCCGCTGTGGATGATCCCCTCATACAGCTTGTTTATTCATGAGCAGTAAAATGAAGACTGTGGTTTTAGATGTTGCATTACTGATGAGGTCTACTTAGTCAGAAGCACACTTACCTGATACGCTCTGTCGGACCAGCACGCTATTGGCCTGAAAAGATAAAAAGTAAAACAGTAAAAATCTGTTTCATGTGCATCTATTTACATGTTGTTTGAGAATTTATTCTTGTTTTGACAGCCTTTTATACTGGCAGCTTTTAAAATCACATTAATGTGACTTCGATTAGTTGTCCTCTCCGTACTGTGATTAAAAACATCATGTCTCACATCAAAATACCGCCTGCTTTCCCTCTAAATCTAACACACAGGTTAAACAGTTAATCTGCCGTAGCACTGCTGTCTCCGTTTGATCGTAAACTAACGAGCTTATGCTGAACCTTCATAGCTTCAATTTCCAGTTAAACCACTGTTTTTTCCAGCGCTGCCTGTGAGGTTAACTGTGCTGCGTTGCTTCATGTTATGAGTCACGTATGTGGGTATTTTAAAAACAGAGCCTCCAGTAAATAGGCCTGCCTAGCTATGGCTGCTTTTACACTGGTGTTTGTCTGGTGGAGTCGCTTGTTACCCAAACGTAAACCTACTGATGTGGGATGCCGGAGGAGGGTGGAGTAGATGTTAGAAATGGATTTTCTACAGTAGGTCAAAGCATGTGCAGGCACGCAACCACCAAGTTTATGCCGTTTTCATTGCTCCGACTCACTAGAACAAGCGGTGTTGATTATGTACCATGAAGAGCCGAGAGCACAACATCACACTGCAAAACATATTTAGTTTAATTCCGACTTCTCGGAGTAACTTTTTCAATCTGTTCTACTTGAGTTGTTTCCATAGTCAAAACTCTAGATGGATTATTTCAAGGGCCGTGTATTGGCAAGAATCTGGCGATATGTGTCATGATACAGGGGTTATGATTCAATATATTAGGATACTACTTTTTTTATGCGATCAGAACAGTGGGATCTGGGTTTGCATTTATCACAGTCGCTGTAACATCCAGCATCATAGTACTACTTCGAGAGGGCACATACACCGAGAGGGTGCATATCTTCAGAATCAGATCAGAATCAGAAACTTGTTATTGCCAGGTGTAAGAGGTTTACACTAGGAATTTGCTTTGGTGGGTTGGTGCATAAAACAGTAAAAATAACAGTAGGATAATTAAGTGTTAGAATAAAATAAGAATAAAAATTGAAATCTACAAATATACAATATAATATATACACAAGAATTAAACATAGTGTAAAAGTATAAACAGATGTGCAAAATTAGTGCAAATTATTGTCAGTTTGCATGTAAACTATTAATTAAAAGTCAATAGTGTTTTTGAGAATCTATACAGAATCAAAAAACACAATATTGCGATACTCAATATTTTCTTACACCCCTAATTATTTCACAAGATTTAAAAAAATATATTTTGTGCCATTACACACACGCATTTGCGAGGTTAATGAAAGTAATTCAGTATAGAACCGGCCTGCAATAAATCTACCATCAATAAATCATTCCCAGAGCTGAAATAATTATTCGATCAGTCGATTAAAAGTAGTTTTTAAGGCACAAATGCAGCACATTCACGGATTCCAGTTTCTAAAACCAAACAAAGCAATAATGAAAGTAATCATTTGTTGCACCGCTAGTTATTTACTCAGTTACTAGTTTATCAGGTACACTTAACTAAAACTAATGCAACTGCTCGTGAAGCTTATAATGTTCAGTTTTTGTTTTAGAGAGGTGTGGATTCAACCTTGTGGTCATTTTGAAGAATGTAGTATGTGGTGCTGTTGAACTGTATTGCATTAAACAGAGAGGGGTTTCTGTTATGTAGCCTACCCTCATTGCTATTAAAGGTAGAATATGTAGGATTTTGGCAGCATGTAATGGTGTGGTTGCAACCAACTTAGTACTTCTCCGCTCACTCCTCCCTTTCCAAGACTGCGACAACGTGAGCCGCCGAGTGCAAAACCGTGGGAACGCCATTCGCCTCGCTCCGAGGTCATCCTCCAAACGTGACAGGCTCTCTCTAGAGCCAGTGTTTGGTTTGTCCGTTCTGTGCTACTGTAGAAACACGGCAGAGCAACATGGCCGACTCCGTGAAGAGGACCCGCTCCTTATGTAGATATGAAGGACTCATTCTAAGCTAACGAAAACACAACGATTCTTAGTTTCAGGTGATTAAACACTAATGAAAACATAGTTATGAATGTTATATTCCATTTCTGCTAATAGATCCCCCCTAAATGTCACACACTGTTCCTTTAATGGGGTGGACAAAATAACAGAAAGACTTCTCAGTATGAGGCAATTCAACAGGAACACAAACTACAGCCTCCAAAATGACTGTGAACCAAAACACCTCTCTCCAAGACTCTTTTAACACAAACATGAACATTTTAACTTAAGCTATGCTTTACTGCAGACCTGACTGCATTACTTTGAGTCAAGTCACCTAATTAAAACTGAATGTATTTCTCAAGACCTCTATGCAGGAGGCCTATAATCCATTGTAGACTCTACTAGCACAATAGCCTCCTTGAAGTATAGGGAGAAGTACAAACCCCTCACAAGACACTCAAGTTAAGGATCATGTTTCAGCTTTATTACCTGCTCAAAGCACTTAAAAAGTTGTGAGTGCAATGCCATGTTACCTCCTCTCATATGTCTAACATGACATGTGGGCTATTTCTGTCAGGTCAGCTGCACACACACCTCAGTCTTACAAGACTAACATAACATGCTAACATTAGCCTGTCAAGATTAGCAGTGTCAAACCAGTTATTGCAACAAAACACCAACAATAATATAGCTCACAGGGGACATGACATAAAGACCCTTTTCTACAGTCAGATAGTTATTGGAATATGTTGTCAGCTTCTTCTAAAACTTGAGCTGAAGCTGTCAGTGTCTGTCTGCCCTTGGTGGGTGAGGCCTTGCTTCACAAGCTAACGTAGCTAACTGACTAGCTGTGTCTTGTTTTACTCAGTCGAAACAGTTTCAGAGTTAATTCACAGGCTCGGTTCAGTGTTTTTGTTTTAAACCTACCTGGCTCACCGCTGACAGAGAGCGACCAAGCGTCCGGTATGCACATCTGGATCTTGATAACATACTGTAGCGCTAGCTGGCACACAAACAGGGTCGCTTTAATCAGACAGCAGCAGCAGAAGGAGCGGTGCGGAAGTTAGCTGCTCCCAGGCGAGAGGCGGTCCGACTGGGAGGAACCATTAAGGCTGGGCGGGGAGGGGGGTCCGGGGGGCTGGATCATTATCTGGATACTGTAAAAAAAAAAAAAATTAAACTGAACGTTATGAATTAAACCTGATAAACACAATTAAAAAGCGAAATAAAAGTTTTTTTTTTTTTTTTCAGATGATAAAAAAAAAATCAACATTATTTATAAATCCTTTGTCCCCCGAGCCATCAAACTGTACAACACCTCTCTCTCAAAGGAGGACGGTCTGCAGGACAGTTAATACACACAGTGCACTTCAATAGACTGAGCTACTTTTAATTCTGCACACTACAAAAAACTTCTCTACCTCAGTTCTTATCCTGCATTATATTCCATATCTGACATTTCTTAATATCTATATCTCCTATATTTAATCACCCAGCACTATATCACTTTCTGCACTACACTCACTTTTTCTTTAAATAGTCCTGTATCTCAGTTGTTTACCCTGCACTATATTCATTTTTAACAGTTCTTCTGCACATTGCATATTTTGTTTTATACTCTGTATTACTTACATGTGTCTTGTTACTACTTGTGTCGTCTTACTAATATGTGTACTACTCACCTGTGACGTTTTTACTAACATGTGTACTACTTACCTGTGACGTTTTTACTAATATGTTTGCACTATGGAACTGTGATGCTGGAAACTTGAATTTCCCTCGGGATCAATAAAGTTACTATCTATCTATCTATCTATCTATTAGGTAGTAATGCATACCTTTTAAAGGCACAACCACACAGTTTCGAGAAAAAAGGAATAAGAAAATAGATACTTTAATGTTAATTAATAATTAATTACATATTTAATGTGTTATTATGTGCAGGTACAAATGGGATAGGTTGGCATATTTGTGACCACACCTCCTGTTTTTTGGAGGGGCTCTCTCTCAGCTGGACCACTACAAATACTTGAGTCACTCCTCCTGCGAGCTCCAGAACCTGCAGCCTCCTCGGCTCCTTTTCCACAGGCAACAGGTGGGTTGCAGCTATAATACTGTATGCATGTGCTCCTTATTTTCTAAACTACACGTTTTAGTTTTTACTC
Organism: Sebastolobus alascanus; assembly: GCA_916701645.2. Classification (NCBI taxonomy): domain Eukaryota; kingdom Metazoa; phylum Chordata; class Actinopteri; order Perciformes; family Sebastidae; genus Sebastolobus; species Sebastolobus alascanus. The sequence continues at coordinate 1,514,094 of CAKAOJ020000096.1, read as the reverse complement.
TGTCATATCAACCTAGAATGTAAGATGTTTATCTCGACCTTTGAATCAAGTTTGAAATTTGCGACTAAAAAGCTAGGAGAAAACAACTTCAAATATTTGAAAAATGTTGTCTCTGCTATTTTTTTTTGCACTTTACAGTGCAAAAAAAGCCAATATACCAGATACTTAATTCTAAACTTATCTTTCATCTGGGCAGTATTTATTATTGTGGTTTCATATTTTAAAGTTGTATTTCAGTTGACTTGAATGAAATAAATAGCCAGAAAAAAATATTTTGTTTTATTAGGATTTATTTGTAAGGCAATTAATTTTCAATTTCTTACAACACCTGCATTATATAATTATTGCTTATGTTTTTTTTCACTGCTGTCTCTTTTTTTTTTAACCCAACAAGCATGAATCCAAGCGTTTGGAGCAAAGGTATGTATTCCTCCAGCAGCGTTTGCCTTGACGGCTACACTGCAGAGCACCTCTCCTCTTTTCAACCAGACCCTGTGCTTTCAAATCCAGATGTGTCAGGTGTTTCTGTGTCCTTACACAAAGACAGCGAGGACACAAAAATGCTACCGGAGAGTGCCTATTACAGCAGCGGCTGTGATGCTGGCTCAAGTTTGGAGCTCAATCCATCTAGAGACAACACCGCTGGACATTTACCCACGAGGAGGCACCCATCTCCTGCATCCAGTTCTTGTGGTCACCATGAGTGGAACTTAAACAGTGGCCGTCAAGCCAAGCGTGCCAGAGTAGAAAATATCATCAAAGGTATGACCAGCTCTCCTGGTATGCATTGCACAGAGGGGTCAGACGGCATGCAGGAAAATGAAAGGATTCGAGATCAGGAGCTCGTTGGAAGGAGTGGATCTGGCAGCCAGACGACAAGGAAGCAGCTTGAGAGTCAGCATCAGCACCTCAGACAGCTCAGAACAAGGTTCAACCACGTGGATGGAGTAACCGACACTATGGACAGTAGTAAGGAGGAGAAATATCCCACCTGGAACGCATCTCCCAGGGATGAATTTACAGATTCACACAGTGACTATCAGAGCAGCTCGAGTCGGAAACATCAAGGATGGAAGAAGGTGAAGCTGATGAACTACTTCCAATCAAAACCTGAGAGAATAAAGCTGATGGCAGATGTTTTAAAGTACGAACTGTCCAGAGCTGTCAGTAGGAGCGTTGACTCTATTTTCAAAAGCATGCCGCTTCCACAGACGTCGCCAAACAACGAGGGGAACGCAGAGACCGATGCGCCTCTTCAGTCATCAGTTGGCAAAGATGGTGAATTAGGACTTCCCCGTTGTGGGAATGCAGAAGTCCCAGATGTTCAAACCGAAGCTCTGTCTCTGGTTGTGGAAACGCCTCGACTGGAAAGAGCCGACGAGTTCTTCCTCCAGTCCAGATCGAGAGCTCCCCATCGCCCCAAACCTCCAGTCCCCTTCTGCCGTGACTCTGCTTCGCGTGAAGATCGGCCGTCAGAGAGGATCCACAACGCCGCCCGTCAACATGCCCTCAGTCGAGCAAAGTTTGAGACGTTTGACGCACGTTGGAATTCGGTCAAAGTGAGGTCAAAGGTCAACTCCAGATCTGTCAGAAGCCCACAGGCTCACACCGTGTCGATGGATCCCATGCTGATGGAAAGCCTGCGTCTCCCTCACGTCAAGAATGAGTCCGATTGCCTGGTGAAGAATAACCTGTACATGCTGAATGTATCCTTTACAAGTTGATCTTTCATTATGTCTTCAATCTCTTCCTTTGCTTATTTGAGCCGAGACACCCCGGGCAAAAACATTATTTTCCTGCACTGGTCAATTTTGAGATTTTGGGCTAATTTACTTCACTGCGTCTATTTGCGTCTGTAGATTTCTCCTAAATTCACCAAAAGTGAGCATTAGATAATGCCTCATTTGCATATTTGAACATAACATTTTAGAAAACTTGTAATACAAAAAATAATTGTCTTAATGTAAGTAAACAACTGGGGAAGTTTCCTAAAAAATAGATTTTTTTATGTTATTACTGTTGACAGTATTTTTTGATTTATGGAGTGATAAAAAGAGATATCAAAAATTCTCTGTAAAAAACGTTTGACTCTAATATGTTGACAAAATGAAACAAGAATTTTGAACTTGGCTTTTTCCAATGTTCAAATTTCTGTTCTGGGAATGTATGCAAATTAGCACATATTTAATAAGGCCTTATTTACATATTTAAACATAACATTTCAGAAAACTTGTAATTGCAGACAACTGCAGTCTCTCCATTGAGTTGTAATAATTTCTTGGAGAGAAAATCCTCTTTAACAAAGACAAGTCCTACTGTTTCTTGTGTCTAGGATGTGTGTTTGACCTTTAACACTGGTGCGTCTAGGAGGGTCTGACCACAAATCATCTGAAGAAAGCAAAGCTCATGTTCTTCTACACTCGCTACCCGAGCTCACTGGTACTGAAGATGTGTTTCCATGATGTGCAGGTGAGGAAATACTAGTAATATTGAGCACTAGTACAATTCTTCCAAAAATGTGTGTACTGTTAACAGATTATATTTACCAAAAGTGACTTTCTTTTATTGTAAAAAAAAGCAAAGTTGCATCACATATTTCTTGGTGTTTCTGAGAGAAAATCTTCAACCTAAATCATAAAGCAGTCTGAAAATTTATATTCTTTTTAATGTGCGGCATGTTTTATGATCCCAAACTAGTTTTATTCTGTCAAAATGCATCTCTTTCACCACAGAATAAAGAATCAGTTCCAGACAAGTTAATACTTTTTGTTTTGTTTTTATTTGTGAACGTGTTAAAATGGCAATACAGAAATATGGTAAAATACAGTTTATTAATATTTTCTTTTCTTTGTATTTTTAATATTGTACATGTTTAGCAGCTTCTCTGCCACATAAAGACAAATTAATTACAATATATCAACAAACACACACCGATCATCTCACTTACCTGTCTCCCCGTTTCGTCCTCAGTTCACGCGCTGCATCACCTCTCAGCTCATCAAGTGGTTCAGTAACTTCAGGGAGTTTTTCTACATCCAAATGGAGAAGTTCGCCCGGCACGCTCTCATAGAAGGAGTGGCCGACGTCAGGGGTCTGACTGTGGGGAGAGAATCAGAACTTTTCAGAGCTCTAAACGTGCACTACAACAAGGCCAACGACTTCCAGGTAAACTGAAGCTACACTATAATTCTTAATGGACAACACACTGGTGATATCTTACTGATATCATACACATTTGTCAGTTATTATGTTATTTGTGATGTTTTTTTTAAAATTTTATTATGAAAATATATGGTACAAAGTCAGACATCCTACCAACAGATTGTCAAGAAAAACAAAAGAAAGACTAAAATAATCATTAGAGAGATGAAGAAAAAGAAAAAATAGAAAGCATTTTAAATTTACGTACTAGACAGATCACCAAATAATTGGTTATAATTTACATGTTTCAGAGACTACATTAAAATGATGAATGTGATTTTATTTGTGATGTTTTGTTATGTACTGAGAGCATCCAGTGAGGCTCATTTAGATCATGTGGAGTCCAACACGTGATTTAGTTCTGTTAGATGTGTGTTGCACTTTATATTTCTTAAGTCTCAAAGCTTAATTTTCAAATCTGTCCACTTCGCTGCATCTCCTCATTTGTAACTGGTTTAGATTAAAGTGACTTTACAAGATTAGTTTAATATAAGTGTTCCTAATATTTTGTAGGTGATATAATACACACACATATAGTACAAGTAAATTGCTTCAGTAATGTCTGTGACTGAAAGTACAGATGTAAAAAAATTAAAAATAAAACAATAATTTAAAGGCATACTTCATTATAGCTAGAGCTCCTGCATATGTAAACACATGTCTACTATTGGCTATAATAATGCATATCAGATCATTCCAAGATGATGCACAGGTGAACACGCAGATACTGAAACAAATTTATCATAAAAAAGGCACGAAACTTGCACAATACTGTACACTGAGGAGGTGGAAGGTAGGGAAGGCGGCTCAGGGAAACAGCGCTTCATGATTAGATACAATTTATTTTTTTCAAAGTTATAAAAAATGATCTGGTTGAGCCACATTTGATGATTTGATTTTTTCACCTTCATCCAGTTTCTAACAGTAGTGAACCCACATTAATATTAATATGAGGAAAAACCTTCTCACATTGTTCTTTTTAGTGTAATATAACTTCATAAAGCCATAAGTTATTAAGTCGTCCCTACATTAGTGAACACTATACTCATATATGCATACAGAGTCACTGTGATTAGCATATTCTCCTTAATGTGGCGATTTATAACAAAATTAAATAGTGTTCATGTTGACCTGCTTATATGCATATTGACCATAGCTGGTCAGTCAACATATTAACCATCCTTATTGTGTACTCCTCCACACAGACTGCCAAATATAGAATTGTGTCATTATTTTTATTTTTTTTTCAGTATAAAGTTTGAATATTTACGAATTTTAATTTCAGTAAATTGTTACATTTTTGTGTTTAGTATATTATAGTATAGGCAAAGGTCTTTCAATCAGTGGCAGATGTGCTATGAAAATAGCAACTCACAGGGTGATTATATTACTTTTACATTTTTGTATTATATATGGAAATTAAAATCCATGCACATTCTAATCAGTGATGACCGGATTTCAAAATTTAATTAAATCTGCACTCCCCCGCCCCCCCCATTTTTTAAATATGTAATAAGACAAAAACTTACTGCACATTTAGGAAGGATTCACTATAACACTGCTTACAGTGTTTAAATAGGGTTTCTGCAGGGTTCACCAGGTTAAATTTAAGACTTTTTTTAATACCACACAGAATGCAATTTAATACCTGTTTCACGATCATACCGGCCAAAGTATGATGGAAAACAAGTAGGGATGATATGGCCTATTTAGTATTATATATAGATTTTCTTTCAATATTTCCCAGCAGCATATAACTTTTATTCCTAAAGATACAATTAATTAATTCTGTGTTGATTAAATTGGAGCCAGATAAGCGGAAAAAAAATGGATATGAATATATTATCCAATTAAAAATTATGAAATAATTTAAGTTGCTAAAATCAACACTCCATTATTAGTCAATGAGCTCCACAAAAAAAAGAAGAAAAAATACATCTTATAATCATTTAAATATTTAAGACTTTGTAAATTAAATGTAAGATTTTTTTGTGATCAAACTGATTTCAATGCTTTTTTTGGACTGTTTGTGTTCGAGACCTACAGACATTTTGGACACGATTCAAAATGTAGTCAGGTGAAAATGGAAATCATTATGTGATTACACTCAGCTTGAAGCGTCAAGGATCCCAGGAAAAAAACAATTCTACAAAAGACCATATAGTCTGTATATAAAGATGGCTGACGCGTCTCCACTTCCTCCCCCTGTACAGAAGTGAAGCTAAAATATCCCGGATACGGGAGCTGCCATCTTGAGATTTTGACGTCATTTGGAGCCAGAGTCTGTGCGGTAGTGATCGGGTGGTGGATTCGCGGTATCGAGGTCACCCACCCGAACCAATCGTGAGTCGAGCACGGCCGCAGCTTGTCGGCTAGAGAGACTCACAGCTGCCAATCATGACGTCTTCCCCCCCTTTTTATAGCATAAAATAACTAATTAAAACCAAACTTATCAGAAAAATGAACACATGAACATACATCAGTGTGATGAGAACTACCTAAAATGACAGAAACCATCTTTGGGAAAAATGTATTTGGCGTGTACTTTGACTTTTTAGTTTGGCCCATGTCCCATCCGCTAACATGGAGGGGGCGGGCTTTATGACCTATACTGCAGCCAGCCACCAGGGGGCAATCGAGATGTTTTGGCTTCACCTTTGGGGAGCTGTCATGTCGTCCATCTTTATACACAGTCTATAACTTGAAATGATTGCAATTGGGCGCAACTCTTTTCCCTTTTCATATTTGAATTAACATTAGAATATTGTCAACCATAAGCGGTATTAATCTTTGAAAATTAAATGTCAAATGGCTTTTGCATGTTCATTTTCAAACTGTCAGAGAATGTGCATAAAAATATATGAAAATTAAAATGGATTATTCCATTTTAATTTCACTTGTGACTTAAATGATGCATCTAAAAATGCATGCATTTGAAAATTAAATGTCAAACGGCTTTTCCATTTTCATATTGTCAAAGAATACCCTGGCTAGTGGTGAAAATGAAAATTCATTATTGAATTTTTTTTTTTTCAATTTTGATCCAATTAATACAAATGTAAGTGGGAATTGAAACCAAATGCTTCCATTATTTAAGGCATACGTTTAAAAATAGCTTTGATTCTAATTGAAATGATCACTTTGGTATTTTTCAACCCAGACCCTATTTTCCCAACTTTTGAAGTTGGTCCAGTATTGAGGGATAACGCTGTAGCCGGCAGCCGTGAAACTGGAGCCGCAAGACTCTTTCCATAATGTCAGACACTTATAACAATCTGAGCCTGTCATGGCGAAAACAAACAGTTTTAGTGGACGTAAATGACGGTGCCAGCTTTCCCCAATAGGATCACATTGCAGCCCGTGAGCAGCTACAGCGCTCTCCCTCGATACTGGACCAATTTCAGAAATTGTTGTCACTATTAGTCAGTTAGACACAAAAACATGAGAAAATAGAGTCCAGGTAAAATACCAAAGTTACCCTTTAATATGGGTTTCCTTAAATATAGTTTTAAAACGCTTTTAAGAACTGAAAAATCAAGGTATATGCCAAATAGTCAACAACCTACAACTACCTGAGCTAAGAATATTAGCTCGTTGCAGATATGTTGGTATCGGCCTCTTGTTTTCAGGGACGACTGCCAATTTCATAAGCAGGGATACGTTCGGAATTTGCATGTCATAAAACAATATTAAGAACATTATAAACAATTTTAGGCCATTTTATTTAGCCTCAACAGATTCTTTCTGAAAGTGTGCAGGAAGACCCCTAAAGTGGCCAGACCAGTGATTCCAGCTGAGCATTTACATTAATAGTACAGTTAAGACATACATTCGTATAGGTTTAATAAATGAGAACACAACACAAAAAAAAAACTGAAGGTGCACATTAAAAAGTAATAAAAGCAGAGTCAGGCTGCTGTGTGTACTGCAGTTGATGCAGTTATTGATCATTTCAACTGGTTTAATATTGTTCTCAATTAACCGTTTGCCATGTTTTCACTTGTTACTTACCTTGATTTTCCAGGCCTGATTCTGATTATGTACAATATAAACAGTATGTATGTAAAAGGGTCTCAATGTTTTAAATCACAGGTTCCTGACAGATTCTTGGAGGTTACCGAGACGACATTGAGAGAATTTTACATTGCCATTTCAATGGGCAAAGATCGTGATCCATCGTGGAAGAAAGCAATCTACAAGGTGATCTGTAAACTGGACAGTGACGTGCCAGCTGAGTTCAAAAGTCATCCCTCTGGATGAGAACAAACCAGAAGACATCATGTGCCACAGTGGTTACTGTCACAATGTGGACTTACTCGTGCCTTGATTAGCAAACTATTTGGTTTTTCAATGAAGAGCATGCTATAGAGTAAAATAGGTGAGTGACTTCCAATTATCACACATATGGCAGACTGATGTCTGAGTTTATCAAAGGCTTTACTGGCTGTTTTTGTTGCATCGTGAGGTTGTTTGACATCAATAGCATTTTACTATATCAACCATATTATATAGCAATAACATATATTTTGTACTGTATTGATTGTGTAACTGTTTTGGTGAAATGTCTTCAAGTGCAACACAGAACACATTTTCTTGTTTTAGAGAAGCATTTTTCTTTAATAAGCACAAAAGGTCCACACCACATGAGAAAAAAACAATTTAATATTCAGCAGAGCTCATTGTTGTCATTCCGTATGCATGTACAGGATATATAAAATGGATATTACATGAATTGTAAAATGACACTCTCCTTACAAACTTAATTGTTGAAATAGCAGTGTTTCTGTCTCTCTTCCATACTTACCATGAAGATCCATCCATCCACTTTCCAAATGGTACACTGTGGCTGTCTGTCTGTGGGCAAATCAAACATGCTCTTCATCTGTGGTTCGGTCATAATTGACGATCCTTGTTTCGTTTTCAGTCACTCCCATAATTGCGTTGATAATCCAGATGAAAATTCCTCATGAGTGAAAATTCTGGACCAATTGCTTCACAAGTTTAAAGTTTGTAAATGTAAAATCTATCTTAAAAACGGAAAACACCTGCTTACGTATGACCCATGATAAATAGAATTTGGTATCTTTATATGCCGATATGCAGTGTGCACATAGGCATTTGAAAATTCAACATCATGCAATGTAACTACACCAAATTCCAGTACATATTAAGTGTGCCACTGTATTGAAAAATGATTGAACTAAGCAGTCAGAGCAGTAATTTTGTGTAAAACGCCATCTTTCTTCACTTCCACAGATACATTTGCAGCCAGTTCTCAGCTTGTTTCAAAGTTTAACTGACTTGTGAGACAGATACAAATAAAAGCACTTCATTTGCATTGTTATTTCTCACTTGAATTAATATTATGGTTAATAGTGGGCTTTGATAACGTGCATTAGTGATCACATATAGTAATAATCACCTAAATGTGGTACAAATACACTTTATATCATGACTTTTTATGTAAAAAAAAATGTGTTAAAACAATGGAAAGATTTTTGAATTTTAAATTCAAATGAGACATAAAAATAAAATACTATTCTGGTCATGAAAAGCCACTGTGGGCTCGACTTGTCATTGAAGAAACCAGGCTTTAACCACCCCAACGTTCCCAGTATTCCAGACTTTACTTCCCCGTCATTCACCATGACAAATTTGGTATCTTTGGAAATTGAGAGTTGTTGACAAACCTTGAGGTCATCGAATATAATTTACTATTAAAACACAGAGTAAGATGATCCTTTTCAGTCCTACAATCATGCACTGAAATTACACGTCATCTTCTGACACTCACAAACCCATTCAAGCCACAAAGTTGAGCCAAAGAAAATGCTGCAACAAGCACATATGTCACAAAAAATTGAACTACGGTAGTCTGATTTAAAATTCTTAGGACTTTTAGGAAAATTGGCACCTTCTTGTGCAATTACTTTGTAGAATTTCTTTGGCAAAATGGCAAATAAACCACCATTAAGGGACTGGGAGGTAACCCACAGAGGTGTAAAACTGTCAAAGGGTGCAATAAATTTGCATATGTTCTTTTTGCCGAGGTGTGTGAATTCTCTAAAGGCCCTGACACACCTGTGCCAGTTTGGGGCCGAAGGTGAGCGTCTGTTGGCCTAGTTTTTGCGGTGTGTCCCGCATCGTCGGCTCTAGTCTATCCGTGTCATTTTTTTCCGGCCGATTCAGCATGTTGAATCGGTGGCGGAGCTCGTCAGTGAGAGAAATCACTCTGATTGGCTGTTCAGCTTAAACGAATCAGTGCACAAGAAGATAAACGGAAGTGAGGAAAGCAAACCAACGAGTAAAGTCAAGAGGAAAAACACAGAAGGCTCTTTCAATTTTTCATCTTCGTCTCATCTGATCATTCCAATACGCAGATAGACACGAGGACATTTTATATGTTACCATTTACTCTCTTACTTCTATTCTCCTCACTTAAACATACACAGTGATAAACCTGTTAACAGTCTTGTCACAGGGGCTAAAAAAGTGAAGTCAGACATGTAAATAATCATTCTTCAGCCCCACTGATTAATTTCTAGCATATTCTGCTTTGCAGTTTTGCAAGCAAAAATATTTCGGGCCTCTTGTTCATTAAGCCCTCATGCAAGAAAGACTCCCCAGGTTGGTCATTTTGTGAAAGTTTATTGTGGTTTTTTCACTATGCATGGACCAAGAATCATAGCTACAGGTAAGCAGAACAGAAAGCATGAAGAGTATAAAACAGCAAAGACTGATTACAGAATACATGACTAGAAGAAACACAGAGTTATAAGCTACAAATTGATCAGCGAATAACCAGAGTGCCTGTTTAAAAATAATAATAATAAGAAACCTATACTGTATCCTTATCCATGAAATAACTAAGAATTTGATAACCACTGGTGATATGGCCACCTCGACGAGTCTCTTGTTTCACCACAAGTAAGCTTCAGTGTTTTCACATTCTGGAAACCTGCAGGAAGAAAAAGAAATCATTGATGATTTGAACAAAAACAGATTTGTTTGTGATCAAGTTTAAACTTTTATATGTGATAATTTGACAACTTTTTCCCCGATAAATTTAAGTTTTGTAAATTCGGGTATATTCAGACATTCTGAAAGCACTTTACCTTTATGCAGAATATAGTTACAATTATATTTATATCATTATAGAAGTCATTACTTGTGTTTTTAATCAAAAATATATGCAATCACACTTAGTTTAATTCATATCATTTCATTCACTATTTACTGCACTTAAGCTTGAAATATAAAGAGAAGCCTTTTTAAACCTGGAAAAAAAGGTGAAATAAGACCGTTCCATTTGCTTGCATTTAACAAACAATTGATCCATAAAGTACATTTTTAATGGAGGGCATGTAATAAGAAAAGGCCTTAAACATGTCCTCATTAAATGTTAAGAATATGATACCAATCACCAATTTGTATTTTCAAAACAGATATGATTATACTGTAACTTTTAACAGCCATCCTAACTACATTATACAAAAGAGTAACATACCTTTCAATGAAGGGGGTAAAAAGGGGGACAAGATTATCTTCTTAGAAATACTTGGTACGGTTGAGAGCTCTTTGTGCCAGCGCTCCGCTCTCATCCGTTATTCTCTCCCAGTCCGTTTGACCCACCACAAAGCCGATAGCGCGCTTTCGATCCGCTTCCTTCTGCTCTTCCAGATCAGCCCATCGAACCTTGACAAAACAACCAGGGTGTCGTGTTATGACCAGGAAGTGGATGAAAGAGCATCACTTAAGATAAATCAGTTAACGTTATTTAGCATTTAACATTAGGGCTGGGCGATATGGCCAAAATCTTCTATCACGATATATTTCATTTCATATCTCGATAACGACATGTATCGCGATATAGCACGTATACTGGTAATTCAATAAATAAAAGGTCTATATGAAATAACCACATGGTAAATGTGGTAAAAGTGTGAATTAAATACTTGACAAATGAAAAGCTGTTCGCTGTCCCGTGCGTCACTTTACAATCAGCTATTCGTTCGTTTCCCTTGTTCACAACGTTCAGTTTCGCTTTCACTGTACAAACGTAGTAGTTTTAAGCCCAACCATGTATTTCTTTCCTAAACCGAACTGTAGTGGTTGACTCGCCTATATCGCGACAGAAACGATATAGAAAAATATATACAATAGACATTTTTATATCGTTTTGACGATATATGTCGTCATATTGCCCAGCCCTATTTAATATTATATTAAATGGTGTTATTTTCAAACTGAAAACAACCGTGGATTTTTTACATTAAATATTTTGCCTCATTGGCAAGGCAATTTACCCTTTTCTTTCCTGGCTGCGACATGCGCGTGGCATAGTCGTCTGGCAGCTGAAGGTAGTCCTCCAGGTCTTCCATGTCTTCACGTTTCCTCTTCCCACCGCTCCCAAGACCGTCCAACTTGTCTGTATAAACGGAAGATCGCTGTCCTGGTCAGTTCTCCCCTCCCATGAAAACTTTAACCTCATCATCCTAATGTCAGCTAGCCAATCAGCGTTATCGGTTTTAGCAGTGTGTCCTACACAGTCACATAACAATAACCAAGTGCAATCACATCAACGCTACTAGATGAGGGTTTCTTATTCACTTTCACCCTTCATTTGCCTGGCTTGGGATTTGTACAAATTATGACCATGTTTACGTTGTACATGGATATTGAGTTGAAAAATATTAAATAAGTATACGGCAAAAGAGGCATGCTCTGCACGCTCTGCACATTTTGGCCGTATATGCAGAACCTCGTCTTCTCATTCTCCCAGTACGTTCACCCAAGTATAGAGATGTTTTCTTCAGATGAAAACAAAAGTGGGCTTTATTTAAGCGTGTTCAACTTGAAGCATCTCTCAATCCCAACATGAATAGTTTAGGTTGTTGTCATGCTGTGTGCACAGATTCACAGATATACACAGCCATAAACAATATGAATAAAAACCAATATCGTCAGCCTTACAGAGGTAAAACATTAGGTGGTCAGTCAGAACATAAAGACTAAGGAAAAGGGAACACCTACCAAGCCTCGCCTCGGACGTGTCCATCTCCCATTTGCTTTTTGGAATGTAGCCCTAAATTATATACAGAAACACTGCAATGGTTAAACATCTGGGTGACACGGGGAGGGGGAGAGGGAGAGAGAAAGAAGGGGGTGGCTGAAAAGAGAGCAGACTGGTTTATCAGAAAGACAACAAAGACAACTGAAGGATGAGACTGCGTGAGGACTTATCTAGTCGAGACATATAATGAAACAGTGGCATGCAAATATTTTGATCTTGCAAGTTGAGAGAAGGACTAAGCCTTTGTTCTTGGCTACAAGCAAAAAGAAAAGTAAGAATGGACGACAGCTGTGCTCTGCTTCGGACAACACAAAGTCTGTGCCAAAGTGCTTTTCTTTTAAAAGATGATCATCAAGCAAAACAAGCACTTCAATCTCCAATCAGGTAGTTTGCCTGTGTGAGTTAAACACAGTTTACATCACAGAGAACAATGTGTCCGAGTCCGCAGTGCTGCTGCTCGAGCTTTTACACAAATATTAGTGTTAACTAAACATGAAAATGTTCCTGGTCAAATCCTCCAATCCTCAGCTGTCAGTTCCTACATGTAAGTAAGGACACAATACTGTGTTCCTCTGACATTCTGAAGACCTAATTGATGCTGCAATGTTAAATTTGAGATGTCAAATACACCAAATTTTGTCTTTTTTTTTTTTTTTAATACTTTACAATATATTCAAAATAAGTGCAATGAAACCGTCCGAGCCGAAATCTTGGACGGCTGCATGCTCCAATTTTGAGAGCAAAGCAACACAAGAGTCACAATCGTGACCAGCATGTGAGCGTCTGGTTACGGTGCATCATTTAAACAGATGGCACCTTTTTATTCCAGATGAGATGATGTTAATTTAAGACAGTGGTTCCCAAACTAGGGGGGCGGGACCCCTAAGGGGGCCCAGAGTTATAAAAGTGGGGGCGCGGCAAGGCTAAATATTTATGATGCATGGTTCCTTGAAAATATTTTTTATCTACTAAAGGGGGGCCCTGCAGAAAAGGTTTGGGAACCACTGATTTAAGGATTTTTTTCTTATAAAACAAGCAAAACTCTGCCAAAACCTTTTCCTTCCCCCCCCCGAGTAATATGACAGATGAAAGAGCCATGGAAGCATTTGATTAAATAAAATGAGTAAAGCTGATTGTAGTTGCATCTGTGGCCCAATAATAATAACATGTTTGCTGGTCTCATAGGTCCATTAACACATTTAGGTACATTTTTTGTCTTGATTTGATTAGATTTTTTATTGACACAGTTTTTGTCCCTACATACCTGCTTTCTTGGTAAAAGTTTTGTGGAGAAGACTTGTGTCTTTCTAAAACCTTTTTATTTTTCTTTATTCTATAACATGAATATACTCCTGGAACACTGGATCTAACGATATATTCCCAGACTAGAGTATTAGGTAAGTCGTTAAATTACACGAGATATGTATTTTGGAAATATATTTAAATTTATGCATTTATATATTTATGTTTGTGCTGTGTTTTTTTTTATTTTTTGGTTTGGTTTTCTTTATATTTTAGGATGCAATTCACATCGGTCAAAATATGTATTTTCGTACCCCTTTTTAATGTTTGCGTAAAAATTAACAGGTGTTTTCTGTCATTTTTTCTGATTAGACCTCTGCTCAGGTTTAAGATGGGCTAAGCTTTACTAGACTCTACACTGACGAGGCACGCAGGCTGTGCTCAGTCCTGACAGAAGTCTAACCAGGCATACTGAGTGAAAACACCCGTGTGGGTGTGTAGGAGTTTTAAAAAAAGTCAATATTTTTATTTGGTATATATTTAAGGCACATATTGTAATATTTTTTGTAAAAATGTTCAAAGTTTTTAAAGTTATGCTGGATATACCAGTCTTGAGTAAACACACGTGGGACGACAAACAAAAACAAAACATGAATGATAAAGATATGCTGCTGGAAATTCAACTTCCAGCAGCATCTGCTCAGGTTTAATCCAAGTTCAGGGACTCTGGATTCCAGAGTTTAACGTATAAACTGAAGCTTGATGATTAAAGCTGAAGAAAGGAGGCAAGCTGTTGCTTTACAACACAACAGACTCAAAGGTCTGTTCGGATTATTCATGGATAGATTATACACAGAGGACACATGGCCTCTCTACAGACTTTCACTGAAAATACTCAGATTTAAAAGAAATAGGACAAAAAAGAAGAACTACACAACACAACATCACCGTTGGATGTGGACGCAGGTGCAACAAGCAACATCTGACCACATCCAACTGTGATGCCGGATGTGGTAAATTAAAATAGCTAAAATATACTGTATATTAACAGTGGAATGATGGAGCCAAAGCAGAGTGATGCCCGGGCCACACAACAGTGCGTGATGCTACCTCGCTGAACTGCTGCGGCTAGTTTGCCTTTCATAATGGCCATTTCATTTAATTGTAAATGTCATTTGTATTTATTTTAGACAGAAAAAGTTTAAAAAGTGTGTGCTCATTTAAATAATAATAATAATTCACAATTAAAAGGCGGTACTCTATTCATTTATGGAGCCGTGCAAGCCACTGCATTTTCCACAACAATGTCCTGCAAATATTTCAGGATAAAAGCCTTGTGCTAACAAATTAAGGGATTCTGTTCACAGAAAAACACCAGATGGCTTTTATTTTGAAATGGAAACAGGAAGTGTTCAATTAAAAATAAACTTTTTTCATGTCTGTGCCATATTCTACAGATATAGACAAGTTGTAGTAATGTTGCTGGTACGATGTCAATATACGGTCAAAAGATCATTTTCACAGTTATTTTCGCTGTGAACTGCAAACATTTTAAAGTTTCTTTAAATATTTAACAGTTACTTTTCCAAATATTTTCAGTCACTTTTCGAAAGATCCACTGCACAGCACTTTAAAGCTGGTTTGCCTGTTACTCCCGATATTTCCTTCATCCAAAACAGAGGGGGAGAACACCAGGAGCAAACTTACTAATACTTACTAGTTGAGTTTTCATTAAAACAAAATTAGGACTGGTGTGTTAACTGCATGCCAAATTAATTAGAGCACACCAAGGCCCAATTGCCTCCTAAATTATCATATGACCAGTTGCTGAAAAGCAATAAAACAATAATAAAATTAAAAGGCTATTTATTTTTAAACAGAGTCCTGCACAGTGCTCTCTCCACATAAAACGCACACATTACATTACATCACTTCCGGCAAACTTCACGGAGCACAACGAGGCTAAAACAGCACCACAGATCTGTTTTAACCAAATATTCTCTGGTCAAGCTCAGCTAAAAACACAAAAACACAGAATCTGTCAGCACGTTACATGTAGCATGTCGTTCACGAGCCTGTTTGTAACTGGTAGGCTACCGACAACGTTATCTTCACTTCACTTGTTCAACTGACTTTAGCAGTTAAGACAACAGACACTCGAATGTCCTGCTGTTATTACAGACATGTGAACTAATCACAGACATGTTCATGGACTCACAGCGGCGCTCCGCTGTAGTTCATGACGGTGCGCCGCTGCAGAATGAATATAGGTGAAACACTGGAGTGGATATCTGGCGTTATTTTCAGGATCAAGCCCATTGACCTGTACAATTATAGGGGAAACACTGCTTGATAAATGCAGTTCAGATACAGAGACACTTATAGTGAAATTTGAGGACTATTTGTAATCAGTAACTTCCTTTTGTTGTAAATGTGTCTTGATTTCAGCCACAATAGTTTATATACGTATGATGCCAGGAAAGATTTACAACAAAAGAAGAAATCATCACTTTTTATACAATCTAAAATAATTATTTTTTAAAATAATAGATATATTTGTTGGCTTTTTCTTGACCTTTGATAATAGACCACAAGACATCTGCATTTTGCGTTGCGTCCACTACTTACTGCTGTGTTATTATCAGGAATTCAAACACTAGAAGTGCTAGAAAACCCTCACAAGGGCTTTTGGGGAATCATTGTAATTACCATTTTTATTTAAATCTATATATCTGTATATAAAAAAACTGTAATGGCTTCAGTAATCAAACCCGGCAGGCTTCAAAGTCTCACCCAGTGTGATTCAAGTTTTAGACCTGCAGTTCAGACAGTTAGAGTTTGGTTTAAGATTAGGGTGGCCGTGATTTCAGCCTTACAATCAAAATGAAACGGAGCGTTGGGAGACGACAACTAACTGGCTCTGACTGTAACAATGATCAAAGCAGCTTTACATTTTAATTCATTGGCCCAAGAAACAATATAAATCTCAAAAGTTTTATGCACACATCTTAAATCATCTTATTCACTGTTTTGAATTTTGTGCAAAGCATATTTAATATTTTAATCTGATAAATGAAGGACCACAAAGAGGTAATTCTCAGTTAAATCAGTGACTCTATGGTGTAGCGCTGTCCTCGACCAAAGAAATTCTTAGTCGACTAACACTCTAATCGAATAATCGATTAGTTGATTTAATCATCAAATCTCCACAAAGAATCACAAAAAAGCACCACTTTAAATCTTGTGTTTACCAGAGATGTGCTCATAAGTTTCGAGGAAATAAGTCAATCAGCATGAAAAAAGCATAAAAAAATGACCAAAGAAATCTAGGTCGAGTAAGCCCTAGTGTAACATCGTATCATAGTCATCATTCATAATAGCCAACAATTAATTGACAATGTTTCGTTGTGTTTGTTTTTTCAACTTTACGTCTACACTTTACACCCTATATTTTTATAAGTGAAATGTTTTGAACACTAATATTTAAAAAGTACTAGTGATTTTTGTCATAGTAATATTTTTACCTATTGTATTGTATGTCCTTTGGGTGTGTTTTTTTTTTATATAAGCCATTATAGGTTTCTACCACGTCCTCACACATATTTTTACATTCCTTCCATGTGAATTGTATTTTACTGTCTTTTTATGTGTGAAACAAATAAACATAAACATTGATCATACCTACACTTAATTCTTCCCCCTGAGTTGCCACAAATTAAAGAAAATTATATCTCAAAATTCACAGTGTAATTTTATAAAACCAAAATGTTTACAGACGCCACAGTCCTGTCAAGGTCAACTTATGAAATCTGGTCATAATTAAATAAAGTGCTTTATAAATAATAAGCCATATAATAAACATGACAGACAGTCATGCGCAGTGCGGAGCTTTAGTATGTGATTTTCAAGCAAGAACGGTCTACAAAGCAATCTCTCATGTTACTAGAGCATCTTCATGTGCCAGTGGGTATTGTGCTAGTTCTCAGTCCTCATGGCACTGCTGGAACCTTAACGGGATAAATCTCATCTTTCATATTTCTTCTTCAAGTTCTTCTTTGTCTCTACCAACTCCCGAAATGACATATTCGTCTCTGTCTCGTCTGACGTTTGCTGCTGAGCAGGGAGTGTGTCCAGCGGGTTATGAGAGAGCAGTGAGAGTGAAACAAAACAGTAACAGCTGGACAACGAGCTGAAACCTACTATAACGCTCCGTAAATCTGAGGGGAGCTACAGATTTGGTTGATCACTACAAGCGACCCCTTTCACATTGTCACAGTGGCTTTCATTGTCATTTGATACATTGTTTTTATATACGTATTATTCATTATAGCCGCTTTAAGGTAAAGCAGATTTGCTGTTAAGCATTTGATTATTGTGCATCCGAGGCTGGTGGCTTATTTTTTCAGCTGGTTTATTTTCTTCCTTTTCATGAAAATGACTTTCATGATCACAAATTCCTGAACTTTTGCCCCACAATCCAGCTTGGTCCCAAGCTTTGTGACTCCATTTTGGGACAAACACCTTGAAGGTGGTACCATTTACATTTCTAAACTTTTAAAATCTGTTACTACACACACAACTGAAGAGAATCTTTCACTGAAACCTGGTGGATATTAGAAAGTCCATCACTCTGATGTTATCAACACCAGCACAGGTAATTCAAAAATGTTACTTTTTTTATATTTTGTTCAAATATTCACCAGAATAGTTGTACATCTTTAGAGTTCGATAAACAATTATATTATCTGCTTTGAAAATGTATCAAAATCTGAGCTCAAAAACATTATAGAGATTATAAATGCTACTGTAAACATTTTCCTTCATGTCAAAGTCAATATTTACCTCATCTTTGTACAACTCATTTGGCAGACGAATAAATGTCATTTATCTATTTTAAAATCTAAAAATGTCGAACTTTGTGTTGACTTCTTAATAAAAAATGAATGCGAATAAAATGCGTGAATAAAAAGGAGGCTGAAGTTTGGAAACACTTTTCCTGATGGTGGTACTACAATATGAATATTAAAACTTTTTTGAAAAACCATGCGAGAATGACAATTATTTCAAATTTAACTGTCCAATGAAATCTGAGCAAATGCTAAAAAAAAACTAAAAACTAAACAGGAAGCCTTGTAACTGCTCCTTTAGTTAATGGACTGTTGAACCTATCATTTTACTTGAGAACTGATTAACTACAGTATTTTGACTCTATCTGTATTGTGTATCTCGCTCCCTTATGGTTTCTCTGTTCTGCTCTGGTCTTCCTCGTACATTACTACATAATAAATTAAATTACTGGCTAAGCTTTATGTGGTAGATGGGAATACAAATAAGTGGAAATGATTCTGAAAACTACGCGGCTATAAATGTAAGCTTTTCATGTCCTACCATATCACCCTCTTCTTCCTCCTCTCTCTTGGGCTCCTTGGGCTCGTCATCGGGATTGAAGTCTTCCATTTCAACCTAATAACACACAAGCACATGTTAGTTTAGCTCAGGTACTGAGGAGGGACTATAGACGAATCTGGGGAAATACCGGAAGTAAACAAGTCGCCATTACAGCGGTGACGTCTCCCTACAATAAGCACACGTTTGAATGCAAGCTGTCGTAAGTAAATGTCGTAAATTACCACGAGCAACCACAGACGTATAGAGCTGAAAATCACCAGTTAGCACGGTTAGCTGACACTGAGTCACTACGACTTGCCACCGCAGTAATGGCGGCGCCGCTAGATCGCAGAAAACACAAATCGGTCGTCGGATTCGTCTATAATATTATGAGAACTGTCGTGTCTTGAAGACCTCACCTCTTCTATAGCAGCATCCTGAAGCAGCGACCGGACATCCAAGCGCACCATATGACGTGGTGAAGTCTCCCAGTTGTTGGACATCTGTGTACAGAACGCTCCATTAAGAAGTGTAATCTATATGTATGAGCTTTAGTGGACATCATACTGTTATTACAAATGTATCAGAGACAGTTATTTGATATTACAGACCTTCAATATATCCTTAAGCGTGCGCCCGTGGACGTTTCTCTTTGCACATGTCTGAGTGTCTGCAGTGATTTCAGCGAGGTACACCTTGAAATATGTAAAACAAAACCTCTTTAGCACAGGGCCAACTGGGGAAAAAAAAAAAATCCGGAGTTATTCGTGAACACAACTCACCTCAAAGCCTTTCGTTTTAGCGGCGCTCCAGAATTGATCAAAATGTTTAACCCGGTCATTAATAGTGTCTAAAATGATGAAGGGGAAAAAGCCGTCATCCAGAGTTTTCTTAAACGTTTTAAGCATGCTGTTCCGGTAGGTGTCCTCCATCTCTGGCTCAAACTCGTACTCAAGAACCTGCAAGACAGATTTGTTTTGGATTACATTGTTTGTAATGTTTACAATAACATATTCTAGTTGATGCTGAATTTGATCTCCAACTACATACTTTAGCACAACTCTGTTATTGTTGCATGTCAGACTCACCTTGTTTTTGACCCTTCTCCCGGTGTCTGGGTCTTTCTCGACTTTCTCAACCTCCGTCATGAAATAATCGTCCAAAACAAGAACTCTTGGAGGTGCACCGCCGCAGTCGACTTCCTTATCCTTAATAACGTCGACAAGGTTGAAAAAGCGAAGTTTTTAGGTGTCCATTTGTTTTGTTACAAAAGGCCATCATATCCGTTATGTCAAAAAACATAGTTTTGGGAAAGACATATTAACAGCCTCTATGAGTTGTGACTCCACTCACCCGGATGAGCTTTGCAACATGGCTTTTTCCACTTCCCGCAAGCCCTCTCATTATGATGACAATCTGTTAAAAATACATCACATAAATGAGTACTTGATATTATACAACTAACAATGTAATATTTTTGGATCAACAAACACTGCAGCAGTGATTAGTACCCTTTCAGGACGAGATGATCTGCCGGGTGGTTTGAGGATATCGTCGATATTCTTGATTTCTGGCTTCCTCTCGACCCGTGGGGGTGGCTGAGGCGGAGGTGGGAGGGGTGGTGCAGCAGAAGGCCCTCTGTCTTCTGGATAACTTCTTCTGTCTATTGTATGATATTCATTGCACTTAAAGGATTTCTCTAAATGGCATTTTTTTTTCTCATTATAGATTTACTTCACAGCCAAATAGATTGTTATCAGGCCATTAAATATTTAGCGTTATCGGTCGCTATAAGCACCATAGATGTGGGTTATTAGGGGCCTACTACACACAATATTCACAAGGTACATTACAGAAAGAAGGTATAAAAGAACACAACAGCGACCTCTAGCGACCGTAGTAATTATGAAAGTGACAGAAGCGGATGTCAGGCGTTGTAGTATTGACAGCGTGCAAGTCCCTATGGGGCGGAGGCTGGGGTTCGCATCCCGTGTGAAACCAAAAACATGTAGTTGTCTTTGTGTTCACAAGCATTAAGTTTCACTTTCACTTTTGCAAAACACAAGCATTAAGTTTCACTTTCACAAAACACAAGCATTAAGTTTCACTTTCACTTTTCAAAAAACACAAAGTTTTTACCTAAAACTAATTAAATATTTTTGTTGCCTAAACCTAAAAAAGTTGTAGTTTTGTTTGTGTTCAAAACGTAACGTTTCATTCAGTCTTACGTGTTAAAATGTGTTGCTTTTAAGTTTCACTTTCACAACGTAGTAGGCCCCTAATGAGCCAAATCTATGGTGCTTATAGCGACCTTATAACACCTATGTTTATAATGCCTATTTAATGGCCTGAAAACAGTCGAATTGGGTGCACTTTAAGTAATTGAGAAATAAACTGGTATTGAAGTGAAAGTCTACCAAACACAGCTGACGTATGTGTGAGAACACGTCTGTTAGCAGATGTGGGATTGTACATACCGTAAGGTGAGGAGCTATGGCCGTAACGCTCAGGCCCACTGCGGTCGAGTCCGGTGCGCTCGTATGGAGGTCTGTCATAGCCAGGCCTTCCATAATGTTCATCTCGATCACGACTGTCACTTCGATCCCTGTCTCGAAGATCCCGTTCTCTCTCCCGGTATCCGGGGCGTGAAGGAGGTGCCAGTGGAGATCTACACAGAGGAGGAGCACTGTTAAGTTTAGTTTCGTCAACAGAATTTCTTGATTCAAACTGGCACACACTGACGACTAATCACAATGTATTAACACAATGTGATAAAGTACCTTTCTTCAACCATGGACTGTGTGCTTGAATCAAAAACAGACAAATAGGAAACAATATTACATATGTACGGAAGCAGCACACTTCCCCACAGTTTGGAAAAAAAGGGTGTCAGAGCCACCGAGGAATGTTACCTCTCATCTCTCTCTCGTGGGGGATAGCGCTCCCTCTCATATCTTTCTCTTTCATATTCAGGTGGCAGCTTTTCTCTGTATAATTCCCTCTCTCTGCTGTACTCCCGACGGTCCATGTAAGGGTCTGATCGTCTTTCAAAATATGGGTCTCTGCTGTAAGGATCTCTGGGACCAAGAGGTTCTAGGAGAATGAAATAGTTCATGAATGAACAATGGTTAGAAAATTGCAAAAGCAAGCTCTGTTTGAGTAGAGAAAGAAATGCTTTACAGTACTGAGACTCACCTTTTTCATAGCCTCTGTCTGATTGCACTGGGTCAGGCCTCAACACAATTCTCTCACCATAAGAGATGCGCTCAACTGTGGCTCCAGTCTCTGAAACATTGAGTTTTAATGTCACCAACAAAGTCCCGAAACTTGTTTCATCTGTTAAAATGGTCAAATATGTTCATGTTTGCTGCTCATACCGTGCCCATGCCCATAATCCACAGTCTTTGGAATCAATGAAGGTTTGGGTGCAGAGAGAGATGATTGGTAATCTGTGGCAGCAGGCTTAGTATCCCAAGGCACAGGTTCTTTTGCAGCCGATTGTGCAGCTGCAGTCATGCCCTACGGATGACAGATTTAATATGTTGATCAAACAGTTAAATACAAAATGACAAAGTAAAAATATAATTTAAAAAAAGAATTTGTAAAAATGTATGGTTTAAAAGTCTGCCTAGCATCCTTTGTGGCCACGTTGCTCCTTTCATGCCACGTGACTGACATGTTTTGAATAGGGCTGTCAATCGATTAAAATATTTAATCGAGATTAATCACGATTGTCAATAGTTAATCATGATTAATCGCACATTTTTTATCTGTTCAAAATGTACCTTAAAGGGAGATTTGTCAAGTATTTAATACTCTTATCAACATGGGAGTGGGCAAATATGCTGCTTTATGCAAATGTATGTATAAAATGTATTATTGGAAATTAATTAACAACACAAAACAATGACAAATAATGTCTAGAAACCCTCACAGGTACTGCATTTAGCATAAAAAATATGCTCAAATGCGTTAACTTTGACCGCCCTAGTTTGAACCAACATAACCAGTGATCTTGTCATTCTTACAACAATGTCCACTTACTAATGGGGCAAAGTGTTAGTAAACATAAATTACCTTGAGAACATTCCTGATGTCTTGTGGGATCTCCAAACCAAGAAGACCAGCAGGAAGCTCAGGCAGGATGTCAGCTGATGCAAGCTTAGGTTCAGTACCAGATGTCTTCCCCTCCTGCAATTCCCTGTAGTCCCAAAATAATGTAAGTTATATTCACCTAAAAGTTCCCCTTGGTAGGTAATGTAGTAGCAAAATGTCAGAGCTGCAACTAAAATAAAACTGAGTCTGAGCGCTGATTGTACCTACGGTACCTGAGGTACTGTAGAAAACCGTCATGTTTTCTGAATTTTCAACTTGGTACCAAAGTATTGTAACTCGCGACATCCCTAGAGGTGGTCAAAACATATACCTAAGTGTAGTGTGATCCTAACATAATCATTTATTAATCAGTGATGAAAGTCTAGAAATTACCTTATAAGTTTAAGCTCTTGAGCAGCTTTCAAGATGATCTCATGCTGACGTTGGGAGAGAGCAAGTACATTTGCTCCACTTGTTCCTTGTGATGCCGGATCAACTGAACTCTCTGGCAAGTTTGTGACAGGTGCAGCAGGAGATAAAGGTCTACGTATATCCAAAGGAGGCTCTTCCCTGCCCTCATAGCGAGCTCTCCGATCCTCATAGTCAGCAGGATATCCCCTCTCTGGTGGTGGAGGAAGTCTTGAAGGCCTATCCCATTCTGAAGGAGGTGCTGGTGGTGGGTATGGTGGTTCTTCCTGCCGGTACGGTGGCTCATCCCTATACTCACGAATTCTAAGTTCCCCTCTTCCCCTATCATGCTCATCATGAGGATATGGTTGAGCTCTTTCTCTTTCCCTTTCCTCTGGCCAACGGCCATCTCTGTAGGGCTCTGGTGGTGGCATTCGGGGTGGATATTCCCTCTCAGGAGGAGCACGCTCTCTGTCCCATTCAGACTCATAGTACTTGGCCTCATGCCGATAGTCATCAGGAGGATAGTCCTGTGTTGGCCGCCAGGGATGCCCATGTTCCCCATGACCATAATCCTCCACGAAACCCTCATTTTGTCTCTCTTCATATTCCTCATGTGTTGGACCTGGCCGCCACATGCCTCTTGCCATTCCTCGACCCATAGGTCTCCTCCTCATTCCTCCCGTATCCATTATCTCATGTGGAGGCACAGGAGGGCCTCTGCCATGTGGCGGTTCCCACCCTAACTCCCTGCCTTCTTCATCGTACAATGGCTCCTCCATAGGATCCATCATTTCGTGAGGTGGTGGTGGTGGCCCGCGAAGTCTGCCTCTTCCTACACCAGGATGCATCGGATGGCTATGAGGGTCAAGTTCATGGTGCAATGGATCCATTTCGGTGTCATCCATGTCCATTCCGTGGCCTAATGGGTCGTGATCCATTGGCCCATGTGCTGGGTGAGGGGGGCGTCCTCGTCCTTGGTGCATGAAACCAGGATGACCACGTGGGGGACGACCCCGGCCAGGTGGAAAAGGGGGTCTCATGCCTCTCATTGGAGGTCTCATTTCTCCCCAGTAAGGATCCCCTTCCTCCGAGTAGTCCGCTGACTCAGGTTCTTCCCAGTGCCTGTCCATTAGTCCTCCTCTTCCCATGGGTGGTCCTCCTCTTCCCATGGGTGGTCCACCTCTTCCGACGGGTGGTCCACCTCTTCCCATAGGGGGTCCCCCTCTTCCCATAGGGGGTCCCCCTCTACCCATAGGTGGACCTCCTCTACCGAAAGGTGGACCGCCTCTACCCATAGGTGGCCCTCCTCTCCCCATAGGCGGTCCCCCTCTCCCCATAGGTAGACCTCCTCTTCCCATAGGAGGACCACCTCTGCCCATGGGTGGGCCTCCTCTTCCCATAGGGGGCCCTCCTCTCATCATTGGGGGCCCTCCTCTCCCCATAGGGTGTCCTCCCATTGGCTCTTCATAATACTCTTCCTCTGTTGAGAAGTGATGTCCGTCTGGCATCCACATTTCTTCAGGAGTCTCTTCCGATTCCTCACCCTCACACTGCTCGTATGAAGGATCTTGCCAGTGATACTCTTCCTGCTCTTCTGGCATCCCCACGTTCTCTTCAGGTGGCATGTAGTCATAAGACATATCACCCATCTCCTCCCCAACTGGTGCAATGTTTGGTCCCCCGAACTCTCCACGGCCCCTCTGCCCACGTCCTCGTCCATGCACTTGGACGGGTACTGGGGCCTGACCTCGTCCCCTCCCAGGGGGGAGCCCTGCAGGATCTGGTCTTGTCTGCATATGGCCAGAAGCTTGTGGCCCCTGTTGGTTTCCAGGGGGCTTTGGAATCAGTGGGGTTTTGTTGTTTGTTAATGGTCCATCTGGTTTGAGGGGATGTTGTGCAGCAGTATGTTTTGATGCCAAAGAAGAAGGAGCAGTTACGGAAGGCTTGACATTACCAGTTTTGGGTTTTTCGCTATTGTTAGAAGCGTTCTTGCCATCCGATTCCTCGGGCGTTGTGTCTGTTTGTAATGTCTGAGGAATGGGGTCATCTTGGACAAAAAAGCCCTCAGCTCCGAGCAAGTTGTCATCTGTCAAATCATCAGCTTTGGCCTTAACAACTGGTTCTGATTCACCTTTTTCTTTTTCAGCCTGTGGCTGCGCGGCTGACTTTCCAGGAGTCTTGGAATCCATACTGGCAGCCTGTTTAGTGGCTAGTTGTGCCTTAGGTTGGAGACCTTGCTGTTGTGTTTGTTGGGGCACAGGTGGGCGTTCAGAAAGAGGTGGGGGGCCAGGGAGCCTTGGGTGCTGTTCAAACCTAGGCTGCTGCCCAAATCGAGGTTGGTCAAATCTGGGGGGACCATCAAAGCGCTGCCGTGGTTGGTCAAATCTGGGTGGACCATCAAAGCGCTGCCTTGGTTGGTCAAATCGAGGGGGGCCATCAAAGCGCTGCTGTGGTTGGTTGAACCTTGGGGGGCCATCAAAGCGCTGCTGAGGTTGGTTGAACCTTGGGGGGCCATCGAAGCGCTGCTGTGGTTGGTCGAACCTTGGGGGACCCTCAAAGCGCTGCTGTGGTTGATCGAACCTTGGGGGACCCTCAAATCGCTGCTGTGGTTGGTCGAACCTTGGGGGACCGTCAAAGCGCTGCTGTGGCTGGTCAAATCTTGGAGGACCATCAAAACCTTGCTGTGGCTGGTCGAATCTAGGGATGTTTCCGCTGGGACCAACAGGACTACAGAAATTGTAAGAAAATATTATGATTAATAAAGCCTTCTTTTAAAGACACTCAGTGATAGCCTAACAATGTAAAACAATAAATATTCACTGTAACATGACGTACTGTAATAGCCCACCCAAATTCAAATACTCTCAACTGGTTTTATGACACATTTTTCTTTTGAAAACCCATTCTCAAATGTAACAATTTTTAATTAAAGCTACTACAAGGAACTTTCATTTTGTGCTGATTTTGGCAGTCCCTGTGGACAAAAGCAGTAGTGTTTCCGAAACACCAGAGTCCCTTTAGAAAACTTCTCATTGCACTGCAGGGTCTGGCAGTCTGCCCTGCGCAGTCCAGGTTGTGGTTCTCCCGTAACCCCCTTCCTCCAGAGAGAGCTCCAGGGAGCTCTCCACCTCCCGCTGGAACTCTGACTGCAGGTCGAAGGCGGCAGCGAAGCCGAATTGAGGTCCGTCTGAGGCAAAGGAGTTTCTGGTGAACCTCCGTGAACTTTAAATCGTTTTGTCTGATTTTGCGGGGATCGGACCCAATGACAGGCATAAAGAATAACTATATAAAAATAGCTAATATTCTCGTTTGTTATGTAGGTCATATAGAGGCATCAGTATTAAATTGTGACTGTTTCATACCCAGTTTAAAGTTCCTCGTAGTAACTTTAAATACAAAGCCAATCACAGTAGTACATCACAAACCCTACTAACCGTGGACCTCTGACGTTGTTGATGCTTGGTGGCTGAATGGTGGGGGGACCTGGGGGTCTGACTCCTATGCCAGCAGGGCCTGCCCCTCTCACAGGGGGTCCGACTCCTACGCCAGCAGGGCCTGCTCCTCTCACAGGGGGTCCAGCAGGTGATTCTGAATGTTTCTCAAAACCTGCGGGCCGTGGACCTTGAGAGCTGGGACCAACGGCAACCGGGGAATGCTCCACAGCCGGCTTTGCTGACTGCTGCTGCATTTGCATGTCTTGTCCAGGGTACTGGCCAAACTGTCCCATCATACCACTATTATACTGGCTTGAGGCGAATGGCAGCATGGCAGTGAGAGTGGCCACCCTTTCTTGAAGGTGTGTATTGGTGGCGTTCATCTGCTCCTGCCACTGCTTCCATTGCCGCTCATAGTCCTGCAGTTGGTCTTTGTGGGGATAGGTCTGGAACTGCTCATACCACAAGACGAAGGAGCGATCCCAGTCTTGGAATAATGGGGTGAACTGCTGCTGTTGCATTTCATAGTGCCTCAGCTGCATTTCAGCAGACATTGACTGCAACAAAGGACATTTCGTTTTTAGGTATTTGGTTCATTTTCATATCGGTACATGCAGAACAAAGAAATCACAGAGACATGGCATATAAAAACGAAAACCAGTGGACCTCCAAAATGCTGCCGGGGTTGCAGATCAGAGTTGTTGCAGCTCCTAAACACTCCTATACCCTCTTTTGGTTCCACTAAACATACTTTGCTTGCTGTTCACCTTTCATTTTCTGTACAGGTCATCTTAGGTTGAGGGAAAATAACCAGCCAGATACTTAGCTGTAAAAGAAACTACCATTTACCTGTAGGTTTGCAGGTTGCTGAATCAGCTGTTGGTATTTTTCCAGGATCTGCTGAAGCTTTTCGTGTTGTTGCATGAGAGCTTGGTATTGTAAGCCTGCTCTCTGCTGCTGCACCTTTTGCCACTGCGCTGCTGCAGCCTGTAACTGCTGGAGGCGGGCAACTTCCTCAGGGTTTTGTGGAACGTCGGTCTTTAAACATAAACAAGATTGGAGCAAAGTAAATCTTTGTAACTCACAAAGAATATTTTTGACATAACTGAGGGTAGTTTGTAATGGAAGGCACTACTGAGAACACATTACACAATCAGCTTCATAATTTAAAGTTATATAGCGCTTTTTATCCAAAGCGCTTCACAAGGTTTTTGACGCTCATTCACCCATTCACTCACACACCGATGGCAGGGAGCTACCACGCAGGGTGCTCCCCATCAGGATAAATTTGGGGGTCAGTGTCTTGGCCAAGGACACTTTGACATGTGGACAGGAGCAGGTGGGGATCAAATCGCCAAAGCTGCGATTACTGATTAGTAGACCATCCCCTCTACCTGCTGAGCCACAGCCGCCCGGTTATTTTGGCTTACTTTGTAAAAAACATTCTAGGTAAAGGTATTTACAATCAGCAAAGCAAGGTGTCTAAACAATTTCATATAGATTCCAAAACTCTGGTATAAGTTTTAGCAGTAGTACTGAAGAAATTTCAAACCATTCCCAGTCCTATCAAGCAAGAGGACAGTAAAAATATGTATACAAGTGCATTACGTTCACGACTGTAACTTACACTGACAGTGCACGTGGAACAATTACAATCAACGGGGACAGTCATTATCACTATTACAAGGGAAAAGATGATTGAATGTGCTTGAGTCCTGTGAATTTCACACATTCATGACATGGGAGTTGTCACAGAAATTGTGATTAAATATCTATGGACATGATGATGGGAGAGTAGGTGGTGGGACTTACTGTGTCCGTATATGTAGGTGATTGTCCTACATTTTCACTCTGTAAATTTATGCAAGCAATATAAATGTTTAGATCCAGTAATAATCTTATATCTCTAGCTTAAAACTGGATAAGGCGTGTCCTTAAAGGCTGTTAAATACAGCACTTACAAAAGCACTTTAAATACCATAAAAGCTATACATTACATTTAAAAAAGCAATCAATGTATTAAATTAAACAAAATTATTAATGCGGTGTCAATTAATTCATTGCACAAAAACAATTTAAATGATGGGATTATGTTACTCTAAATTCTAAATTTAAATGGGAGTAATTTCCCCCAATCTAGGCTACCTGAATGGTCATTCTTGCCAACCTTGAGAGCTCAAAAAAAATTGTGTTTCAGAGACTTTGATTCCTACATTCTGGTGACTTAAGTATCCTGCAACAACATTTTTATGTTGAACTTCTAATTTTATCTTTAATTCTCAGGAAAGAAAACTGAATAATTTGCCCCTCTGGCATAAACTTGCCGTGTGAATCTCTGGCATAAACTAATATTCATCCGTTTTTATAATTTTTTTGCCCCTGCTTGAGTATTTCTTTCAGTTAGCATTCTTAATTTCTCTCTCCTTCTCTCACTCACTGAAGGTCCTTTCAGACACAACGCGACAACGGCACCACTGCGCTCTGAACCCCATTATTTCGATGGGCTTGTGCCATGTCACGACGGCTTTTCGCTGCATCGAGCAAAGCCCAACTTTGGGCGCAGCACGCTGTGATGTGTGCTGAACCCAGCGGCGAGTGCAGCTCAAACATGAGCTCAAACTGCGCTGTGTCGCCATGTGTCGTGAGCATAGACTGCTCTTTTACGCCGGGAAACGTCATTAGGTGTAGCGCTATTGTCGTCCGGGTGGAAACAGAAGGGATTATATACGCTGTACAGCGCCACAAACAGGTTAAGTGTGAAAATTTGCCATAAATCAAAAGAAATACGGGACAATTGTGACCCCGGGAGGGAGAGGGAGATTGAAAACAGGAGTTTCCCGTAAAAATCGGGAGGGTTGGCAAGTAAGTCAATGGTTCAAAAGCACAGGTACGCATCTGGTGCTTTTCGTTATTGTTCCAGTGCCAATAAAGTGAATAAAGAATATGTTGTGAGTTAAGAATATTTTAAACAGTTTAACAGAAACAATGCACCCCTAGTCCACAACTAAAAAGCCCAACTTATCACATGACGGTGTTAACCAGTTGTTGTTGACATTGCGTTGAAACAGTGAAAAAGACAAGAAGAGACAAAAAGACAAAATTTCAATCACTCACTACAGCAGTCGAACCCCAATGCAGAATATTTTTGTCACAAGCCTGCCATAACGCCTTTGAATTCACACCAATATTGAATTCACGAGGAGTATACTGACGGCTACAGAGTTTTACATACTTGTACAAAACATTTCCAAATTGATTTGAATTTCATTTTATGAAATATAAAGCTTTTTAATTCCACACTTTCTTCTTCCTTGTCAAAACCTGGCCCCTAAATTACCCACAACTCGACCGCCAACAGTTTGGGAGGATATCCGTCTGTCAAGTGACATCACTTGAGGCAACAGAGCAGATTTCACGCAGCTCCCTCTGGAGTTCCCCTTTACCCAAGTAAAGTTTGAATTCTTACATTCACACTCTTGTAACATTGTAGTAATGCTTACCCTGGCCTCGTCAGGCGGTGGAGGTGGTAGTGGGGACTCCTCTTTTGGAAGGGGTGGAGGAGGTGCACCTTTTGCTGGTTCTGATGGAAGAGGAGGAGGAACCACTTGGCCAGGTGGCGGCACAGACCCATCACCCTCTTTCTGATTCTGTTTGGCTTTCTCTTGCTTTAACTTCTGTAGATTTTGAAGATGTTGTTTGTACCAACGTTGCTGTTGTTCCTGTGTGAAACAATTACAAGAACATCTGTAAGACAAACCGCACGAGGAACCTCGTTCGCACTGTCACACCGCAAAAAGCGTTTGTGGAATCTTGCTTTCCTTGTATTACCTGCCCATTCCTCGCTCAATGTGAGAATAGGAATACATTTTCAAATTATATGTCAATGGCCTGCATCAAACAGTGGCTTCACATTTATTTTAAATTAAACCCTGAATACTTGGAGTGTACTTTGAAACATATCAGTGATTAAATGCTCTTTTACCTGGTCATATTTCACTTTTGGGGCTTCATGCACAAATAGGATTTAACTATATATTTTCCTCAATATTATTTTTCTTGTTAACATGTTTGGTATTGCACATCATAAAGCTCTACTCTAATTTCATATTGAAAATTTGTAAATTGAATTGCATTACAAAGTAATAACAAAGACTCAATCTCTCCATTTCAGTATCAGTAATTCAACCTCAGGCTGTGCACATGTATGCCATCCCAGATTTTAGAGCGGATTGTCCGGTTCCTTGCATGACAGCTCTCAAAATGTGTGTTGTGGACTCCAAGAATATCCACATACTTTTCATCCAACCAAAGACTACATTCAAGTACTTTAATATATTATTACCTGCTCTTTGATTTTGAAATCATCTGCTCGTAGTCTCTGATCAGAAAGAACAAAATCTGTTTAAAATCCAATCAGTATTTATACATTAAATATAACAGCTGGAATATCCGGAGCACATCCTACCAATATACCCTGATCCACTCCCCGTAGATATGTGCAAGACATCCCTGGTTACCACTGCCAGTGATCATGTGTTTGAGTCTCAGCGTATGTGTTAGGTAGTTCTGAATACTAGGGCTCGCTCGAATGCCATTTTTTGGTGAGAAATATTCAAGAAATATTCAAAGGTATTCGAAGTTCATGGAGCGGCGCAGCAGGCTGACATGTTCTGTCTGTCTCCATCTCCCCCGTTGCAGCGCCGGGGACAGTGCCCCTTCCGCAGTACTGCACCCATTAACGCACCTCTACACACAACAAACAGCGATATCCGTCTGAGAATAACTAATGTTGACTTTGAATAATGAATAATATTGTGGAATTATTCCTTATTTCATGGGCTATTTTGGGATTTATACTTTATTATCACATACTTATATATAAAAAAATAAAAAAAACAAAGCATTCGAATACAGATTTGGAGGCTGAATACGATGGCAACGGTCGAAGCTTGGAAGCATTTGGGTCAGCCCTACTGAATACAATATATTTGGTAGTTGTACTGGCTCAGTCTGCATATGATTAACAAAACAATGTGTATTATTCAAATCCATACCATTTGATGCCATTATCAGTTGCATTTTTTGGGCTAATGATAGATAATGAAATACTGTAACATGAACACTTATAGACAGCCATGAGACAAAAGATGGGTAGTTTCTAGTGACATCAATGAACATTGTGGTGAAGGTGTTCCTTGGCTGCAAGTTGTGGGTGCAGGTGGAGCAAACTAAGTGATCAAAGTGATGTGATTTAGCAACAAATACACAAACAGATGCAAGACATTACCTGCAAAGATAAGGATTTGTCGTCCTCTGTCGTGGGTGGATCTTTCTTGCTGGCCTCTTTAGGTTTGGGAGCACTGATGTTCTCCGGTGGCTTGGATGAGGGGGGCTCTGGAGGAGGAGGACCCGGCTGGGTGTCGATGGTGTGCGGTTGTGGTGGTGGTGGTAGTGGAGGAGGAGGAGGAGGTTGTGAGTGACCTGGCTGAGGAGGACCTCTGGTCGGCTGAGCAGGAGTCTCGTCTTGTTGATAGAAGGACTGAGCTCCAGCACCGCTGTTTTCTGAATGTCCTGCTCCTTCTGAATGCCACGCTGAGCCACCTGGATATCCACCTGAGTTCCCACCTGAGTATGCATTAGCATTTGCATTTGCATTGGCATTGTTGCCGTGTTGCAACACAGACTGGAGCTGCTTCTGGTGCAGCATCTGCAGCTGCTGCATCTGCTGGAGGTGTTGCTCCTGGAGGCTGGAGAACATAGAGCCGCCGCCGGAGGAGGAGGAGGAGGAGGAGGCCTCGAAGCCGCCGTACCCCGCTGCCGGACCGGCGCCCCCAGGCTGCTTCCGGGGCCCAGCCCCGGAGCCTCCGAAGTTTTGCGACTGGGGCGCCCCCCCGTAATTTCCCCAGGAGGGGTACATTGTTAAAAAAAGGCGAGGTGGTGTAACTCACACGGCCTTTGTGCTCACATACAGCCGGAGTGGCTAAAGAAAGCTAACCCGCTAACCTACCTCGCATAAAAACCGACAGCTAACGTTACATTTTCATTTCCTTGACTGGTTCCAGGCCGCTTTAGACAAAGAGGAGAAAACACCAACTCTGTACCGAGGAAAGGTTATCCGTTAGGGAGAGAAATGTGCACGTTTAGCCTCGAGAAAATAAGTTTAGAGACGGTGATATGGTTTAGTGGCTGATGCTACATCACAACGCTCTCACCGGGGACGGAAACACGTCACATGGCGTCAACTTCCGGTAGCGCTCCTTTTGCAAAATAAACATATTGTTAAAAATAAATAAATAATATTATGGTGAAATTATTTATGAATTAATGCTGTTTTTCTAAAAGAATAGGCTACCAATTCTTAGTTTTTTTTACGCCAAGGCATTCCATATTTGATTAACTCAACACAATTTTACGATGAATTGTAAAAATTATATAGTTCTCGACATCCATTTAAAAACATGCAACACAAACAACAATATATACATTAAAATAAAAACTGCCACTTTTTTTTTTTTTTTAATAAAAGACAGTTATACCAATGTTTCCACATTGATGACTGTTATCGTATAACACTAAAACATGGATTTGACATTTTGATTTGATATTTTGGTTGTTTTGTTTAATAAAGTTTTGGGGGGGAAACTGTTGATGTTAGATGTTTTTGTTACTGTAGCCCACTAATGAATGTTTTTTGCACAAACTAACCAAGTGCATGCATACCATTAGACAGATTTTTTATGTGAAAAAAATACAATACACAAAACAATGAAATAGATTTCTTTTTTTTTTTTTGTCAAAACAATTTCAGAGGTGATTTCTGAGTACTCTGGATGCTCTCTTGGGTTTTCACGACAGTCCACAGCAAATACTGTATATGATGCCAAGCAGCTGACCCTGAATCTGTGCTTTTACCACAAGAGGGAGACATTTACAAAGACATTTCTAACCTTTTCTACCCTGAAAAAAAAAGGCTATGCCTCATATGAAACAACAACAAAATTAATAATAATAATAATAATAATAATAATAGTAATAATAATAATAAAAATAATAATAATAATAACAATTCATGTTTATCAATTCCAACTAATTTTCAGATCTAAAAATGTGTCTGGCTGCTGTTTGAAGTAAAATAACTTGATTTAAATTAACAACAATAATATTTGCAACTACTCTGATTACAATAAATTCCATACAGAAAAATAAATCAAAATAGCCTGGTGAATCTTTTAGGATAAGCCTACAGCATGCATGTCCATATAATCTACAGTAGTTTGTTGTCAGAGACCAACTGTGTGAGTTCAGACTGTGTTTAGCAACAGAGAGGTTGGGGTGGGGGGGAGAGCAGTGGGAGGTAAAAGACCAGCGACTTTAGGTTGCCCTTGAGGTCTGATACACATAAGAGTATTTTTTTCTTAAGATCACCAGTAAATCTGTATTAATTTTGACCAGAACCACTTAAAAAGAATCGTTAAAGCGGATTAATCAAGCCCGTCCTGTTTAATGTCTCCCGTTAATTAGTTTGTCAGCAGTGTTTTAATATCGGCTAATGACTTCATATTTCACTGATGACATTAAAGGGGTGTTAAAAGAGGGGAAATGGCCCATTCAGGATTCAGTTCTTTCGCTTAAGACGCCCTCGATGAATAAGACAAGGTCACGGAGGCCTAGCCTTTAGGGAGAGATACATTATCAGGGGATGGGGCTGGGAGAAATCCCATAGAGGAAGCTCTCTCCCCTCTAAAACAGCATGACGGGCACAATGTGATACAGTTCTGTCTTAGAACAATACACTGCACAGGGGATTCATGATACAGCTTAGGGCAGCCACGCTGTATAGGATGGCAGGAGAGCCCCACAGTGTACAATATAATACTGATACAGGGGGCTAATGCCTGGTGCTTTTTGGATGGGAGGGGACTGATTGTTATACTGTTCATTTGTGTAGTGTATTAATAACAATACCATTTTAAGTGTTCGTTGAATGCATTAGAAGTAAGCCCTTTTCAATCCTCATCAGCACTTTCTGAAGCTTTCTAAGCAAGAACAAAGAAATCAGAAATCGTAAAGTTGTAGCTCCCAGTATTGAGGACACTGCATTTTCTCTGTGATGAAAATCCTATGTTAAACAAAATGCTCAATGGAAGCTAATGGATCCCGAACAAGTCCATGCACTGCTTCCAAAATGCTTTGTTTGACAAATCAATTTTCCCATAACCCGGTGAGGAGAAAAGTGATGCGGATTGATCGCCCCCCCTGACTTTGTTTCCAGAATATTGTTTGATGGCTGGATAGATTAATTGGTATGACATTTGAAAGCCTCCTCTTGACTGTCAGCATCCAAGCCTCTGCACGCCAATCGAACCTCGGTCTAATTGTCTCCTCTATAATACCTCACTTCACAAATTAGAGACGGTGCCTCTATAAACTACTTCCAATGTAAGACCCAAACAACATCACGCTGCTCAATCAGACGCTGGTTTGAATAGGGGTGATGCTGGGCTGATAAGATAGAGCGCATTAAAGGGCATCACCCCAAACTGCTGCGCCAGCACATCTTCACCTCAGCACAGTGGATCTGAAATATACAAATCAAATCCAAGCAGCTGCTCCGGGTAAATATAGACTCGTTAATATATATACAGCAGTTCATACTATCTGAATCTTAGCCTAATATGAATTAGGACAACAGTGAGGAACACAAAGAGAAAATCATCTAAATCAATGACCTTGAAAACACTGGTTAAGTTATTTCAAACATATACGTAGTTCTTAGATTTAGTATTTAAATGTGTTTTTGTAAGTTTGTTTTTCTATATATGCAATAGTCCTCTTCTTCACAGAAGACATCTTGACAGGTCACAATAAAAATGAAGCACAGGTGTAAAATGGAAAAGTACTGATGGCTGAACTCCATTTAGTGGCTTCAGTTTCAGGGTCCTGGTATTGCAACACATCCCAATTCGTAAAATACTGAGGCTTTGTCAGACCCCTCGGCGTCACTTTTTCCGTCGCACTAAACACTTGCTTAACGACCCCTCAGCGTCACTTTAAAGGTCGCAGTAAACATGTGCTTAATGTTGTGAATTAAACAAAAACACTTGTTTAGGATTACGCAACAAAGCCCCTTAGTTAGGTTTAGGAAAAAACACGTGGTTGGGCTTAAAATTACTATGTTTTTACAGTGCAAATGTGACTTGACGTTGTGAACATGGGACACAAATATACAAATATACTTTCAAATGCAACATATAACAATACTGTTTACATTTAAAGCTTCTCTATTCTAGTCAAACAAGACTGCAGTTATCTACCCGCCACCATTCATCACCATTTATTTATCATTCACGATGACTAATTGCCTGACTTGACTTCAATTTTGTGGGCTGGGCTCCTCACAGAGTCGGCTGCTCGGCCGCCCGCCTCCCTTCACTCGCCGAACCTCCCTATCACCCCAACACACCCACTTGCCTTTGAAAAACTGTAATTGAATGAGTTTATGTCGTCAAATTGATTAATCATATTAATTTGTACTTATTAGTGGGATGGTTGAAAGCGATGACAATTAGATTAATGAAATTAGTTAATTCTTCCTATACCCACACAACGATACTCCCAACTATAACGAACCAGAAAAAAAAAAAAAGCATAGAAAGGGAGACTGTTATGACAAAATTGGCAATCAAGATTTGGCTGCTAATTGAATGTCTGCTTTTATTAATGATGAGGTTTATAGAAAGACCTTGAGAAAGGAATATTAATTGATTAATCAAAGCGCTCCAAATTAAAGGGGGAGTATACAAAGCAGAGGTCTGAAAATGCCTCTCACATTTGATTGTGAAGAGCGTCTTTCACAGGATGCAAACATACCTGATTGATATACTGACATCTGACTATGTTGATTGAAATATTTGTGAAATATGTTGTGGAAGGTTTTGCTGTTAATATTAAAATAAAATTCAGATATTTTTCTTTCAGTACATTGTGATTAAAACCAATGTATTTGCAACACATTACTATATTTTGCAAAGACGTTGATTGAGTCTTTGCTTGTCAGCACAACATGTTGACATGATGAAGAGGCTCCTCTGTAATAAAAATAGACTGAGGCTCTCCAGACTTTACAGTAAAGCAGGAAGTTGCCTGACCACAGATCAGCTCTGCAGGGAGCCACATGTCCCAGTGGGACCGCAGCCATACATTCATCATGCCTGTTTGCCTGTTGTGGGAAAACAAAATCCACATAAATATATGTAAATATAAGTAAACAGAGCCTGAGATCCCTGAGGCCGATAGACTGCTTTGAATTTCATTACGCAACAAGCTGTCCTGCGGTTATAAATGATGCTCGTGAGAGAGAAGTGATTGTTCGATATGATAAAGATGAAATGTAATAGTTTATGCCACCATGAATCTGATTGTAACGTCCACACTATTAGAAAGGCAGATAAGAGCATTTATGACTATTTGCTTTGTGTCATAAAGGGAAGTGGGCTGTTTGATTAATATGAGCAGCTGGCTGGCTCCAGGTTCAACAGATTGTGTTGTTGCATATAACTTACAGAGGCGGTAATGAGCCGGTTTATATACTAAAATGTGAGCTGTCACACGTGTGCGATAAGCAGAATTATGAGTAACACATTGTGCATTTACAAACTATAAGGTTTGATATGCATGTGTAAATGGAGGTGAGTAATGTTTTTGTTTTCACTGAAGAAATATTCACTCGGACTGGGAGATGCTATCTGATACAAAAGTGTAAAATAGGTTGGTTTCCACATTCAAAAAACATATAAATCTTGCTAATAGTTATGCTACAGGAATGGATTACACCATGACTTCACCCATTCAATCAATGTATTGGGTCAGCATTTTTTTTTTTACTCGTATGCTTACATTATATTCAGCCCATTCCTTGGGGATGCTTGCCATTGAAACAAAAGGGGAACTCCACAGATTTTACACATCAGAGTCTGTTTATAATTTGTTGATTTACCTCAAGTGATGTCACTTGAGTCGGCATCGGTTGGGTCTGAAGATTACAAGGGTGAAAATGGAAAATAATGATTTTGTTTACAGTACAGGAGTAATGTAATGCAACTCTATATATACTAAATGCTATATTTGTATATCTTAATTATGACTCTATCAATATGAGTCTGATGAATTTAATGTCATTTGGCTGCGGTTTAGCACATAAAATGCTCTGCTCTGCTGCACCCTCTCCTGATGTCAACATATCTGAAAGGGTGACAGTTCTTAACCAAAAGGCCTGTTGTGAACCTCCAAAATATTTCCATTTGGAAGCCCAGTTCTGGACCTCTGAGTGCCAGTTAACAAACACACCTGGAGGTTAGAGGTTATGACTGTTATGACATCTAATTAATAATCTGTAAACTATATAAACAATCATACACATGGTTCATTAAAACTGCTGCAAAGAAGAATGTTGCCCCCAAAAAGCTGATGCCTGAGGTATGGTGATGCAAGTTTTCAAAGATGCAGTAAAATGTTTTATTTATAATAAATCACTTTTGAAAATGCATGCCATCCAGGTTTTATTTGGGGAATTCCAACCTGATACATAATATTATTGTGGGAAATGGAAAACAGCTAATTTAGTCTTTACGAAGAACTGAGAGCACAGCAGACTGATTTCTTATAATGTTCGTACATTAAAAACATTTGTAATCAAATCAAATGATGGGGATGAGGTACTTACTGATTACCTGATACTAATATATACACCCACCCATAATCTTCCCATAATCTAAACTGGAATGGAAAATTTGCTGCTACGCTGACCTTAGTTTGACATGAGGGACCAGTTCTCACCAATTATACTTTTTATGTAATTATATGTCAAATTATTTGATTAAATATTTTGTTATTCTCTTCATTTTCCGCAATTCAGCAATAAAATGTAAAACAAAAATAGTGAAAAATGCCTATCACCGCTCCCTAAAGCCCAAGGTGACGTCTTCAAATGTGTTGTTTTGTCTAAAACCAAAGATATTCAATTTAAAATGATATGAAACATAGAATAGCAGCAAATTATCAGAATTGAGAAACTGCAACTGAGAAACATTTTTGCAATAGTGCTTGATAAATGACAAAAAAGTTATTGATTAATTTTCAGCAATCAACTAATCGAATAAATTGTTTCAACGGTTCTGATTAATGATAGCTCTTCTTAATATTAAGAAGCATATTAACACTATGCATGTGTGCTTCAGCCACTCTGAACTGGACAAGGTGAATCTGCACACTGGACACCCACGGGAAGCTGTTATAGGAGGCCCATTTGCCAATACCTGCCTGAAGCTCCAGATCCCTAATGGCCCCAGTTCATCCTGGACTGACCGCTCATCTTTGGACCCAACCCCGATACGCTTCACCACCCCGATGTCCCGCTGACTGGGTCCAAACCTCTCTGTTGCCAGATGTATTGACAGCCGTCAATGTTAGACTTGATCAAATGCTACCGCACCAGTCAGAGGCCATCAGTGGTCAAGGCATCCTCATCGGCAGGATCTATCGTCTCTGTTTACACAGTCCATCCTCTTTAAACTGTGCTATTGATCTTGGCCTAGGTCATGGAGGTTTGGCATCGAGGTGGAGGGGTGGTGGAGTGGGAGAGTAAGGGCGGAGAAGGAGGACACAGAGGAGGAGGTTTCCCCTGGGTGTCTCTAGTGCCAGTTTCTTCTTATTTAGCATTTGACCCTGCTCTTGGCTTTACTGCTCAATGCGGCTGCCTTATCTTCAGCATATAGTCAATGGCTGCCAATATTTTGAATGAATACTTGTCTCTGCTCCTCAACAAAAGCTTAAAAATACACTAAACAAACGGACTGGATGTATTTGAGGTCAAAGGTTTCATTTCTTTCCCCCTCCAAATTCCTTTTTCTCGATTTTTACCAGGTCAATATTTGAGTGAAAAACGTCATCAAACAGTTTTCAAATCGGTTGTCCTGCTTTTCACAACATGACAGGTGCTCTGTACCTCCACACTCGCCGTTCAATTATGGGCATTTCCCGTGGTCGCCTGTTGCTGTCGTTACTTTACAGCTCCGTGCTCCAGTCCATTAGCAGCACCGCTGCCAGAGCAGAGCCGATAAACCATCTGGCCAGGCTCCTGAAACAGATAGCAGCCTCTTAATGGAGTGAAAAAGTAAAAGCAATTAATGTCACATTAGCACATCACTAATAAGGCCTGCCCTCCAGTACGCTGCGGCGAGAATAATCGGTTGGTTCAGACTGAGATGCATCCCAACAACCCGTCACTGTTAGCGCTGATACTGAGTCCTGAACGAGGCCGTGTTAGGAGAAGTAAATGAAACACTTTAAGGTGAATTGATCACTCACTTGGAACGTAAAGTCAATGTCGACTTCTTCTGACAATATTATTTAAACCTGTAATAATTGATTTTTTTAGCCTCTTGGGAGCAGCGTAACAAGCTGTCATAACACAGACATATCATCACCTCATAAAGCTGATATAGCGAATG
Source organism: Sebastolobus alascanus (assembly GCA_916701645.2). Taxonomy (NCBI): domain Eukaryota; kingdom Metazoa; phylum Chordata; class Actinopteri; order Perciformes; family Sebastidae; genus Sebastolobus; species Sebastolobus alascanus. The sequence goes on along the minus strand of CAKAOJ020000096.1, from coordinate 1,473,742 downwards.
TGTTAGCAACATTAAAGGGATAGTTGGGTGGGTGTTTTAAAGTGGGGTTGTATGAGGTACTTATCCATAGTCGGTGTATTACCTTCAGTAGATGACGGTCGGCACGCCCATGGGATTTTTTGCTAGCGACTAAGCGAACAACCACATATTGTAGCCTAGCTAACTATAGCTCTCCCTTCATACTTTTTAATGGTGATAACTTTTTTATTATAAACCCATGTTGTAAAAGCCTAGAAGAGAAACACAGAAGAGTCGGATATTTACCATTTTGACATGAAAAACACTAAAAATCCTCTCACCAAGTGTCTTACTCCTGAAATGACCCTGTAGGTGACCTCTGACCCCAATTCTGAAAATTTCAGTACCAACATTTTTTAACAGCGCCCTCTAGGGAGCGAGATCTAATGAATGTGAAAACCAACCCTATTATTCCCAGCTGAGGCTGATAGGAGTTTTGCAGGTATTTGCTCATGACCAACAAGATATTATTCTCCTCATCAACAACATACCAACGTGTATTTTTATATAAGAACATGTTGTGTTAAACAAGAATAGATGCAGTTATTCTGTTTGCTTTTTGTCAAGGTGGCAGCGATACGCCGCCATATGGAGCACTAATCTGTGCTGAAAACTTAACTTAAAATAATAAGATCACATGTTTTCTCCTGAGCGCCAAAGCCATAAATACTGTTGTGAAATTCACAATAGATGTCATTCAGTTGTCTATAACAACACCTACTGCACAGTAGCTGTGTGTGTGTGTGTGTGAGTCCTCCGGCCTCCATGAATCTGCCACATTGTTGTCATGACCTCCGTCACTTTCAGCTCTTATGTCTTTGAACTGTAATCCAAACTTCACGCAACAGCAGCTCCGTCTCAAGAGCTTTCCCCCAAAACAATGCATGTCCTCTCTGGCTTGAATGAGACTCGGGGTTTTAAGATCTGGCTTAATTGTTGTCTTTTCCCCGTGTTTAATTATAGAAAGACCAAAGCGCTGTCATTGCTGCCGTCTAATTCCACCATGTTCCGCTAATTATGTTGTGTTAATAGAGGTTTTTCTGTTACGGCGTCACACTCATTAACTCAGCGGTGACACTGCCCTTAATTGGATAAGAGGCCATTAAGTCACTTTTCTTTGATTAGAATTATTGCTTCCTTATAAACATCAACCCTGATACTAACACTAACTGGCTCAAAGCACATGAAAAAACATGAGACATAGCTTTCACCTAGGGCTGTCAATCGATGTTTTATCTCTTCAAAATGTACCTTAAAGGGAGATTTGTCAAGTATTTAATACTCTTATCAACATGGGAGTGGGCAAAGATGCTTGCTTTATGCAAATGTGTGTATAGATTTATTATTGGAAATCAATTAACAACACAAAACAATGAAAAATATTGTCCAGAAACCCTCACAGGTACTGCAGTTAGCATAAAAAATATGCTCAAATCATAACATGGCAAACTCAAGCCCAACAGGCAACAACAGCTGTCATTGTGTCAGTGTGCTGACTTGACTATGACTTGCCCCAAACTGCAGGTGATTATCATAAAGTGGGCATGTCTGTAAAGGGGAGACTCGTGGGTACCCATAGAACCCATTTTCATTTGCATATCTTGAGGTCAAAGGTCAAGGGACCCCTTTGAATAAGGCCAAGCCAATTCTTCCTCGCCAAAATTTAGCGTAAGTTTGGAGCGTTATTTAACCTCCTTCCTGAACAAATTTCTAAATGTAATATCACAGATTAGAAAATCTTCTTATCACAGCTGCACACATACCAACACAACAGAAAAAATGTGCACACAGTGCCTTCTTCCATATCAGGGGGAGGTGTGTCACTTGCTGCTGCTGCTGCTGCATCCTCTGGTTGCAGGTACAACGCAGCTCTATAGCTTTAATAAGGGTCCGTCCGGAACGAGAGAAGCTCTACAAAACCTCCAAAATGTCAGACACTGCAGTATCATCACTCACAGTAAATGGGCTTCTTTTTCCCAGCGTCTCCCTTTTGTCTTCTCCTGTTGTGATCCTCCTGGGTCCGGTGCACACAGCGGTGATGCTGCGAACTGATATGCAATTATTTAAAGCAGCAAACTCTCAGGTCAACTGACGGAGCAACAAACTGACGTGTCAGTGAATTTAATTCATGTAGAATTCAAGTTATCCTATTTAAATCAATAGCAGTGCCTGCCACCATGTTTAAACACCTCAAAGTTAATATCAAGCAGACCTCCATTTAACACGAGGCCCCGGTATAGACAGAAAAACAGACTAACACCACCACTGCTTTCCAATCCCCAGCACCCCTGTTCCCATACCCACACATGCCCTCAATTACCCTATGAGCACCGCATGTGCAACATCATTAATAAGATCCACTAATAATGGCGGCGAGCTCCATTGGCCGTGAGTGAGATTTGACTAATTACTGTAATTGTATTGGAGTCATGCTCATTAAATATGAAAATTGTGTTCTGTGAAATGAATGGGTTTTCATGATCACTCTTGTGTGGACAGGCGAGAAATAAATTAGAGAACAGTTTCTCGTTGCGCAATTAACTACAGCACACACACAGCTACCTGCCACACCCCGCGGTCTGGTAATATAACGTGTGTGTGTGTGTGTGTGTGTGGGTGGGTGGGTGTGGGTGGGTGTATTTTGTGGATGTTTGCCAATTTGCCGTTACTTGTTGCTCGTGATTCTCTTTACACGTACTGTACGCATGACCTGCTTGCCCACGAAACGTGGAAATGTTAATATTGCACAGAGCATATAATTACAATTGTAATGATGTTTTTCTTTATCTTTTATAGAGAAGTTTTTCAGCTACATTTAATTCTTTTTTTTTTTTCATTTGTGTTTTCTCTTTTTCAGGAATGGTGGTACTGTATGAATGAACATCGGACGTGACAAATATTTACATAGACTAAAATGCCTTTAATGCATTTTTTTAACCACTTATGTAAACCTTGCTGTGTGTGTGTGTGTGTGTGTTTGTGTGTGTGTGTGTCTTTTTTTTAACCCATATGTGCCCGCAACTGAAATTTTTAATTTAATTTGAATTTAAGTGTTCTTGCAAGCACAAATGTGAAGAAATTTTCAAAATCGGTCAAACTTTTGGGACATAGGAATACTGTTTTTGCAATAGACTAGGTTGCAATATAGGTGTATAGGTGTTCATTTGTGAACAAAACGTGTATCATAAACGTTTGTTTGCCACAGAGCCTCTTTTCTGCAATAATCCAAAACCCAATGGAAAAATCCCATTGGCTTTTTGTCGAAGGAACCAGGGTGATGCTAACTTCCTGGTTGGCCTACAAAAATACGTCATCCCTGCACCACCGTCCCTGAATGTGTTTTTTTAATGGCTCTGCAACCACAACGTGTGATCATCACTGTCATAGGTGAAGAAAAGCAAACCTGTTTGCAAGCATGAACAGTCACACACCTAAAACCCATGTTCTACTGTAAAAGGCATTCATGACATTTCTTGCTATAAGCAATTAGTGGTGAGAAACTTCCTCTCCAAACACAACAGGATGTGCCCGTGACTCTTTACTGTAACTTTTGTTCCTACTTCTTTCGATCATCCCTGGGGATCTCAGCAGCTGTCAGGACTCCAGAGCCTAGACGACAGTGTCTGGGAGTGGCTACGTCCCAGAGGAGCAGAGCATCCCCCCCCCCCCCACCCGCCCCCCGCCACCTTGTTTCTGCATGCTCAAGTTGTTTGAGAAATCTTGCAATGCAAATGTGGTACTTACCTTTACCGCCCAGCAACAAAACTGTGTCACACTCGCAGCCTCCTGTGAAAGCCCCGATTTTTGTCTGAGGAGATATAGAGGTGAGGAGAGGCAGGTAAACAAAGCATAATGTGGAGGTCAAATGCTAATGAGAGCTCCATTTGTTACGTCTGGCTCCCTCCAAAGGCAAAGTAACAGCGTCAGAGGCGGCCAGACATAATAAATCATCCCAATAAATAATAAACTTTAAGATTCAGAAGGTATTCATTGTGCCACCTCGAATGAATTTACAACCCTGATTCCTCTCATGTGACCCTATTTAAATTGTCCCATTTTAAGCCGCGCGCTCGAGACAGCAACACGCTTGCAAGTCCACTTTCAGGCCCCTACAATATAATTTCCATCTGCTCACTGGTTAATAGGGTAAGACCAGAGAGAACCCCACTATGAACTGCAACGTAACTTGCTTTAGTTGAGGTATACAGGCCATAATGCTGCGAGACTTGAACAGATGCAATGCCATGCGGGGTTTGCAGCTGTTGCGAGGCCTTTAGAAAAACCCACAGCTGTCCCCCTCTCCGTCTGAGTCCCCCAAGTAAAAGGAGACTGAGGGACGGACGTGACTGATGAGGTGATGAAAAACCCAAAGAGGCAGGTGGATGAGGAGTATCACAGGTAGTAAAGTGCACCATTTTCGATGCATATCTGTTTCTCCCCCTGAACACCAGAGGTGCCGTCACTCAGTCAGCGTGGCTGCCTATAGATGGCGCTCAGCTCATTTTGAAAAACAGCGGCCTTTCTCAGGGCTGTCCATCAGACTGCACGGTGGCGGTGGTGGTGGTGGTGGGGATGAGCTGAGGAGAAAGGCACCCTTACCTGTCCTTGAGCCAGGCGACAGAGGGAGAGAAAAAAAAAAAAAGAGTAGATTCAGCATGTATGTACGCGCTAGCCGGGAGCCATAAATCATGACCTTCTTCAATTTACACAGGGAGCATATTGATGGTTTCCTATCTCCTTCACTCACTTTCACCTAGTTACATTGTCTAAGACAACAGCACTCTGGGTAACCGTGACTGACACTTTACAGCCTATTCTCAGCGGACTCTCACCTCAGCCGCTGAATAATCCCCACACGAGGCAAAAGGAAGTGAGTGCGAGTGTGCGGTACAAGGTTGCACTAACAGTGTGATCATAGATTTTCTGAAAGAGGAAGCCAACAAGGTTGCCTGATTAACAGACCGCAGTGTGACAGTGTCAATGCCCCTCCCGGAGCACAGGCAGGCCCGACGACTGGTGACGATTTAAGGAGAATAAAACGTGGTTTACAAGATGGAAAGTCGCTCTGAGGACAGTGGGCCATGCCCTAATTCCCTCCGACAAGACTGAAAACAGAGAAGAAAAAAAATACTCGCAATCCTACGAGAGAAGAGCTGCAATGATGAAGTTCATTAGACGAGAAATTATGTTTTTTAGGGATGTCGCGATATACCGGTGTTACACCGAAATCTGTGAGCCAACAAGGCATGAGGTCACTATTTCTGTCGTCAGAAAATGTGACCCCACTGTACCTACCTTTTCATTTTTCTTTAGTTTTGTGAATATATCATTAAATTAAAGATATTAAAATACATTTATGTTTTTTTTTAACAATTTAGTTTTGTGTTTTCTGTCACATATTTACCTCATTAAGTACAGTGGGGTCACATTTTCTGACGACAGCCGTCAGAAAATGGTGACCTCGTGTGTTGCTGGCTCTCTGCGGTCACAGATTTCAGTGCAGCAGCGGTATTGACGATAACCGGGATGCTTAGAAATGAAATATTGATATCATGTTAATAATACACTTATGATAATATTATTTAAATAATCCAGCGCCTCTTAAATCATTGTATACGCACAGCTATGGTTACAGACTCTCTCTCCACCTCCCTTCACTCATATTTTGAGTGCAATTAATTTGCCAAAAAAGAGACAAAACGCACAATAAACAAAGTTAAAGATTAATTTTCTATACATGTCGCGATAATATTGTTATCGTGATTTCTTTGGCCACAACAATCGTGTAGTGAAAATCTGATATCATGACAGGCCTAATGTGTTTTCTTCTTTTATTTTCTTTCTTCAGTTATTTCTCAGCAGTCATTAAGTGTCAGTGGATGACACCTAACCATTCACTACACTATCATACTGGTATTGTTGACGTATACTGTGCAGAACAAACCACACAGCTGTTAATACACAGTTGTTATTTCCAGCAATAATATGGAGTGGCGGGCGTAGCCGTGCCAAGAGAATAAATAAAAAATGAAAAAGTGACAAGCCCATTTATTTGTTTAATTCAATCTTCTGTTGAGAGATCTTTTTTTTCGCTGGACATCATAGTTGATTTTGTTTAAGGGGATGGTTTGTGGCAGGCTGATTAAACACAGACTTACTCCCCCCCCCCAACCCCCACACTGGCTGAAGTTGAAAGCCCAGTAAATGAAATGACTTCCACCGGATTGCACCACAAAGGAAGGGAGTGTGTCAGATGTGCATTCAGCCAGTGTTGCAGCCAACGCAAGGTCAAACGGGACGCCGTGTAGACAGCTAACCGGCTGACGGTCGGGGCAGGAGGATGCCGTTACACCCCAAGGCACCGTCTCGCTAAACGTACAACAGACAGATGCTCACATACATGACTGGTCGCCGTATGACTTGATCATGGACTGTACTGTACTGCAACACTGGATATAGTTGCGTCTAAAGCGTGATATTAGTATTTACTATTATTTTGTTGATATCCATTGAATAAAAAATGTTCACCCAAAAACTGGATGATGTTGAGTAGCTAAAGCAACAGCACATTACAGCAAATCATTTAAAAGTTACTTTATATGACATACAGGTGGACAAAGGAACTAACAGCCTGTTCTGCTTTGGAAAGAATGGCTTATTGTCAGTGTAAAAGACCTTTGTGTGTTTATGAAACCTTTACAGTATATAGAAATTTAATAATTTAAAACTAACCTGAGAACTATTTTTTTGGAGGTGTGTATGTCTAACTGCAAATGTAATTATTTTTTTTTTCTTTCATCTAGTGGGTAATGTTAAAGCTCTGCATATTTTTTATATGTTAGGGGAAATTCAAATAAAATCTATATATTTTGTTATATTGTATATTGTCAATATCATCATTGTAGGGTGAAAACATTGTATTTTAGGAATAGGAATCCATTGGTACCACCAACGAGGCTAAATAACGCTCCAAACTTACTCTAAATTTTGGCGAGGAAAAACTGACATGGCCATTTTCAAAGGGGTCCCTTGACCTCTGACCTCAAGATACGTGAATGAAAATGGGTTCTATGGCTACCCACGAGTCTCCCCTTTACAGACATGCCCACTTTATGATAATCACATGCAGTTTGGGGCAAGTCAGCACACTGACACGCTGACAGCTGTTGTTGCCTGTTGGGCTTGAGTTTACCACGTTATGATTTGAGCATATTTTTTATGCTAAATGCAGTACCTGTGAGGGTTTCTGGACAATATTTGCCTTCCTTTCGTGTCGTTAATTGATTTCCAATAATAAATATATACAAACAGTATATTTGCATAAAGTAAGCATATTTGCCCACTCCCATGTTGATAAGAGTATTAAATACTTGACAAATCTCCTTTTAAGGTGCATTTAGAACAGATAGAAAATGTGTGATTAATTTGCGATTGATCACGATTAACTATGGACATGCGATTAATCGCGATTAAATATTTTAATCGCTTGACAGCTTTAGTAAAAAGCTAAAACCAGCAGTCTTTTTTCCATATCTTCACGTTTAAGACTTTATCAAACTGATGCTCAAAATGCTTCATAAGCTCAAGGATACGGTATTGTTGAGGGTAACCATGGAGACAATCATCAAGAGGTGCATGCATCCAAACATCTGGAGGCGCTGGGTGACAATCTGCACAAGAAAAGCAAAAACAATGTGGTCGAAACATTTTCACGTTTATGTAGAATAAACAAGATAGCAGTGTGTGTGTGTGTGTGTTTTCTTTTCCATAAAAATGCAATATGAAAAGTTAACCTTGTCAGTACAGATGGTAAAAACTTGATGTTTTTGAAGAGTGACTTCATTTCATCGTTCATTAACTTGAAGATATTTAAAGAAATAATTTGCAGTGATTACATAAACCATGTGATTTTATTGTCACTGTACATTCAGTGCACTGTTAGATCTGACTCACTCCAAAAGGAAAAAAGCATATATTTACACATGGGTACATTAGGCATGAACACAACAAACAAAATCACAAGAAAATGCCACACGATACTGTCCAGTGAAACCCAGCTGTGGTTGGCTTTTTGCTTCTTCATACCAACACATTGTTTTGTCTCCCCAGGACTGTGTGTGTGCATAGTTACCCTGTCCTTTTCCAAGCGTAGGGTGCATTTATAATTAACGCGAACCGAAGCTCCCTTTTAACTTGATTCATATATCACAATTGCTAACATATTGCTTTTGAGGGGAGTAAACCTCTTGGGTAATCACATGTCTACGGTACATATACACCAAGCAGGGGTCCTTTATACACCGCGGACCAGAACGGCCGGGGAGGTTCCTCCATGTTTTATGTAAATCTCGTCATCTCAGAGTGCACGGAGATAAGATAAGTCCGCAAATGGAACAGCGAATAAGCAGCTTTCTCCTCCGAGGAATGTGATCCCCAATTGCAGCAGGTTCATCTACATTTTTTTTAATACCCAGTCAGTGATGTCACTTTATTTCTGTGCCACTGATTCCCAGGAGGAAGCCATGGCCCGCTTCCAAACCCGGTGTAATTTTCAAAACATGAATTGAGGTATAGGATAGACTTCTTCACTCGCTATGCGTCCTGCTGTGCTGATAACCAAAATCGATGAGTTTCAGCACATTGAGAGACACAAAGAAAAAAATCCCACCTTAGACCGAACATAACAGACTCAATACAGTGATTTATATTACACAGCTATTCAGGTGGAATCGAAACGTGTGTTGAAGTTGCTGATACATCATGAGGAATTCATGAAATTAAACAAACCATCATATCAATGCACAGCGGCTACAGTATAGCATGGTGAAATATGCACAATACATTTGCAGCGTACAGCACTGTACAGTATGTAAACAAAGCACAGCTAAATGTCAGTCTGATGCTCCACAACACAAGGAACACAGGTGGCCACATTTTGCCTTGCATAGCCCAGTGATCGCTCTGGTATACGAAACTATTACAGACGCCCATGAAATCGCCTTTGTGGAGGTTTAGACAAACCCTCCCCGCCGTCAACCGAAATAAAACTCGTCCCTAAGGCAGAGCCAAAGCAGAAATTTAATTGCTCCATTTCTATTGAGAATTTCAGCTTAGGAGACAATTAGAATTAATTGGATGTAAGTAGAACCGTTTTAGAAGTTACTGAAAATAAATTAAAGCATTTTTTCTTTTATTTTCTTATATTAATTTGAGAAGCAAGAAAGGGGGAAAGTTGGGAAACAATTGTCTGTCTTCAAAGTGCACAGAGGAGGTATACGCGAAGGAGAGTTTTGGGCCACGACGTGTTCACCAAACAACTCTCCCTTAACCATGCCAACATGAAAAACATCACTTTTTTTTATTCATGTCTTAGTCGGGCTACAGGGCGAGACTTCACACTGCGTCTCATATCGACACAGAGACTGATGTTTGATCAATGCATATATTGACTGAACAAAAAAGATTTTCATCTCGTTTAGCCGTTATCACGACCACCGTAGGCTCAAAATGAATGGACGCACAGCGGGATGATGAGCAGAATGAAGGTACAACCATTAATAATACACTGTAAATAACATCCACGTTCACCGGCTGGCTCAAAATGCAGTTTTATTATCACTTTTAAGTACTTGAAGACGCTACGCTTTGGTTTGCTACTGTACAGCGGCCCCCTCGTTTCAGTCGGGGATGGATTAGCTGGTTACACATTTGGGGAAGTGCATCATGGGGAATTGTATTCTCTACTGTATTGGGTTATAATTATCTATGCATTACATTACAGTGAATCAACAGCTCCTGCGGGGATCTTTTCAAGTGTAGAAAGTGGCCTACGTGTGTCGCTTGGCTTTATGTTTTCTTCTTGTTTGGGCAGAAGCTAATGGCACTTTAAAACACTTTAAAGACACTACTGCTTTTAAAGTGTTCATAAGGGACAACATCTGTCTAACTAAAATCCTAACAGCAGCTGATTATTGTATTATTTTGATCCTACGATAACATGTTTATTATTGGATTGCTTTCTTTGAATAATTTGGCAACTGGTTTACAATTGAGCGATATTACATTATAAAATGTCTACTATCAATTCTGGAGTATACAGATTTATTAACTTAGTTTGTGTCAGTGTTTGAAGAAATTAACATACGGTACCCGTCTGAAAGATGAAAGATGAGCTATATAACCGTCGAAAATACAGAACATCAGCGAGCCGTAATTTGAGGTCAATATTTTTTTTTGTTGAGTTTAAATTAAGAGAATAATTCAAGTTATTCTCACAAACACAAGTGTCATTATATTGTTGCACGCTAACATTTAAACCTGCAGTAATCTGTTGTTACGTCCAAATAGTTCTAACGGGCTGCCATCTTTTGCAGATTTTAACGACAAAGGGACTCAAAACCCTCAGTTTAAACTTGAAATTACCACCCCGAAACTCAGATAGATGACGATAACAAAAGGGAGACATTGTCCGTCAAGCATCAGCTGTGGCTGTTGTGTGTACCTGCATGCTAAAACATCTCTATTGGCTGTTTATGTATGGTTTTGGCCTCTGATATAGTTCGCAAAACTTTGTCAATTGTCATAAAATGGGAGAAATGATGGTCAATATTGCCGTTCATGAAGACGTGAGGCCATTTGTTATTTGGAATCACAATGTAAAATATTCTGTTTGAGTCACATTTCAAAGCGTCATATCTCAGTGTCACAATATTTAACCTGTAGTCAGTACTGAGAAGAAAACACAGGATCGGAATAATTGTTTAAAGTTTAGATGAGGCTAGCCTGGGCGTCATGAACTGATGCTTTGTCACGGCCGCTGGCGTGTGATATTGCCGCACAAGGCACCCTTTAACACCTGAGACATATGAGACGCCCCGGTGTAAACCGATCCAATGTCAACGCTCAGACAAAGTGCGCTGTGTTCATAACATTCTGTTTCATTTTCACTTTACAAACGTAGTAATTTTAAGCCCAACCATGTAGTTTTTTTCCTAAACCTAACTAAGCGGTTTTGTTGCCTGAACCTAAAGTGACGCCAAGGGGGCTTGACAAAGCGTCCGTATGTGACGAGTTGGGATGAGAACGTGTTGCAGATTTTGGTATCACACACACGACTTTGACCAAAACCAAACAGCTGTGGAACTAATGCTATCAATATAGTGACACTTGTTGTTTGAGCACACAACCTAAACAAAGAGGGGGGGGCGGTGGATACGAGAAAAAAGCAAAACCTATACAATATAATGCAATCTAATACCGCATCATTACAAGCTATGGACTCCGGAGTGGAATCAGCACCTATGTGACAAAAGCTGAACATTATAAACTTCACAAAGGTACCGTAGTATTTATTGCAGGGCTATATGAGGTTGCATTACAGAGCGTTTTTAGATTGCATTAAATTGCATAGATGTTGCCGTTATTGTATTTAAATAAAATAAACCTTTTTTTTTTTTTGCAGCACAGAATACAGCTCATCGTGTGTATTTTTCACAGTATGCTTAGTTGCCGATATTTGTGTAGGACACTGAACACAGAGAGGAGTGAGGAGGGAGTTTAGTGTCTATAAGCAAAAACCCACTGACGGAGACTCAGAGGCTACAAGTACAATACCCATTATTGCCACGTTATTCATAGATGCTTAGTGCAAACTTCTTTGTGAACTATGATCACCAGCCAACCATTGTCCTTCTGTCAGCACCGAGTTGACTACTACCGCCGAGTCCATGAAGCTACTACGAGGTAAATATATTACGAGAAAATCTTACAGACCCCGTGGCGGGCGCCGCTTTCTTTGATGACGAATATAAGAATATGTCTAACAATTCTCCCCCCCTCCCCCGCCCGCCGCCCAGTGCAATTTCACACAATATACAGTACACATATTATATGCAGACCAGTTAGAGACTATTGCTTTTAACAACTGAGATTAGAAAATATGAAAGAAAAGAAACACGTAATGTGGCTACGTAGCCGTACAGTTCTTCAGGACATTTATATTAACACACTTCCATTTTTGGAGATGAAAATAAGATAAGAAACAAATTCACAGAAGCTTCAGGTGATATAGAGCAATGGGCCTCTGGTTATAACAAGACCTCGGTTGCCTGATTTCTGTACACAACATCTTTATATACATCACATGATCCCATGTCAGTCAGGTTTGATATTCACCCCTTTTTAAAACCATTTCAAGTCCCTTTTTCTTTTACGTTTTATTACCATTTAAAAGTGTTAAAATGACTCAGTAGTCCGAGCTTTCACCGTCACATTGGCACACCACCTTTATCTTTTAACGGGCTGTCCCTCGCCTCCCATCGGGTGATGCAGCTGTCTGTCAAACATCTGGCCCAGGTGTCAAGCCTTGGCCTCCAACATCTCCAGGAATAGTTTGTGCATGGGGACTTTGCCCTGCATTTTGATGCCGTAGAAGTGCTGGACGGCCTTGGTGGCGGTCTGACGGAGCAGAGGCAGGGTCATGAGCAGCTTGCCCGCCCGTCGAGGGTCCTCCGGATGCTGGGAGCCCTCAAAGTCCTGCAGGGCCTCGTGGAGAGAATCCTGGAGCCGCTGGACGGCCTCGATGTTCTCTATGTGCATCGAGTCTGGAGCGAGAAGGGTGGCGGGGAAGGAAGAAAAGATTTTTATTAGGACTGTCAATCGATTAATATATTTTATCTTTATGCAAATGTATGTATATACTTATTACAGGAAATCAATTAACAACACAAAACAATGACAAATATTGTCCAGAAACCCTCACAGGTACTGCATTTAGCATAAAAAATGTGCTCAAATCATAACATGACAAACTGAAGCCCAACAGGCAACAACAGCTGTCAGTGTGTCAGTGTGCTGACTTGACTATGACTTGCTCCAAACTGAATGTGATTATCATAAAGTGGGCATGTCTGTAAAGGGGAGACTCGTGGGTACCCATAGAACCCATTTTCATTCACATATCTTGAGGTCAGAGGTCAAGGGACCCCTTTGAAAACGGCCATACCAGTTTTTCCTCGCCAAAATCTAGCGCACATTTGGAGCGTTATTTAACCTCCTTCAAGACAAGCTAGTATGACCTGGTTGGTACCAATGGATTCCTAGTTCTAGTAGTTTTCTAGTTTCATACGATACCAGTATCTCCACTCTAGCTTTAAAACTGCGTCCGCTGAGCCCTCTGAAAGGTCGATTGCGTTAACGCGTTAAAGAAATTTGTGGCGTTAAAACAAATTTGCGTTGACGCGTTAAAGAAATTTGTGGCGTTAAAACAAATTTGCGTTGACGCGTTATTATCGCGTTAACTTTGACAGCCCTAATTAGTAATATTTTTCACATTTTAAAGCTACAAAATAACTGACAAATGAAAAGCAAACATTTTCTATTGATCTCCAGCTTCACCAACAACCCCGGTGTTTCGCAGCAGCATCGGCCGGCTTGCAATTCTGCAGCCTGTCTTTGCAAACATGCAATTTTGGAGAGAGGTTTTCTCTTGGTAGTAGTTAATGACGCTCCTTAAATAAATGCCTACGCGTGGCCAGGACTCTAGGGACAGAGAGGGAGAGGTACTGTAGGTCCGTATAAATATACGGTGGGACAGGAAAAAGATTCATTTCTTTTGGTATCATGGACCACATACATCCCCCCCCCCCTCCTCGCTAATGAATTCAGATGGCTGCATTACTAGGATATCGTTCAGCTGAATGATGGCGGCAGATGGCCTTCATTTCCATAAGAAAGAGCAGTTGGCCCCCTTATGTATAGGCTCTAAAATAAAACCAGTTGAGACTTATTAAAAACTGCTCTCTATGTATAAGTCTACAAGTCAGGGAAAAAAAAAAAACAGGCTTGTCCTCGAAAAAGGACAAGCTGACGGAGAGCGATTTAATGGACAAGCAGTGGTTTTACTTTCAGCCAATTTCAATGCACAGACTTACAGTGTCGGGACTAATCTGTGTACGCATCACATCCACAATTCATTAACTGATAAATATGATTGCGCACAACAACGTGAGAATTCAGCACGACATCTAACAGAATAAGAGCGACTCGTGTCGTCCTAAACGCGCCGCGTTGCTGGAGTTAAACCGAACGTGGCTGCTGATTGAAGTACGAGTGAATTAGATCAGCTCTGCTGTGTGTCATGAAAGTTGCGGAGTGAAGTAAGACCGTGTATAAACATGTAAATGAGGCAGAAAAAAAAGGAAAGTACAAGGCTAATTATGTTCCTAACTGACTGATTAAGTCTCTTTTACCAGTCGCCTTCTGTGTAAATTGCGTTTCTATCTTGGGAAATTAACTAGGCTATGTGGACCGCACATGTGTTCCAGCTCTCTTCATTTGAAACCTTCATGTTAATACTGATCTGATCCTCGTTTGGCTGTGCGAGCATATGTGTGTGTGTGTGTGTGTGTGTGTGTGTGTGAGAAGCAGCAGCAGAGAGGAGGGGAGAGGGAAGAATATGTTTTCAAATGTGTGTCAGTGTGTGTAAATGCACAGGGAGAGCGTTTTCATACGTGTGTGTGTGTGTGTGTGTGTGTGTGTGTGTGTGTGTTGAAGGAGGTTAGGGGCGGAATGCAAAACTAACTTTGAAGAAACAATTTCCATGTAATCCGTCAGCAGCCTGGCGTCAATCCCGTCGATACTCCGCTAATTACAAAATCAATGGCCATGAATTTCCACAGCTGTCACACCCACAGGACCCCTGGAGCCGAAGCTCTCCGAGACCGTGTTCAAACGAGCCGAAGCTGCCCTTTCGCCCTCGCTGAGCCTCCCTCTCAACCCCGGCCTTCCTCTCTCACACTTCTCCCTTACCTTTACAACCCTGTCTTTCCATCACCCCCCCCCCTTCTCCTTCTCCTCCCCTCCCTCCAGCTCTCCCCTCCCATTCATCCTCCCCTCTCTCTCTCCACTCTCCCATGGAGAGTTTGTCATCAGAAGACTAAAGCTCTGGGCTCAGCATTTTTCATTTTTCAGTCAGGCAGGAGAAAAGACTCCTAACAGGCATTGATTAGTGGGGGACAGGCCCGGCCTCATGAAAAGCAAACTGTCGATACGGGCGCAGCATCTTCACATTGGAACAAACGAGGCCCGTCGCTCCCCAACGCTCATTCCACTCCACTTAACACATTTTATTGACAGCCCCTGTTTTCCTAATGAAATGCTAAATATATCTCCCTCGGCTGCGGCGCGCTGGCAGCCACTGTTATGGAGATGGAGAGAATGAGAGCGCAATGTGACAGACACACACACTCACACACACACACATATGTGCACACGATTTAAAATATAGATGCACACACACTCTCACACACACACACACATAGGGAGCGTTGAATTAAACAACCACGCTCCTGACCTTTTTGTCCCCTCTTATCAGCTACCCTTCAGAGCGGAAGTGATCGTCTCACCAGATATAGACAATCACTGGACATTTTTTTTGTTTTTATTTCTTTGTTTGCTTTAATTAAACGTCAACTATCGAGATTTATTTGAGATTTAACATAGAGATGTTCCTTCCCGTCGAGCTCATGACACCAAATTAAAGGGTATTTGACTGCAACTTGCAATAAAAATACAAGCTCTTGATGATTTCTTTAAATAAATAATTTTAAAAGTTTGAGCAGTATCGAATGTTTTTAAGGTGTGGGTACTTGTTGTGTTGTTGTTATTGTCATTAGTAGTTCAATTGTTGTTCATTTTAGTGTTTTTTTTTTATAGTTTGCTTGTTTTACTTTTACTTTTACTTTTATCTACTCTTTGTTAAATTTTTGACTTGTAATTTGTTGATATTATTGTCATTAGCAGTTTTATTGTTGTTGATTTATTGTTTCTTGTTGTTTCTAGTTTTTAGTAAATTTTTTTTACTTGTGGTCATTTTGTTGTTAATATTGTCGTTAGTAGTTTTATTGTTGTTGATTTATTATTTTTTTGTTTTGTTTTGGTTGAAGTTTGTTTGTTTTTCTTTTGTTCCCTTATTTTTGCTTTGGATTTTAATAATTACATATTTGTTTTTACATTATGACGTAGTTTTTTTTGTACGGACCCCAGGAAGAGCAGTAACTACCGGATGGGGTAAATAAATAAACTCCGGCTAAATAAATACAAAATAAATAACAGTCAAGTACCTAAACCAAAAGTAATCTAATGTACACACTCTGTTTTATAGTGTAAGCGCTTGACTATTTTCTACTATATATTTCCTTTAATTTCCACTTTAAGGTTGAAAAAAAAAAATCTTATTCAACATTTATCTTGTTCCAGCTTTACATTGATGCCATTTAATATTTACACTGAGTGAAATTCAAATCCAAGACTCCATCAAATGAAAGTATTCTTGATGTCTTCGCACATTTCCCTAAAATTCTGCCTAAAATGTTTGGTATACCTGGAAACATTTTTTTTTGTCTCCACTACAATGTTAAATAAAGTTCTGTGGGTTTGAAGAATGTTTGGCTGCACTGCATCAGTTTATAGTGACCAGGAGGTTAACTCTACCTGAGTTGGCGAGGGCGATGGCTTTGAGCGTGACAAACTCCTCCTTCTCCATGCGCAGCTTCTTGTAGCGTCGGACCAGCGGCAGGATGGCGACGTGCAGGTCCAGCAGGCCTGAGATCCTCGCCTGCTCCTCGTCCACCACGTAGTCCTCCGCGTACACGATCTCGTCCTCGCAGGGCAGCGAGCGAAACACGATGCTCAGCACCAGGATCTCCATCCAGGCGCTCTGCAGTAGACTCATCTGGTCTGCCAGCGAGAGAGTGGAAAAACCTGCAGAATTGAAAAGAAAATGTGTTATTTTTTTGGGAGATTTTCTTTCCAGGTATTGCTGCACTCACACTGTATAACCACATGACGAATCACAAGATAAACCCATTAACCTCACTGCACTGTAATCGGCCGACTCAAGTCCTCGATATGTTTTATGGGCTGTGTATACAGCCCTGCATAATCCCCGGAGAAGTCCAACTTGAAACAGAGGCCGATGACTGTATGTGGTGGCTTAAGGGGAGAACATAAATCAGTCGAGTATGGAGGCCTTTGAAACATGAGCCGGGCTGCTTCAACCATCAACCGTCGACAGTCAGCCCTCTGCAAGCCACCACATAAGCACATGAGACGCCGCTTAGCGAGGACAAATCCACTCTTAAACCTAACCATCTCTTATTCTGGTCGTGGGACAGAGGAGAGAATACTAAATTAATTCTTCATCTTCATAACAAAAAACATGGTTTCTGGATTTTAAAACTAAATTAATATGATGAAATGAAAGGGGCCATCACTTGATCATTTGTTTCTGGTTTGTGTCATAATATGAAGTTATCCATCAAAGAAATTGAAAAATTCTTCTCCAATTTAGCGGGTTTTACGACGCGGCTTTGTTGAATACTCGATTCTGATTGGTCAATTACAGCGTTCTACGGTCTGTTATTTCTTTATAGCAGACCATTGCTATGTATAACAGACCGTTGCTATGGATGCAGTTCTGATCTTGGACTGATGGCGGACCATTTTTGTGTCAAATTGATTTCTTAAGTAAGTAGTCGTGTAATTAAGTGGGATAATGTACAGCTAGCGGGTCATTGTTGTGAAATAAACCGCTTCAGGTTGATGTGTCACGTCGGGGTCCTGCATCGCCCCGTCCGGGTTTATTTCCCAACAATGACTCGCTGTACATTATCCCTTACTCATTTCTCAAACATTTTTTTGGGTATCATGCCTTCATTAGGGTTGTTTCTTTCTGTAAAGTTAATCAATTAGTCAATGAATTTTCAAGGAGTTTTGGATTAGGTACTTTAAGCCTGAAAGGATTAAATAAGGAGTAGAGTTTAATGGATTTTCTTAAAGGATATAGTTTTTATTTACTAAAAATATTTTTCACTGCTTACTTTCGTTTTAGTTTACTATAATAACCCTGGTCACACGACTGTAATTGATGAACTACATACAAAGAAACCTCAGATACCACCCTGATGAAGGCAAGATGGCGGAAAACGTTTGGGGAATAAAGCACAGAGCATTTAAGAGGAGTTTTGATTGTTCCATACTGATCTGCACCCTGTGTATGAGCTGGTTATAACATGAAGTTATGTCAGTCATAAACATAATAACTGGAACTCCCTTTAAATTAAATTATTATTATTATTACAGAGTTACATAATGGTATTATGATGGGAAAGAGTTTCAATCCAGCAAAGGTGACAAAACAAAAACCATCTGATGGACACCTTCTTGATCCTTTTGTCTCTCGTGGTCAACCTTCTGCACTCGAGGTAACAATCCATCCGAGATCTCGAGGTCGAGCCGTCAACTCTCTTCTCTAACGTTCGCACACACACACACCGCATCAAACAGACGGACATCTGAAAGGAACTCAAGCGCCACAATACCTTTCACTGCTCTGCTGTAGTGAATAGGAAGGTGATTGGGGGGTATTGACCCGGGGGGGCCTTGAACCCACCACTCTGCTTACTTAAATCTAAGGTTGTATGGATGGGAACGGGGCAGGTTGACTTAAAAGAGGTGCTCCCGCCGGTTCTTATCAAGCAAATAGAGAAACGACGGGGAGAGAGGGAGAATGAGGGAGAGAGAAAAGAGTGCTGGGGGTGTCATTGATTAGTAGATTGTAATCAGTCCACCAAATGCGAAAGGGGGATCGATCCAAGCCTCAGATCTGACAAACAGACAGTTGATGGAGGACATCCGGTACACGTTTAGTGGGGGGGATGGAGCGACTACGGGATCACTGGATGTAGATACTGTAGGCTGCATCAGGAACTCATGAATTTACTCTCCATCCCCAAAAGACAAGAAAATTAATGGCTTTAATCCCATAAGGTGTATTTAGAATAATGAGGGAGGATCAATGACTATAATATGTAACACGTGTGGACAAAGAGTTTGAAAAACTGATGAAAAGGAGAAAAGATTCAGGCAAAAAATAATGCGTATTACCATATTAAAAGCATTAATAAATGGGTTTTATATCACCATTTCTTTTGTTATGTACTCAGCTTTTTCTTTCTACATTTCTTTAAAGAAGCGACACCCTCTTCAGCTGTCTCCTCCTTTTCTTCATCATTCTTCTCTTTTCCCCAACCACGTGTGTGTGTTTTTTTTTTTTCTTTCCACTCAATTTACTGAAGCGATGGAGTGACTTCCTGTCTCCCTTGGGGTCGCCCCGAAGCTTCAGGTGTGTCGCCCGGAGGTGGCTGAGTTAAGTGTCGCTGCGAAGGGTGATTCCCCCTGATGAAATATCAATATTTCACCCTACTGATTTACTGCCGTTTGACCAAACATGACACAATATTGAGCAAACTGGGGGAATGTCTGTGTCTCCATCTCTGCCGTTTTCTCCCCTTGTGAGGACAAAAAGAGACATGAACAGAGACGAGAGATACCACAGGTTTTTTACTGCACTGTGAGAAAATGAATTATTATCTACTATTCTGCCCTACAAAGGCAGTAAAGGAGATATTAAGGATAAAGAGCTTAAAGTTTACAGGCTGGCAGGCAAACTGCTTAACACATAGAAAGGTTGTAATGCCTTCATTTTATACCTTCAAAGCTGATTATTTCACCTAAGTAAATCACTCTCATAGACTATATATGATACCTAAAAAATGCTGCACTATGTCTTTGGATGGAATCAAAATCAATATAATACATTTAAATATGTGATTTAAAGGCAACTTAATCACACCAAATTGTGTGAATTCACTGAGATGGCAGTTACTGACACGCTGCTAAGCTAGGCTAGTTACCTCAAACTAGCTTAGGTTAGCTACTGCCTTATTTAGTTATGTTAGAGAACTGGTTCAAAATTGATCATTTTCAGTTAAAGAGCAAGTGGGGTAAGTAAATCTAGCTTTAGCTAAAAAGCTAGCTGTTGCTATCTCACCTATGGATGTATAAAGAGAACAGGCTACAGCGTTGGCTCCCGTTCATTCCTATGAGAGTTGCTCAGTGGTGCATGAAGCCAAAGTGGCTTGACTGTGGCTTGGCTTGTACCCGGATCATCCGGCAATCTTCCGTATCCATTGGGCCCACAGAGCAGGCGCAGTAGCGTTTCCTTTAACCCCGCCTCCCAGCCCTCGGTCTGGGTCACGTTCACATGAACGGAGGAAGGGAAATAACTCTGGATTCAGCTATTAGTGCATTTTACAACTTTTTGGACGTAATGATTTAAATAAGGGCTATTCAAGTGTTCGTATTGGGAGATGATTTAATTATACGCTGATTTACAGACGTCTCTTTCCCAATGTAAGTCTATAGGAAAAAGTCTTTTTGGGCCTAAAGGCATCACGTGATGGATACAGAAGTTGTAGTACCGCCGGTTGGCCACTACGAAAATTTGCTTCAAAGCCCAGCGCTTTTCCTGGAGGCTTGGTGCAGAGCCCGTCGATTATCAAGCCGGAGGTCACGTACTCTACTTAGGTTTTGGTTTTAGCTCCGTTTTGTAGGTATTGTATACTTAACATGCTATTTTTACAAAAATTATGCATTTTAATGGGATGGTGTTTTTTTTTGTCTTTCTCCTCGAGATTAGATTAATATTTACTAATTTGCAACAGCAAATACACATTGAAAGAAATCTAATGACACTTGGATTACATTTTCTATCAATCTAATGAGTAAATTCAGTTAATTTACATATTTGCAAAGTTGCAAAAAGTTGTCGCTCGTATGGCAACTAATGCATAATAACACTTATTATTATTAATAATTTTATTATTATTGTTATGTTTAGGCACTCATAGCTCTTGGATAAGGTGAGGGAAAGATCTTAGTCTTGGTTAAATTAAAATTAACTTGAAGCATGTGGCACGATGTGTTTATTAATTAACATTTGACCAAAATCACAATCTTGCCCCAACCTTAACAAAAGTGTTTTTGTTGCCTAAACCTAACAACAAGTGGGACTCTTGATGCTATCCCGCGGTCTCAAGTTTCCAAGTCCATTTTGTCTTTGTAACCCTGGATCAAGTGAGTCAAATTTGGGATTCAATTCTACTTACTAGGACTGTAAATCTGCATGTAACACCCCCCATGATGTTACAGGTACCATTATGATTTTATAGTATAACTATGTGTCTGTTTCTATAAGGTACCGATCCTCAGCGTACCGTGGGATGTTAGTGATTGTTTGCAGAAAGGAAGAAGAGTGCTCTGGCTATGCAACAGTACAGTACAGGTACAGATCAGATAAGTAATTGAATCCCTATTCAGTACAATGAAGAGACTGAGTGGTTGGCAGTGAAGCTTGAAGCTGTCATTGAGAGCTAGGTCTAAAACAGACAGCAGTTCACTCTCTATTCATTTAGTATCATTACAGGCCTCCTAAGAGCCCTAATGGGCCTAATAAAAAGACAGAGGTAATAATGAGACTAGAGGGCCCTATATGAGCAGGAGGAGTAGGGGGAGGGGGGGGGGGGGGGAGAGCCAGGGGACGAGAGAACAAGGAAGCCAGAGAGAGTGTGTGAAAGATATGATGGTAGAGAGAGTCGGTGTGTGTGAGAGGTAGAAAAAAAAGAGAGGAAAGAGGAAGAAAGTGATGCCGAACTGAATGAGTATTAAATACCAGAGGGCCTGGAATATAAATTGACACATGTTGTGTGCGCTTACATGTCTCTGGGATAGTGTGTGTGTGTGTTAACAGCTGCACAAATGAGTGGCCACCTCTGACCTCCTGACAACCGTGCAGCGATTCGGTTTCCATTTTCATGACAGTGTGTGTAGCGGCCAATCAATGACTGCCTCGCGATGAGTTACAGCCTTCCTCTCGAACATGTTTAACTTTAAAACGCACGAGGAAACCACGTCTCCTAACAGTTTTGTTCTTGAAGGCAAAATTATTATTTACTTATTTTATGTGTAGCTTTAATTGTTATACTTTTAAAGCTTCCAATTCATATTTGGTACAAATATTTGCTTTCATATTTAAAGTAAACTCGTGCACATCGTAAGTTGCCGTGAGCCAAGTATTTAAGCCTACAAAATGACAACATGTGACAGAAAAGCTATTCGACACTGCATGTTTCCTCCACATCTGGATGCTGAAGGACTTTTACATTAATGGAGCGATCTGCAGTAATGACTCTTATTACCTCATCGTTAAGGCCATTTGCGCAGTGGGCTATGAGTGTAATGGTGGGAGTGGACTGTTAAACTGTAGGGACCCCTTTTGTCTTAATCGTTACTCGGTGACACTCTGACCCGGTGGCCCCGGGTAAAATGTCCCCAGAGTGTCACATGCCCCTTTAATAACTCTGTCAGGTCTGGATTTAGATCTACATAGCATGCAAGATCAATAATTATACATGGAGAATGACGGCGAAAATGTGACGGTAAATTTCTTGAATTAATTTCTGCGCCCTTGTAGCTAGGATTAAACTGAAGAATTTGATTTTGGATAAAAAAATATACCTGAATTCAATTTTAAAGAAGCTAATTAAAAAAAATATATTTGTGTCCTCAAGATGTTTGATGAAAAGGGGTCCACTGAAAAAAATACCCTTTGTCCCTGTTAAAGCATCTTCTCAGTGGTGAGACAGCACCGTTGTCTCGGACCCCGGCGTCCCTCCAAATCCAGATCTCCTAATCAGACCACACAGCTCCAATATGTCTTTGTAAAGTCAATCCTCTGAGGTTCCCAGGGCAGGTATGGTATCAACAAACCTTCAACTACTCCAAATTGCATTCATTAAATCTGATGACAAATCAGTGATTAGAGCTAACCATGGACTGACCAGAGAGCTACGCCGGTGGTTAGTGTTGTGTCAGCTGGGAAATGAGTGAATACATCCAGCGGTGGAAGAAATACTCAGGCTACATCCACACTAATACATTTTCGTTTTAAAACGCATAACTTTTGCTACGTTTATGCCTAGCGTCCACACTACTCCGGCGTTTTCGACGTGTGAAAACGCTGCTGACCCCGTTTTAGTCTGGATGGACAGAAATGGAGACCTTTGAAAACGATGACACCAACGTTCGCCACGTTTTTGATTGGGTCTTATCAGTGATGACGTGTCCTTCCCTGATTCGTCACGCTCCATCACATGAACCTTTTCCGGAAGAAAACAAACGACATCAGCCTCGACCACCGGTGGTTAATTTCAACATAACGAGTTACCAGCGTTGCTGACCTTGTTGTCTATGCTAGCAGCTGTTGTGCAGTTAAAGTCTGCATTTTATAATGCTACTACTGCCTACATGCTCAGGAGGCAAGCTATTATTCGAGCGCTTTACATCAATTCCTGTGTCCAGCGCTGCTTCCTGTTTACACCGGCACGCGCATGCCCAGTGTACGTGAATGGTCATGTACCATTGTATGGTCAATGGTACATGGAGATTAATTCTGAAACGGTGCTAAACGCTCGTCTGGACGGAGATCATTTTCGTTTTAAAATGAAAATGTATTAGCGTGGATGTAGCCTCAGATCTTGTAGTTCAGTGAAAGTAACAATACCACAGTGTAGAAATACTCCATTACAAGTAAAAGTCCTGCATTTAGAATCTTACTTCAGTAAAAGTACAAAAGTATTAGTATCAAACTATACTTAAAGAACCAAAACTAAAAGTACTCATCATGCAGAATAATATAAGTTATATTATTGGATTATAATTATTGATGCATTAATGTGTTCATCGCTTTAATGTTGCAGCTGGTAAAGGTGGAGCTCATTTGAACTACTTTATAAACTGCTGGGTAGTTTGAGAATTTACACCGGGGATCAAAAAAGTTTTATCTTAATCTAATATTACAACATAAATTATTAGTTGATTGTATATTGTCTTATTAATCTGCAAAGTAACTAAAGTTATCAAATACATGTAGTGCAGTAAAAAGTACAATATTTCCCTCTGAGATGTAGTGGAGTAGAAGTATAAAGTAGCAGAACATGGAAATACTCAAGTAAAGTAAATATACCTCAAAATTGTAGTATTGTACAGTACTTGAGTAAATTCACTTAGTTACTTTCAACCACTGAGTAAATCCACAGGTAGGATTTTTTTTTTTTTATTTGCTATGTTTAGTTATCAAGTCGTTAAGGAGAGATTAATTTACTACATGACTTCACTGTAAATATATCTTTGGGTTTTGTACTATTGTTGGGACAAAACAAGGCATCTGAAGATGTCACCTTGTGCTCTGTGAAATTGCGATGGGCATTTAATTGATTAATTGAGAAAATAATTGGCAGGTAATTGATGATGAATGAAACTTCCTTGCTGCAGCGCTACATTGCATTAAAAAATGGTGAATTGGCCACATGTTGTAAACACTACAGCTGATT
Organism: Sebastolobus alascanus; assembly: GCA_916701645.2. Taxonomy (NCBI): domain Eukaryota; kingdom Metazoa; phylum Chordata; class Actinopteri; order Perciformes; family Sebastidae; genus Sebastolobus; species Sebastolobus alascanus. The sequence goes on along the minus strand of CAKAOJ020000096.1, from coordinate 1,449,434 downwards.
GGATCAATGAGATGTATCGGCCCCTTTAAACATACGGCGGCCCAAAGTGTCTGTTTCAACTGATAAAGATAAAAAGAAAAGACAGACATTTGCATAACAAGTCTTATTTAAGAATTCGTCAACAAGGAGCGGGGAAATCCATCAGTATTTCCCTAAATAAATCAATTTTACTGTGTAGTCTCCTTAAGTAAGTAAGAGGATTGCTTTCTTTAAGTCTGGGATTGAAATGGAATACATTGACATAGGGGCGGATCCCCCCCAGACTCTACCACCCTACCCAGTCAAATCAAAGGTTTCAGCTGCTCTTTATTGATTAGATTTTAGAATATGGGACTAGCTTCTCCCTTAGGTGCAGATGAGTAGCAGATGTTAATTATCCTGTGTGTGTGGAGGGGGGGGGTATGTGTGTTTACGTGTGTGCAACAGTCAGTGAACTACTTCACTAATCTCATACTGTATCGTTCCAGCAAATTAAAGTACAAATGTGGGTTTACTTCCTTGCTTTACCAACAGCATATAACGTACAGTATGAATCTGCATTTTATGATTCTAGTTATAAAAACTCACAAATTAGTACATTAGAAATAGATTTTTTTTAGATTTTACGAACCAAAACAACTAGTCAAATAATCCTAATCCTTTTGTTTCTTATGTCAAACAGTGAAAAAAAATGTTTTGTTCATCTATTGATTTTTGGCAAAACACAGGAAAAAAAAAAGTAGTGATTGAAATTGTTAAATCAAGAAACGAATAGGATCTGAAAACCACATCCCAGACAACACGGTCATTCATTAGCAGTCATGTCTCTCCTACCTGGGATATGTTTGGCCCAGCCGATGATGACCACCAGTTCGCGGTCGGCCAAGTCGCACAGCGTGGTCAGGGCCTTGATGTCTCCGTCGGGCATGGTGGGGTCAGGCATGGCATAGATCTTCTCTGGCTCCACCACCAACAGATGGGAAACGATCTTCGTCACTGAGAGACGGGAGGACGGACGCAGACGTGGAGAGAGAGGAGAGAGATGTGTTGTGAGACGATTTTAGGTGACAGCATATACAGTTTAAAAAAAATAAATAAAAAATAACAACAAAATGTAGGCTGGATTATACTGGGGAGCAGAAATTAAAACAAATAAATAAATAAATAAATAAATAATACATTTGCAAAGTGTTAATTCAAAACATAGTCTAGCATGTTCAGTTCAGTTCACTTTGCGTATAGACGGATAAATACACTTGCACTTTTGACCTTTTAAACTTTAACATGTGTCAGATATTGCTGCTATTAAGCCTGTGTATGTCTTTCTAACACATTTGTCATACTTGTATTTTTAGATCGCTTTTTGATGTGTATAAATTAACTGTCTGTGTATTTCTGTCTGCACGCTCGCTTGCCTTAAAATTGCCCCTTGAGGGTCGAATAAAGTATTTTGAATTGAATTGAATTGAGTGTTAGAATATGTGGTGCAAAGTCAAAAAAAGGCAGGTTGGCCTGATGATAAACAGAATTTTTCCCCATGACAGTGAAAATCTATCTACAAAAAATGCCACTGTGCATTGTAAAATTAATACATTTCTATTGCAGTACTGCAAGTCCCACGTTTCTATAAATGCCCCAAGTTATGAAATTGCTGTTTCGATATAAAAGCAAAATGAAGCCTATCTGTAATGCTAAGGTGCCACCCAAATCTGAAACATTCAGCTGAGTAAGAGTGAGACAGAAAAAAACAAACAGTCTGACTCACATGGCTTTTTGGCAGGAGGGGGGATGCCGAGGCCGAGGTAGGCGCTGTTCTCCTGGTCCAACCTCCGTTTGTACTTCTGTCTCCCCCCTCTCACCCGGTCCAGACGTACACCTGCAAAACAATATCACACATGTATAAATGGCAGCTAAACCAAAGAAACTTTGAAGCCAATTTTACATCTACTACTAAAGCTACGACTACTAACGATAAAAGACTATTTGCATATATTTTGCTGAGTCATAAATCTCAAGGGTTTCAGTGTTTTCTTCATTGTCATATACAGTTTTGCCAAGAAATGTTTTTCTGGTTATAGTATGTTCCTAGCTGGAATACCGAGCATGTCAAGGATGGATCGTATATCGATTCTATGATCAACGATCCAATATCATCGATGCAAAGTGAAAATAACAACACATATCATCATCTTTAAGATAAGCCTTTATTTTTAAATTTTTTTTATTAAAACAAATAGATTGTTTTTGTCTGGACGAGCCCAGTAATAAAATTGTCAAATAATATTTTAGTTGCTTTTTGTGAGTTGGTATGAATGTAACGGATTGTGTTAAATATATAATATGAAATATGATATTGTCTCATATCGATCGCAGGCCCCTGAATTGAATCAACATCCAGACTTTGTGAGATCAGCAAATATCGTACAGTTTACCAAAGAATCGATATATCGCATCATGATGAAACTTGTGATTTACACCCCTAGCATTAGTAATTATACATGCATAAACCATAATTGGGACTACTGAGTTTCCTTTATTTTTTTACCTTTTAACTGAAAGAGTTCAATACCTCCGTGTCGCAGATGGAAGAGTGTATAAGTATCTAGTTAGTATACAAACTGACATATCAGGGATTATCCTGAAAAGCCATCTCAGAGGACACATCAGATGCACCTTATGTGCTGGATTTACACCCTCGTATTAAAAGTTGTTTGAGCGTCGAGTGAGAGCAAACAGGTTTTACATGGTCAAGTGGAATTGAGTCGTGTGAGATTCTCCCAGTGACTCGTATAAATTCCTTTTGATTCCCCTGGAAACAAAAGAATCCGATTAGGATGGTCTTTCAATTTCCTGACACCGACTATCCACTAACCTAATTACCCGGCGTGCCCAGAGGGAGCTCATTCTTCCCAGCAAACACAGTGAGATCATTTTATGCCTGGCAGATTGAAGCTAAATCGAGAGCCCCTCTCCTAACACAGCTTTCCATTTGTACGCCTTAAAGTAATCAATAAGGCTCGCAAATAGACTTCTTGTTCTTTGAACACATGTGGATGCGGTTTTAATTAGTCAGTTAGGCAGCTAGGAGCCGGGTTTGCGACAGATGGAGGTTTAGTCGTTGCTTCCGCCATTACTCTGGGTTAAGGTAAATTTAAAATTATAAATTGTGCTGCAGGAAACTGTGCGTATGTACTCCAGATATTAAATCGGTTCAATAGCTTCTCTCTATTTAATGACACACATAGGCCTAATAAAGGGATATGCGGTTAGTAAAGGCTTTCACAACAATAAGCTTATTAGTAAGCAGGTGTGTACTCTAAATTCACGTAGACTTGTCAGACAAAGTGACAGCAAATTGTTGCTGCTTTTGTCCCTGACATCCTCACACACACACACACACACACACACACACACACACACACACACACACACACACACACACACACACACACACACACACACACACACACACACACACACACACACACACACACACACACACACACACACACACACACACACACACACACACACACACACACACACACACACACACACACAGAGTTTTCCCTGCTGCAGGCTGCAGGGTCATGTGGCTGCGACAAGCGACAAGTGACCAAACAGCCGGAGTTTGAATTCCAAGATCCGCGGGGGCTGTTTGAACTGGAACATCCAACTGGCCCATAATTAATAGACGCTGACAAGAATTAAGAGCTCAGCGCTAACCAGTTTCAGTTTACAGCTTAGCGGCGCTGCAAACGGCAGAGACCCGAGGCAGGAGGGCGGAGAGAATGACAAGAGAGGGAGGAAAAAAAAATCGGGGGTTGGATAATGTTGGGAGGGAATAAGACAGAACAAGCTGCTGTTTTTGGCCTGTATCAGTTTTCTGCAAGATCTCAGTTTTTTTTTTTCTTTCTCTCACTTTCCCCTTCCGTCTGTCTCTTTTTTTCCCTCTCCCGTTCAGCATCGGGTGTACGTCTCCCTCCCTGACAGCCCCTGCCCGTCCCAGCGAAGCGCCTGATCCGACCAGTGCGGGATTATCTCCTCCCCATGTGATACGGCACAGTACTGAGAATCTGACCACAACAAGACAGCTGGATGAGGCCCCTTGTAGAGGGCTGCGGAGGGGAGGGGAGGGGAGGGTTGTGTGTCATCGTCAGCACCACATTCCTCACCTCGGGCCCAAAACCACAGCAGCCTCCACGCTCCAAGACAATCGGGTCCGAGGAGAGCTTGCGTCTTGTGACACGGGGGGGTCAAACAGATCATCTTGAAAGCATCCAGATTCTTTATTTTTTACGATTGCTGGCTTCAAAGTGTGGCAGCTAAAGTATGGATGCAGCAGGGGTGAGGCCGTGGGGAATGGGAGGTGGTGGCAGTGCTGAATGTTATGAGCCCGGTAAGATCATACAGTACAGTACAGTATGCTCATAACATAAAGAGAGACGGCCTGAGACACAAAGATACTGGCAGACAGTCCATCCTCGCTCTGCGTGTTTGTGTGTGTGTACATGTGTGTGTGGAAAGACGATGAGGCATGTTTGCATAGGAGCAATCTTTACGGCCACCTGACCCCGGCTTCCCTTTCACATTCAATATCTTTATTGACTCGTGCAACCTTAAAGCACATTCCCGACTGAAGCGGCCGTGTTTTCCTTTATGCGGCGGCCGCTGTGTGTATGTGCTGCATGTTTAATGTGGATTTATTTCATTCCTTTATTGTGTTTTTATTTATTTGGATCCCTATTCTTTTCAACAAAGTAGTTGCCAATCCTCCTTTTATGTCCACATAAAAAGATTAAATACAAATCATACAGCCAGGTTTGTAGGCAGGATTTTAGGTATAATTAATTCCCACTAACACAAAAAAATCCAAAATAAAGTCAATGAAAAAATTACATTTTCTGTAAATCTCATTAAAAGTGTGCCTTCTCCATGCTGGTGGGGAAATAATGAATCCTTTATTTATTTATCTTCTTATCTTAAAACCCTCAAATTCCCACATAAAGTACAGACAACATGACCTCAGTGTCCTCAATGGTTATGGGGCCTGAACACTGTATAAATTATACTAGAAAAATACAAACAAATCACACATTAAAAAACAGAAATTAAGTGGAAAGAAGGGTGAGCAACAAAAATGTACAAAATAAAATTAAACTAAGAATAGAAATAATTAAAAAAGTCCCAAACAAAAAGTATCTACATAAGATCATTCATGCTACACTGAAGAAGCTCTACAGATAACATATTTCATCACGTGCATGTGGCTCATAAATGTATCAAGCTTGTGTGTTACTATATGAACATGTGCTTGTGTGTATCTCGCGCAACTATTTTCAGCCGCTCACCTGTCAGAGGCGATTCTTTCTAGAGAATGTGTCAGAATTGGCTGGCCGGCTAACGCTGCCAAAGGGAGATTAGGAGCTCCCTATTTTAGCTGGGAAAAATAGGAGGGATGCAGCGTGCGCCCCCTCCTACATCGTCGCTCACCCTTTACAAGGCGCAGGGAGCTCGCCCTTCCAGAGCTACTTCTGAGGGCCGAGTCTGCAAAGAGCTACAGATCATCGGACAGCTTTTGTTTGATTGTAGAGAGAAAGAGAGAGAGAGGGTAGCGGGAAACGGGTACGGGACAAGGGGAGGAGGGGGGAGGTATCAGGATGGCGTCCCACCTGCTCTAACCCCCCAAACGGGCTGACAAGACAAAGCAGGAGCTGTTCTCCCATAACCGCGCACACTGGCATCGCTCTCTTTATCATGTTTTCATAAATGTGAGCCGGCGTGTCCGCAAGGGTTATTACTGTGTATTACAGAGCCGCGCTGACCACAAATGCGCCTGTAATCGAAAACATGTGCTGCGGCCGGAGATGGCCGGGTCGATTCAGGATCCCCGGTGTTGTGTTGGCGTTCGGTTTGTGGGTGAAAGAGAAAAAGACATAGAGGGGGTAGGGTGCCAGCAGGAAACACGGACCTCAAGGTCCAATCCCACGTCTCTTGTCAGGGGGGGTGATATGCATTTGGCGTACATGAATGTGTGTGCCGTGAGTCGAGTGTGTGTGTGTATATCGGAGGCTAAATCCCCTTCTTCAGAGGAACACGTGTTAGCCTCCGTGTCTGATCTGTCACCTGCCAGACAGCGAGGACAGGCCGGTGCGGAGCCTCTGGGTGGGCGCTGACTCTCAGCTGTAGTCTGCCAGCTACTCTGACACCTTAAAAAGCAAACAAGGCCCCCATACATGTGCTGTTAGATAGACTAAGTATGCGGTACAAGAACAAATCAAGTGGCGAGGGGTCAGAGGTCACTCTGTCTTTACAGTTAGAGCAATACGGGCAAAACTGAATCTGGTTCAAATGTAATCGGCTAAGACTTTAAAGGCACCCGTACAGTATGGACTTTTGCTCTATCTTTATTATGATGATGTAATCTTAGTGTATAGATTGGTTTCTGATCTAAGCCTATTGATTGGAAAGGGACCTGACAGTCCGTGATATTGGATATGGCTTTACTAATCTTTTGTGTATGTGGCCGGAGGAAAATAAGGCTGTAACGTTACCCCGGTAGCCACGTTCGCTCAGGAAAGACTGCTGATCCCTATCTGTGGTCGGGGCGAGGGCGAGACAGCGGTGTAGGTTGCCAAAATAGTCTGGCAGCTTGTATTTATCCACCACATTACAGCGGTGTCAGAAAATCCCCACAAGCATAGAATACACCGCAGGAACACCGAGCTAACGCTAAAACCGGCAAGCGTCGACTTCAGAAGAGCAAAAGGCTGAAGTGTCTGTTATGGAAATTGTTAAAAATACAGTAGTCCTACAGGGGTTGTACACTTCAAACATGTTAACTTGCTAACATGATGATGTGATTAGACCTACGCAGAACTGTAGGCAGAATTTGTTGCAGCACTAAAACTACTAAAAAGTTAAAAAAATAAACTTTACATCTTGAGCAGAAAATACCAGGAGTGACTCGAACCACAAAGTCAAAAAATGGCTAATTCGGTCCAGAAGATTCCTGCATCATTTAACAGCATGCAGTAATGCTATGGGGTTATTAGCGCTGCTATTAGCTGCAGGCACTGACTCCTGGCAGTAGCGACTGACACCATACCTTCCGCGAGTTGTAATTACGTGAGAATTTTTCCATTGGACCTGTGACCTTTTATCGGCCTCAGCTGGACATTTAAGGGGTCACTGAGCGAGGCTGGCTTCCTCCAACAGACGCTACCTTCCGACCGGATCACCCAGGCGCTCTGCTGAGGCACAGCAGTAAAGACGGATCTGGAAAGAAGCCTGTCATCTACTATATTTTTTTCCAAGAGTCTCTTTGATTCTCCTCTAAGATATAAAATGAATTTCTTGACACTCACATCCAAACTCACATAATGTGCACCGACACAGAAAACACACATGGCTGTCAAGCAGACCTAATATATAACGGTTATCTCTTTAATTTACTGACTCATTTTGCTGTGTGTTGAGCTGCTACTTCAGAACAGTCAAGTTGTTTGGACTGACACACGAGAAATAGGGAGGATTTCAAAACCAAAGCGGTGGGTCTGGGGGACTTTGTTTCCTGCATTCTGGTGACTTTTAAAGAATTGAAATAGCAAAATAATAAGTACACTGACACAGTGTTTTTATCTTAAATAGGCCTACTTTTTATTTTACTTTTAACACTGAATGTTGGATGAACCACACCAACTCCGACCTCAAAAACCAAGATGGCTGCTCCGTGCATTAACAGTAAAAAAGCTGTAGTTATTTACTGTTTATTAGCACTTTTGTCTTATTTGTGTGTCATTAAATCAGTCGTACACACAGTAGTGTCCAACTTCTAGCTGTGGACATGTTACTACGGTGTTTGTATGCGCAAAATACCGGCGTAAAGCGTTGTTATCAACTGGTTTTGCTAACAATGGCTAAACTGGCTGGAGCAAACCCCATTAAATTTTCCGACGTGTTATACTGGAACAGAGTCAACTCGTGAGTGACGCTCAGCTCCGACTTCCGATTTCCGAGGTAAATGAAATGCAGCATAATAAACGCTGCACAGTGCCAGAAACAGACTGAGATAACGAAAAGGAAAAAAAGTGTGAAAATTCACCATAAATCAGGAGAAATATGGGAGAATTTTGAGGAAACCAGGAGAGGACAATGAAAAACTTGAGTCTCCCAGGAAAAAATAGTAACAGGCAAGTATGCCGACACTGGACTCCAAACCCACCTGAAGCCACCAAACGGGGCTTGAGAGCTGAAGCGGGCTGATTAGCGGCAGGTGTTACAGAGAGGAGGGGCTTCCCCTGCCCACCAATGGTGCTTGGTCTATAACTGTGGCAGCTGGCACTTTATAATTCAGGATGGCACGCTTACAGCAGAGCTTAGAGGGTCCTGGTGGAAATATTAGACTCTTTTAGAACGACTGATCACTCAACATCCTCTGCAGTGTGTGAAGCATTTCTGACGCCGCACTGTAACAAGTGAAAACTTTGGGACGTTGTGAGGAAGGGACGTTTATAACGTGAGCAATGGTGATAAGAATTCATGAGGAAACAAGTCTAAAATGTTAATATTTGTAAGGTAATAGCTTGTAGAATAGAAGATTTTTAAAATAGATGGTGGTGGTAAGCTTCTTACATGACACTTGCATTCATATTACACTATGTGATTATTCCTTTTCCATGACCAGCCCTTTGGCCACTTGTTACATGGCGATCTCATTACATGAAGTAGGGCAAGCCGCTGTCCCCCCACTGATTCCATGATCAAAGCCCCCCCACGTCTGTGAGAGGCCACGCCACGGCACTATGCCACGATTAAATGTCCTTTTTCCTTTTAATTGAATGCCATCACTTTCAGAGAATCACCTACTGTGTCACATGTCGCGGTGGCTGTGATGCCGCGTCTCGCGATCAGCAGGCGGTGGAGGCTGCAGATTCCCCCCCCCCCTCACACACACACACACACACACACGCTGACCGTCCACATCAACGGCTTAGCTCGGCCCGCCGCAGACAATACCCCATCGTTTTTCCTCTAAGCACCCGCTAATAGTTTCAGCTTTATTTCTGAAGCAACTTTGTTTTTTCTGGCGGAGAGTCAAAGCCCCGGTGTGAGATATTTGGGCCGGGATGAAGACATCAAGCGTGGGCGCATGTATAAATAGTGTTGTAATGGCACTACAATGGATGACCCTTCATTCTGAGATGAACAACACAGCTACGTCAGTACACGGTGAAATTGTTTTAGTGGCGGAGAACCACGAGCTCGACATACAATCTTGTGTTAGCAGCACAGATTGCAGTAAACTGCTGCTGGCTTCTATTAGGAGTTGTGTTTGGTGCTGGCAGAACACAGCAAAACTGCACGACCATGGTTTATTTTAGGCAATGTACGACTGCTGTGTCTCTAAGTTGAGTCTAAGAACGCTCTTTTTTTTATATTAGAATATTATAATACAATCAGTGCGGACGGAAGTGGGCTAAACTCCAGAGCTCAACCTGTTTAATCTGTCTTCAAACTGGGATACAACTTTGTAGAGCTGCAATGATTAATAAATTAGTTGGCAACTATGAAATTAAGCACCAACTATTTTGATAATCGGTTTGAGTATTTTTTTAAGAAAAATAAAGTACAATTTCTCTGATTTCAGCTTCTTAAATGTGAATATTTTCTGGTTTCTTTACTCCTCTATGACAGTAAACTGAACATCTTTGAGTTGTGGACAAAACAAGACATTTGAGGACGTCATCTTGGGCTTTGGGAAACACTGATCGACATTTTTCACCATTTTCTGACATTTTATAAACCAAACAACTAATCGATTAATTGAGAAAATACTCAACAGATTAATTGACAATATAATAATCGTTTGTTGCACCCTACAACGTTGTACTTAGTGGAGTCTCGTGCTCTGCAGAGGGATGTTAATGCCATCAGAGCTCAAAAATGTCCTATTGAATAAGTATTAAAAACACAGACACTATGTCAACTAAACTATAAACTGAGTGTTGGTTTGGTGGATCTAAAGAGTTTTTAAAGTCTGACTCCCTGTCCTGCAAAATTTGATGAAGTTCTTTATAAGGAGCGTCTCTTATTCTGTGATTCTTAAGCTCATTTATGGACGTTTATACGCTGTGGAGATCCAGGATAATGATATCCTCGGAGAGTGTACTAACAATGAATTTAAAAATATGTGTATTATGTCTGTGTGTTCAGATTTGACTGAGTTATGCTTCCGGGAAGGAGTATGAATTTTGACGTTAATTGCGGCAATGGGGGCGCGCTAAGGGTTTTAAAGTACCTTAACCACTTCCATGAGTTGTGTGTCAAATCCACTGCTGCAGCTCCAACTGCTGACAATCAAACTATAATGCCTGCATTCACCCGTCCCTTTCACCTCACACAGTATCGTTGCCTCACGCATCTCCTTCCGCAGCTTCACAGTTGGAAAACCCCTGATCTAAAGTTACTAAAACTTGAGGAAAGAAATGTGTACCAATGAAATACATGACATGGAATTCAGCAAATAAATGACACTTAATACTCCCTTTCTTGCACTCGGCACCTTCACTAGTGTTTGAGAGTTATACTGCCACAATGACAAAAAGTGCATCAAATCAAAGCACTATCGGTCCACATACAGTAAAGGCAATGAGTCTGTGTTACCTTATTTGACGGAAATCTATCTAGGCATTTTCCTGTTATTTCTGACCATTTGATAAACAAAAATGTATATTATGCTTAAGTAAATGAACCCCCAATTAACAAAACTGGTTAAAAAATCTATCATAATTTTGTCGCTGGTGATTTTCCTTCGGTGCTGGCTTAAACTTCTTTTGGGGGGGCACCAAAGATTCCTCTATGCAGGAAAACCCCTGAAATATTAAAGTTACCTTGTAACAGCAACGGTACAGAGCACTAACGTAACACGGTCAATGGATAGGTACTCTGTCTTTGATTTTTAAATAATAGATTTCAGCAGCAGAACAACTGTTTCTGTTTTTTATAAATCTTTGGATACAACCCACATTTTTGCTATTCTGTCTGTGGCGTAACTAACAAAATATACCAAATAAAATACCAATTTATCAAAAACCTACATTTCAGTACAATGACCTTCTTTTGCTTAACTCAACTGTTGTTGACAGTGTGCGGGGGCTTATTTTTAATATATTTATGTGTCACAGACAAAAAAATCCTAAAAAAGGGGTTATATTTTCATAATATAAAGTTATAAAGCTAAAATCTGTCCAAAATGTGTACCGTGAAGTCCCAATTCAGCTCTAGGTATTATGATACTCTCTCTACAAAAGCATAACTAAGAGCGAGACTCTGCATCAGTGTGGAATAGCTCTTCTAGCTAAACACACAAATGCAAAAAAGACAAACACAAAAAACCCTCTTTCCTTTAAAAAAAGAAAAAAAGAAAAAGAAAAATCTATCGGCTAGATTTTCCCTCTGTACTCCCAAAGGTCTCTCTCTGGAGGAGAAACAACACATGCAGGAAGTGAGGTGGGATGTTCGGAAAGCATTTAGCGGATCAATACGCCAGGCAAGAGAGGGGAAGAGAGACAGACAGACAGAGAGAGAGAGAGAGAGAGAGAGAGAGAGAGAGAGAGAGAGAGAGAGAGAGAGAGAGAGAGAGAGAGAGAGAGAGAGAGAGAGAGAGAGAGAGAGACACCCAGGGCCCAGGGGAGAGGGAAGTCTCCGGGGAACAGCCTGTGCTTTTCAAGAGTACTGTTACACTTCTCAGTCAGTCTTGGTAGGAACATCCAACTCAGCAGCTTTTTCCACCCGTCTGAGTTCAACGCCGAGACGGTGCGAGCAGAGGTGAGTAAGGCTTGTGGGTGATGTCACTGGTGTTTCCCGGAGGCCATCTTTAATATCTGATCAATGACCCTTCGTCTAGCCCCCAGTAAGATCGTATCAGCTTCACTAGCACGAGATGGAGATTTCTTCATTCCAATCCACAATATAACCCTAAACAATATGCCTTTTGTTTGTTAGCTTTTAGGTTAAAACCTTTACTTAATCAACACTTCATGAGCTAAAAAACACACTTGTTTTAAGCTTGGTCACGAAATGTTGACGGCATTTAATAGGTTTTAAAAAAAGTTCATAATTTGGCTGATCATAAAGCTTTTCGGTCCCATGCAGGACAGCTTAATTCTTTAAATTATAATAGAACACAGAAATCAGAATAGTGGAAGTAAGACTACCTCTTCACAGCCATGTTTTTTTGCCCTTTTGATGCTACTTTTATAATTATTTTCTTGAATTGTTGGGACCAATAAGCCCTGTTTAAAATCTCACCAGGGTTGCAGCTAACAATTATTTCAATTATAGATTCATTCATCTTTAAAGCGTCTCGTGCCCAAGGTGAATTCGTCAAAATGTTTGTTTAAATGATGATATCACAGAGAAAAGCAACAATACTTCTATACTAAGCTGGAACCAGATCATCATTTTTATATTTGGCCTAAACGTTTAGGTTGTAGACCGCATTTCTGTTGATCGATGAATCAATTATTATACTAACTGTATCAGCCCTATAGCTCTTAAATGGTGTCTAAGTAATGGATAACGTACAGCGAGCCTGTCATTGTTGTGAAATAACGCGTCAGGGTGCTGCATCGCCCTGAAGGGGTTTATTTCACAATGACCCGCTAGCTGTACATTATCCCGCTTATTACACGGCTACTTACTTAAAAAATCAATAATTTGACACCAAAACGGTCCGACATCAGAACTACGCCCATAGCAACGGTCTGCTATACATAGCAATGGTCTGTTATAAAGAAATAACAGACCGTAGAACGCCGTGATTGACCAATCAGAGTGGAGTTTTCAACAAAGTCGTGTAGTAAAGTGGAATTCAGTAATAAGAAAACCCAAACAAAAATAACCAGGTAATAAAGTCAGCACTCACCTTCTTTTAACATGCCAACTTTAAGACATTTCATGAAGCGGCAGGCCTGGCACGACTTGCGTCTCCTTTTGGTGATCTCACACTCGTTGGTGGCCGGACAGCTGTACTCGATATTCCCTGTAGAAGATCATAAAAACACACGTCGTCATTAATTCTGTGAGCTCAAAAAATGCACATCAGCACATTAGGAGGAATTTGTTTTAGAATTAATGGATAGAAAAATCTGAAATGGTAAACAACAGGCACAGGAAGACAGTAAAAGACGTGTGTGCGTACACACACGCACACGCACACACGCACGCACACACACACACACACACACACACACACACACACACACACACACACACACACACACACCTGTCCCAAGGTGACCCCGTGTGACACTCCTGAAGGAGAGGAGGGTTTAGTGGCATTTTGATGGGACATGTAAAAAGCACCTCCCCGCCCCGGAGTCCCACCCCCATTTTGATTCTCAGATAAATTAGCTTCATTAATGCAGAGCGTCCTCTCTGCAAACGCTCGCCGCGACCCCTTCCAGCCCATCCTTCTTCACCGAAAGGATGATGGGAAAGCTGCCCTCCCTCAACAACACAAGGGCTCAGAGACGGACGCACGGCCGCCCAGCGCTCTGCATAATGCCCTCCGGTAAAGACCAAGAGCTGCTGCTAGACTCGCCGATCTAAGGCTCCCGTATCATGTAGCAAAGCTCGATGTATTATTCAAGTCCGTCTCGACGTTTGTTGGCTCACTATGGAAATATTTCCTATGCAATTTAATCACTCGGGTCCAAAAAAAGCCAGAAATGCAGACATATTGAATCTGCTGCCATGTAACCGCTGCCTGTTTTTCTCACCAGGTTCCGGTTAACAATTTCTTTTTACGGGATCATTACGCGGCCACTTCAAAAGTCGACTCCAAGAATCCAATGACAAATCCTCTTTCCCAAGTATCCAAATCCCTTGATTGAGTGTTTAAACAATGCCCCCTAAGTCCAGAGATGTATTAATGGTACCTAAAAACAGCAAACCAGGTGTTATCAGTTTGCAGTTCTGCCAGAGCTGCCCCCCCCCCCCCACGACAGAGACACAAACACACACACACATACACACAATCCCCTGTTGGTCAAGGAGAAGGTGCCAACATTTGTCAGGATCCCTGGCATCGATGGTGCCAGCAGGGTCACATGCACAGTGAGGGGCCCGGGGCACCATGCCAGCACGCTGGCAGAGGCTGCTGCTGCTTTCAGGGTGGGTGAAGTCTTTTAAACTGAGTACAGCAGAGCGCAGTGCTCATGTGTAGAGACACATGCTGTAAACTAATTATATACAGCTTGTACTCTATATACTAATTATCATGTTATACTGTAGTTAAAATACAACAATTCAATGATTTTGTCCCAATGCAATACTACAACTTATTCTAAACTAATGTAAATGAAGTACACAGATAAGTATGCATACAAAAAGAATGCTTGATTTTCATTTTAGGGTTCTGTTGATTAAGATTGTGTATTGGCAAGAATCTGGCGATACGATACGTATCATGATACAGAGGTTACGATTCAATATGTTTTTTAAAATCTAATTTTAGGAAAACTGTCATAGTATAAAGAACTCACTACCATATGCATAAAATCAGAGAAAAAAAAGTTTACTGTTGCGCCCTTACGCTACTTCCTGTCTCAGTTTAGGTTGTTACGTTGGAGTGGAAGAGTCGAATGGCTAAAGACAGATTACAACTCTGCTATCTAGCAGTCGGGGGTTTAAACACAACACAGAACGAGCCACTGTCTGCCACAAATCCTTGCATGTAAACTATTAATTCAAAATCGATAGTGTTTTTGAGAATCGATACATTATCACAAAACATAATATCGCGATACTCAAGTGCATCGATATTTTCTTACACCCCTACTGTTGATGAAGACTAATTCCCCACAATGCAATGTACACAAGAGAGATGCTGGAAAACCCCAAAAAAACTAGGGCTGTCAAAGTTAACGCAATAACAACGCGTTAAAGCAAATTTGTTTTAACGACACTAATTTTGTTTAAGTTGTAGAGGGCTCGGTTTTAAAGCTAAAGTGAAGATACTACAATCATATGAAACTAGAAAACATAAGGTTTTCATTAACCAGGTCACACTAGCTTGTCAAGAAGAAGGTTAAATAACGCTCCAAACTTACGCTAACTTTTGGCGAGGAAAAAAATGGCATGGTGATATTCAAAGGGGTCCCTTGACCTCTGACCTCAAGATATGTGAATGAAAGGGTTCTATGGGTACCCACGAGTCTCCCCTTTACAGACATGCCCACTATATGATAATCACATGCAGTTTGGGGCAAATTATAATCAAGTCAGCACACTGACAGCTGTTGTTGGGCTTGAGTTTGCCATTTTATGATTTGAGCATATTTTTTATGCTAAATGCAGTACCTGTGAGGGTTTCTGGACAATATTTGTCATTGTTTTGTGTTGTTAAATGATTTCCAATAATAAATATATACATACATTTGCATAAAGCAAGCATATTTGCCCACTCCCATGTTGATAAGAGTATTAAATACTTGACAAATCTCCCTTTAAGGTACATTTTGAACAGATAAAAATATGCAATTAATCACGATTAGCTATGAACAATCGTGATTAATCGTGATTAAATATTCTAATCGACTGACAGCCCTAAAAAAATATGTATTAATTCTTTGAAAAAGCATTTTCTTTCCGTAAAGTTGGCATTTTATAGTCTCAGTTTGACTGATGCATCATTTCCTGTCGGTAAAAGACGGTAAAGCGTTTCTTGTATATTACAAGAAATGAATGTAATGTACTGCAAAAACAGCACTATGACAATCACTACAGTATATAGTACATATTGTACATGATTAGTATGTAAACTAATGTATTATTTTGAACTCGCAGAAAATGATGCAATGTGTGCGCTGACGGACATCAATCTATCTATCTTGAAATGCCAAAGTCAATCAACTTCACAGAGAGAAACAAATGTTTTTCTAAAGATTAAATGCTTCACTTTTTTGTTTTTAATATCTAGTAGCGGAAATAAATCACTTCCTATTTATTATAGAGTGCACTTTATCTAATGTCCACCGTTTGTTCCAGTTTTGAGTGTGAAATGTATCCACTATATAGTGCCCTCAAAATCTTCCACAATGGAACGGAAAAAGTCCATTATTATAGGAAACATTTCATACCTGAATGGATCCAAAATAACCTGTGTGTGTGTGTGTGTTCATGATTATGTGTGTATGTGAGGGGGGACGGGGGTTGGGGGGGGGGTTTGCATTAGGGGTCCACAATAGTCTTAAATTGCCTACCTCTAAAAGCTCACTGTCGGCATACCCTCTTAGTTAATCAGGTCTTGTGTCCACCTTTATTTCTCAAAGGACATTTCAGCCACTCTAATATCCTTCCTTAACCTCTCTTATTTTCCCTCTAAATTTTGATATATTATTATGCCATGCTATTATCCACGCACTCATCTCCACTCAAGCTGGACCTCTCCTTGTCCTCCTCCTCTACCGAGGCCGGGACCCCCCTCCCTGATTACCATTCCATTAAAGCGGCTTCTCCTTTCACTGAGTGACCACGTCCCCTGTCCCTTGTCCCTCTGCCTTTTATTTGGAGGACTCCTCAGCGTCTCCTCTCCTCTCCTCTCTCCCCTTCCTCTGTTATTGCCCCGATAACACGTGCCTGAGCTTCTAATTGGCCCCCGTCTCCTCCCCCCCCTTGGGTGTGGGCTGGAGGGGCCCGGGGGGCAAAGAACAGATCCACACCTCCCTCCCTCCTCTATCCACTTTCTCCCAATGAAATGCCTGGTTCTTAATTACAGTCACCCAACACTGATTGTTATTGACTGAAACTCCCGCGGCTCAGGACGAATGACGGACAGATTAGGTTCATTATGGGCCTGTCCTCCACGAAGGAGAGCGAGAGGAAGAAGAAAGAAGAAGAAGAAGAAGAAGAAGAAGAAGAAGAAGAAGAAGAAGAAGAAGAAGAAGAAGAAGAAGAAGAAGAGGGGGGATCTTTGCACGACAACACAAAGTCACGCATGAGCACTATTTACAGTCCTTCACTGTGTTGCTGGTCAGACTGAGACACATGCAGCCTTTAAAGGAACAGTGTGTAACATTTCAGGGGATCTATTGGCAGAAACGTAATGTAATGATCATAACTATGTTTCCATTTGTGTATAAATCACATGAAACTAAGAGTCGTTGTGTTTTTGTTAGCTTAGTATGAGCGTTTATATCTACATAGGGAGCGGGTCCTCTTCACGGGGTCCGCCATGTTGCTCAAACCGCACACTGGCTCTAGAGAGAGCCTTTTGCGTTTTTACGTCACGTGAAGGCCACCGTAGTTCTCTGACACGCTTGTGAAACTGTGGTAACGTGAGCCGCAGAGTGCAAAACCGTGGTGCCGCCAGCCGCCGTCTGACTTCCGTTACTCTTAAAGTAGTGTTATTATGGTAAGGATGACCTCTGAGCGAGGTGAACAGCGTTCAGTAGTCAGAATCACTTCACCGGCTGTGTGTCTCAAATACTCGCTGCCTTGATAACGCAGCTGCACACGGACCACAGAGAGATGTGTCAAGGCTTCTCAGGTCAGGTAGAATCTAACGTTAACGTTATCTCTGTTGATCCAGTTAGTTAGCTTGCTTCCATGGCTGCAGAAGCTGTGTTTGAATTTTTCTCATATGTGGCAACGGGGTGTCGAAATGGGCAGTGGACGAGATCACACCGGCCAAAACAAAAACAGACGTTTCGGACCGGAATGGAAATCTCAAAGGAGAAGTTACTGGCTGCAGCATTGTTGTGGGAGAAGCCAGTATTTCAATTCAGCATGTTTCCTTAATCTCTGATGACATATCATGGTCATTTTATGATTTATTACAGTAAATATGTTACGCATTGTTTCTTTAAATCAGCCACATTTGTTGGCAGTAACGCACTATTATGATTTTTGCCAACTACCAATAAAAAAGGGGGAATAAAGAAGATGTTTTTGTATAGCTTCAGTAATACAAATTTACCTCCTCATTGCGGCCAAGGCCTCACTAACCTGCTGTCTTAGCTCTGTGTCTACAGACAAATCCCGCAGATAAAATTCCAAACTCTGCGTCTCAGTTTGCAGCACATTATCTCCGTCCAAGTGATTATTCTGGAGCAGCTCCCACACATGGCACAGTCGATGCCAGGCGTGCGATTCACATGCAAACGCATAAAAAAAATCACAACCCAGAGCAGATTTACAGTCTGGGCCTAATGCCTGCTGTAGACGCTCGTAATCACTACCTCGTATTAGTCCCATAAGAGCAGACGGTTGGATAGCAGCACTGAGGAACACATAACAATGGATTCCTCATCAGGTCAATATGTTTTCCTGGCAATCACAATCATCATGGTAAAGCTAATAAACAGTATTTAGAATCATCATGAAAGAATAGCACACACAGGTGTCACAATATACCTTGGGAAATACCTTGTATCGTCCTTTTGAAAAAGGCTTTGCAGGCCTCACAGGACGCCACGCCGTAGTGGTACCCCGAGGCAATGTCACCGCACACCAGGCACAGCCTCTTGGGAATGGCGTTGAGCATGTACTCGCACTTGATCGGCGAGTCGTCCACCACGACGCCGGTGCACTCCTCGTAGCGACGTAGGCAGGCGGCGCCGCCTCCGAGCATGCCCGGGTTGAACATCGGCGGGGAGTCCAGGGCGTGCGAGTGTCTGCTACTGCCGTTAACGTAGCCGCCGCTGGCGTCGGAGTTGCCGCTGGGACTGTGGTGACTGCCGGTGTCTACCAGCGAGGAGGACGGACTGGAGGGCTCGGTTTTGACGTAGGAACCACAGCTGGAGGAGAGGTGTCGGTCCTCAGAGGGCATTCTGGTTAGCAACCTGGAGAAAACACACACAAGGCGAGAGCTGGGGTCAGTTTTGGTAACTGAATTCAGAGAAAATATACGGGCTCCGTATTGGCGAGAATCTGGCGATACGATACGTATCATGATACAGAGGTTAAGATTCAATATATCGTGATATATTGCGATACTGTAAGCAAGGTGATATATTGAAATTTTTAAATCTGTCATAGTATAAAGAACACACCACCATATGCAGAAAATCTGAGTACAATTATTTTTACTTTTTACAACATTTGAGAATCCATACAGTATCACAAATCATAATATCGATATATTTTCGATATTTTCTTACACCCCTAGAAAATATAGTGCAAACTGGGGAGCAACTGAGCCAATTCAGGAATTGAGAAGAAATATTATTCTTAGCTGATCTTTAAAAATATCAAATCAATTCTGCAACAGTCAGAGAAATTCCCTAATTTCCTTAACTCGATCGTATAATGGATCATATAATCTTTCAATTAAAGTAAAAAAAAACTGGAGGAGCAGGGCTTTCAAACCACACCAGCGATATGGAAATGGAGCCTGTTTATCTCACTTTATCTTCTAGAGAACTGAGACACAAAGACTCTTACGTGAAAGTAAATATAGATCAGAAAACTGCAGTATCAGTGAAATTATCACCGCTAACAAGTCTGACAAGATGCACTGAGCGTTGCTTTCTTCCATCATCTCCTGATCATTCGGCGAGAGATTCATCAGCTGTGATGGAGCGCGCCGGTCCGTCTGAGTTTGATAGATTACGTTACAGACACAACCATTTATGTGTTGGAATGCCAAGTGATATACTGCAGCAGCTTATTTCTCTCAGGCGAAATGGTAACTAACGACCACATCAACAGATGCCCCATACATCTTGCAAACAATGCCCACAATTGGTCGGCTGCCAGAAGTAAATGAATGAATGAAACTTCAGAAGGCTGTTAATGGACAGAGAGAGAGGTGTTACACTCAGCATATGGAGGATCATGGGTAATACATGACCCAATCAATAGTCCCGGTTAGTTTGCCAAAGGACGGTGCCGGGTTACGGTGGACTTAAGTGAGAGGTTGGAGAGGCTGAGGAAGAGCCACTGACCTGGGATTAAGTTCCCTGATCCCCAAATTTCATTATAAAAATGTGGGAAAAAGGCAGAATTAATGGAAAATGTTGCTTATGTACACCGACAGACTTATAGACAAAAAGCAACTGTTGTCAGATAATAACCAAATATGATAAAATGTGATCAAAAACAAAAAGGTTCCTGGAGGGATTCTTGCATTGATGCACGTATTTGCTAAAAAAACTCGAGTTATATTTTAGAAAAATAATTTATTTGTAGATCTTAAAGAGGACACGCTTTCAACAACATCAAACATCCGTAACTATCGGTAAAACGAAACACTGACGTCTTTACAAACTTTATGAAGGCTTTTGTTGAGTGATAAGTTATATATTTACCTCCGATCCGTTTGATATCGGCAGAGTATTAATGGCGATCCTTGGCAATACCACCCTTGTCTGTACTTGTCGGAAGTGTTACTTTAGGTACATTAAAGAGGACACACTGTTCTTTATTTGTTCCGTAAAGTTTAAAGTAAGAAGTAGGGCTGTCAAAGTTAACACGATAATAACGCAAATACGTTTTAACGCCACTAATTTCTTTAACGCAATCGAACTTTCGGAGGTTGTAGCGGGCTCAGCTATAAAGTTAGAGTGAAGATACTGCTATCATATGAAACTAGAATCCATTGGTACCAATCATGTCATACTAGATTGTCGAAAAGCAGGCTAAATAAAACAATGTGGCGAGGAAAAACCGTCATGTCCATTTTCAAAGGGGTCCCTTGACCTCTGACCTCAAGATATGTGAATGAAAATGGGTTCTATGGGTACCCACGAGTCTCCCCTTTACACACATGCCCACTTTATGGTAATCACATGCAGTATTGGGAAATACAAGGGAACTTGCTCTGCTACAGTTGGACATTAATGTCTCTTCAAGGACTCTCTATGTTGTTATTGTACTTTCAGTAGCTTCAATAACATCCTCTCAAACAAAGCATGAAATGAGGTCTGGATCTGTGTCGGAACCGCTGGCTCTGTCCGTCAGAGTCGGTGCTGATCTTACACAACTTGAGCCCCGGCATGCTTGTGAGTTGTAAATACTGGGTGAGAACAGCGGAAAGCCATGTTAAGAATGTCTGAAACTAACAGGAAGTTAATGCTGACCAGAGTCCTCTGAACTTGTTGCCTTTTTTTCGCTGCCAGGCGCTGCTGCCCCGTTTTTCAGATCTGGTGTTGGTGGTTAGGAATGTATTTCCCCCTCTGTTGCCTCAAGTGTTTATATAAAGCCATGAAGTCATCAGGCCCCGACAACATGAAACCTCTCTTTTAACTGCTAACGGGTAGCGGGTGGGAGGAGGAGGAGGGGGAGGAGGGGGAGGAGGAGGAGGAGATAGCCTCCACCCCTGGGCCAGGATCAGATCTATTGATCCTCTGCTTCCTTCCTGTTCCAGATGAGGCATGAAAAAATAAACCCTCCTCTTACGGGTCCCAGACATTCCTTATGCATTTTTAATCAGTCGGGACTGTTAACATAGTGCGAGATGGAGCGATACAACATTATGTTAGTCTTCATTCTGAGGCTACTGCGGTTTATAAAAGATTCACAGGGCTGGCGTTAAATCTTGTTAGCAATCAGCATGCACCTATAGTCAATTGGAAGGTATATTTTCTCCCATCTGAGGGAATTGAAGAGAGCGGCGTGGTAACAGTTAATACATCATCGCAGCCAGATAGGGGGATTCCCTATGGAATAGTACATTGTGGCATATGTAAAAAGTAGTTCACTCCCCACTTAGCACACAGTAACGCTGGGGAGATGTTTTTTTGTTAGGTTTAATGGAAATTTCTAATGGGTCCTTTCAAATCTGTCGAAATGAAATAATGGCACGAACCGCCAATTCGTGCAGACAGAAATAGCTTCATAGTTTCATAATTTGGTTTCTTCCTCTTATTATAAAGAGAGTTTTCTAAGCGCAGCCCCGACTCTCCTCAACCCGCCCCGCTCCCTTGGCAACACACACACACACACACACACACACACACACACGCTCAAACACGCATTGCACCTCACATCTAATGGGGTAGTGTTTGCTCCGCCGCGCAGAAAAATGGTACAAACCGAGCAGACGAGCAGGACTCATCAGACAGACGTGAAGGTCACCTGCCTTCCCCACTCGGCTGTTCTGCGAGGCCCAGACGGTCCCACAATGGACGCCGCGGAGCAGCAGACACAGGTTGCAGTGTGTCCAGCGCGCTGAAAGAAAGAGCGTCTAGACATGACTCCATGCTAGAGAGCTGTCCGTAATGTTTAATATGACCAAGACGCTGCCAGAAAGGCTGTATATATATACGCTCAGATCAGTGACCGCTGTTTTTTTTTTTTTTATTATTATTTTTATTTTGGAGCCAAAGTGTGATGGGTGTGAAAACGTCCCACCAGAGCAGCTTAAAATCTCAGATGTTTATGTGTGTGTGTATGTGTGTGTGTATTTTGGCATGTCTCCTCCCTCATGCTGGCAGTGCTGCAGATCCCCTGCTTCCCTACATAAATCCTGAATCCATCCACCTCTTCTCTAAACCATGAAATATGTTTTCCAGCCTTCTGAATTTCTGCACAATAAATTTTTACCAGCAGTCAAAAAAAAAAAAAAAAAAAAAATGCATATTCAAAGCAATTCTCCACAATGACCTCATGCTATCCTTGGCTCGACGAGTTAAGGGGTTAAAAACTCTCCATATTTTACTGTGTATTTTCTCACAGAGGGGAAATATTATTGTTAAGCTCGGGGGTTAGGCTTGTAGCGAGGAACACGGCGTAAATCACGGTGCTGAACACACAGTGGAACATGGAAGCGCAGAAGGACAGAGGCAAGGAGCCATGCATGAAATTAGTTCATTAATCTTTCTATGATAGGCTGTCCTTGTTTGGGGCAAACTCTATCAGCTCTAAACTGAGTGCCCCTTCCTGCCTGACACATAGATTACACCGTTAGTCCGCGGCCGGCGGTGTCTGGGAAATGAATGGTCACGCGAGCGGGAAAATGGGGTAGCGCGTGTCGCCCGAGTGTTAAGTAGTAACAACAACACGCGCGTGACACAGCGTTGGCACAAATGAAGGTCATCAAAAAATGTGTGCGTTCGGAGATTTAAATGCATTTATGCGCCGCCGCGAGTAATGTAGTCGGTTTATGGCGAGAAGACATTCGTCAAAGTGTGTTTTTAAAAGCACATTTTAAGGTTATTTGTTACAATAGAAACAACCATGTTTATTAAAAATCTGCAAGCTATGCGTGTCTTCAACGTCTTTAGCTGTCTGCTCACACCTCGCAGCTTCAGTTAACACGTCTAAATCTCAGCCATAAACTTAAATATTACTTATAAAATTGTAGTTACTGCTTCTCATGTCTGAATTGCTGCGTCCATATACCGCCTTAAGTTCTTTTAGTGTCTGCTGGATGAGACGATGCATTTGCCTCTTAACTTTGGAATAGTTTACCTCAATCAATCGGCATTTAAACAAAAACTCACTTATTTACCAGCAATTTTGGACTGAGGTTATTTCTCTTTATATAAATGTTATTCCTGGTCTAATTTAGATTGTTTTCTATCTAAATTATATCTACATAAATTATATCTTGCCTCTTTGTGGTAGGAGGTTCCTTCAGCATTTGTTTTATGTATTTTATTAGTCTTTATGTATCTTATGTTCAAGTATGTGTGTAGTCAATGTTTCACCCGGCTACAAGACAGGGAAAATTAAGTTTAGGGGCTGCAATTATTGATTAATCTGACAATAATTTTGACAGAAAACAGTGAAAAAATGTCAATCACAAGTTCTCAGAGACCAGGGTGACGTCTCCACATGTCTTCTTCTGTCTAAACAACAGTCCAAACCTCGAAGATATTCAATTTGTTATCATAGAAGAATAAGAAAAACACCAAATATTCAATTGCTTTAAAAAAATCCTTAAATTTCTAAATTGATTATCAAAAAAGCTGTAATTTTCTAGTTGTTTCAGCTCTAATAAAGTTAAAACTAAAGTTTGTGCTTTAATTGTGAAGGACTTTGTCAGTTTTCTGCGGCAATTATTCTAAACGCTCTAAAAGTCTTTTCAGACCAAAAGCGACTAATTAGTGCGAATAAATCACAAGTTGATTTAAAAATTCGAACCCATCCATGTCTACGAGCCTACTGTATCCACGCTGAAACCGAAACTTAAACTTTCGTGTTTCCTGCAGCTGTTTTTGATTTCTGCGAATTCCGGATGCCGATAAAAACAAACGACATTTGCTCACGCGATCAATAGATTTTCTCGGACGTCGGTGTCATAATTGAGTTCATACCGTCACACAACAACGTGGATCTTGCAAAACAGCGTCTTTCTATTGAGTTTTTTTCAAATGAAGCTTTGAATGTCTGTCGTCATCTTTTATGATGACATCACCCTAAAAAAAGTGGGGAAAATGGGATTTTGTGTTATTGTGATCGGCTACCTGATCAAGTTCCATAGCTGAAGAAGGTCATGGGGTATGGTTGAAACCTCTGAAAATAAGTAAGTGGACTTTCTTACAACAACAGATTTGTGTCCCGAAGGCGGAGAAAGAATCTCCACGCTCTCTATGAATTTTGTTTTGAAAATATTTTTACTTTCTTACACGTCTTTACTTTATAGTTACCACTTCTGACCAACTTTGTAAGTTCCAGTACTACGTTTGAACTGCATGCATACTTTGTTTCTGCTTCTCTGTGTCTCTAACACACACACACACACACACACACACACACACACACGCACACACGCTCGTACACAGAACTTCCAGCATATGGCCTCTTCAATGTCACTGCCACGAGGAGAGATTGCATAGATTTCCCACATGGATGATGTCTCCTTACCTGGAGTATCAACCCCCATCTACATACACGTCCACCACCTCCAGGAAATTGCTCTCCCCGCAAAGTCAAACACACCCCTAACCGCCTTTTAAAAAGAGACAGAAGAAGGAGGTTATGGGGGGGAGAAAGAATAAACGAGCAGAGACTTAAGCCGTCATTGGGAATCAGAGGGGGACTCATGAGGGACAGTTACGATATTGATTTCATAAATAAACAGAGATGGCCATCGATCCTAATGTTATTTTGCATTTCAATTACTGCCCAGAAACATAACCTTCAAACGTCTGCTTCTCCACAGTAATAACATCCACTGATAATCACAAGCGAGTCTTGTCCGGCGCAAATTGGCTTTTCTCTCTCTCACTCTCACTCTCTCTCTCTTTTTTTTTTCTTTTTCCAAATGTGTAAATGACACAACTTTGCATTTGCCTAATGGTATTAGGGCATGGGCTGAATTTCAAGTGAGACTCAAGCTGATACAGTAAGCGCTCCGGTCAATTGACACAATGCAAATTAACGTGGTGAAGAGGAATTAAGTTCACAATGTGAGACCTCGTGAAGCTACGATGAGGCCCATTAAATTAAACATGCTGGCTGACCCACACTCCATGATTAGACGCACTGCTTCTTCTTCTTCTCTCTCGCTCTCTCTCTCTCTGTGTGTGTGTGTGTGTGTGTGTTAATTTCATTTGATCAATAAAACAAACTCATTCTAAGAAGTCCTCTCTGCTGCCTGCGTTCAGCCTGAAAGCCACGTTCGTGTTTTGATTGAATAGCGGCTGCAAAAAAAAAAGAAAAAAGCGTCCATCTACATCCTGATGAATGCAGAGTCCTTGACAGGCTGCCTAAAGGATATATCTACATCCCTATATATCAAGAGGGGGTCACGACACGTAATGAAGTTATTTCTCCTCTCGTGCCGTCACACAGAGCTGCTGCACCCTCGTACGTAGCAGCCATCGCCATTAATAAACACGTCACTCTGAACACTTTTTGAATCGTTTTCATCTCTGGTAATTTTTCCTGAACTTCTTCATGAAATCTCAAAGCTGGCGGTAAAAGAGAAAGTTGGGGGGAAGCAGCATTTTTTTCCCCAACAATTTGAACACAATGCACCTGCTTCTTCCATCCCTCAGTGGAGGCAGGTTCTGTTGGCTTCCCAGTCCATTTTACTGGTCCCATCAGCCAATCAAACTGCTGCAACGAGTAATCGATTTGTTGTCAACTGTTGAATTAATCGCCAACTATTTTATAATCGATTAATCAGTTTGAGTAATTTTTCAAGAAAAAACAGCTTCTCAAATGTGAATATTTTCTGGTTTCTTTACTCCTCTATGACAGTAAACAGAATATATTTGAGTTTGAGGACAAAACAAGGCATTTGAGGAAGTCATCTTGGGCTCTGGGAAACACTGATCGACATTTTTCACCGTTGTCTGTCATTTTATAGACCAAACAACGAATAAAAAAAATCGGGAAAATAATCGATAGATTAACAATGAAAATAATCGTTAGTTGCAGCCCTAAACTTGAAGATGGGTTTTTAATAATTTTTGGTAAAAAAGCAAACAGTGACCGTGTTGCTTAAAGTGCGGGGATGATAGCGGTTTCCGTGCAGTGCAGAAAGGTGTGCTGGAAGCAGCCACATTTGTCCACTCACTAGAGTGATTAAGCAGAAAGTAAGACGCCGGCCCTCACAAGTAACAAAACAACACTTCCAGTAATGTAACCAGGACTTCAAATTCAATTTACTATTTCTGATGCTCACTTAAATGCTTTTGAAGAACAAACAGAAGCAGCAATAAGACTCAAATTTATCAGTAACATATAAGATATCATCTCATAAATCTATAACATTTCACTGTGTTCTTTCTGTATCGGATATTTTTTTGGGGGGGGAAGTTTCATATCATTACAGTTTCCGGTTAAAAATCTCAACTTTGGATCAACATAATACAACACAGTACACTATATGTTAGTAATAAACTCCAGGAAATAAGCGTATGCTCGGGGTTTAAATATTCTGCTATAATTTAATTAAGCTGATACTACATATTTAGAAATATTTTCTCTTGATGTAATGTTTAATCTGCCGCTCATTTGTCAAGAAAGTAAAAGATAATCAAATAAAAGATTTGTTAAATATTAAATATCAACTTCGTATCAGCTTCTTTATGAAGTGGAATTATGCGGTCTAACCCTAAGACAAAGGGTGGACTTATATGTGTATGTAGCATAATGTAGCATTAAATAATACTTAAGTGTATATAATGTTTTCATCTGTCTTAAACACACTATGACAAAGTTCATAATTAGTGTAATAAATGCAACGCATGATAAGATGATGATGTGTTTCTCTTAACAGACACAGTCAGGTGTTTCCATGATATGGCACCGCTAAAATTAGATCCCAGGTCAATGTGTGATTCTTTGGTCTCATCCGTACGTGCGAAGACACACACGTGCGTATGTGATTGTGTGTGTGTGTGTGTGTATACATTTGACCGCTCGTGCTTATGCGTTCCTGTTGGTTTGCTTGTGAAGGGCACCTATGGGAACAGCAGGTGGAACGACTAGAGGAATGGACCTGATTTATTAACTGAACATAAACTGCAGTTAAACTTGAAGTGAAAATGATGCAGTCGTCAAAACTGCCATGTGGCTAATGAAACCTACGGCTAATCACACAGACGTAATAAGGTTGACCGTTTTAAAAATCCACATTTACTCGTTAAACATTTAAAATAATGTTTTGTTTCATAATGAAGACATAAAATTCTATCATGTGTCTATAAGAAAAAGTGTGTCTACCATGAAAAAAAACTATTTATAAGCAGACAGCAGAAGGACTATTTTCTCTCCCAAGACTTTTCAAATCATGTCATCTGACTGAAAAAGTGGAGAGTAACTGAGGAGGCAGATTTTAATAGTAGATTACAAAGTTTAATGGACTCCGGTCCAGTTTGTATTCTTTAATCCACACGTACTGTATAGCTGCAGGTTATTTGGATTTTGGTTACACACTAATTCGCTTAAAATTTGGTTCGAGAAACACCAAAACGGTCCTCATGAGGATACTATTTAACGATTAAATCATTAATTCCGAACACTGAAACATCTTAGCATATTATGGTATTTACATGTATGTACAATACATTTTTTTTAATTTAAAGTTATCCTTGAAAACGGTTTTAAAAAAATATCTAAATATATGTGTGCATACATATTTATTAAATATTTCTATCATGTGAGATGCCTGATAAGCTAATATTAGCTTGTTGCTGGAAGAACATAATGTGGCTCCTCAGCAGAGACGTGGCGTGAGAGTTGCACTAACAGTCGTGGGACCTCTCACCTCTGGCCAGTAGGTTGGTCGTCAGACCTCAGGGGATTATTAACAGCGTTCCCTGAAGCCAGACCTTACTAAGCACAGCTTTAGCACAGATTTACTGTATGCAAATACATGAGCAACTACAATTACTTGCAGATGGTAAACTGTGTGACAGTATGGTTAACAATACTTTAAAAGTAAAAAAAACACTTTTTTAGTGTGTAGCTTCTGTTACAATGTTCTTTTGCTAAAGAGAGTTTTTGCTATTATAAACTACAAGTTTCCTCCAGTTTTTAGTGATGGTGTTGTGGTGTTTAGTGATTGTGTTATTTAAAAGCTTTTTCATGGTAAATAAGCTCTCCTTAAATAATCAACATAACAGTTACTAGTTAAACTAACTCCTTTAGAAAATGCAGCATTAATCTCAGGAAGAACTCAGTTATAACCAGTAGAAAAATTTGTACATGACTTTTTGGTGTTTTTGGGTGATGCCAGTGTGTCATAAAAAGTACTATGAACGGTCCTGCAGTTATCAGGAGGAGGCAATCTGAAAATATCAAAACATTTACACATTCAGACTGTATTCATACGTTCACATATAACATGTATATACATGCACATACGGTACGTAACCAGCTCCTCACTCGCCAAAATAGACATACATATGTTTGTGTGTGTCCATAAATGCAGGGTTTACATGCAGATGCACACAAACATACAGTCCTACAAACACAGCAGAACACACACACACACACACACACACACACACACACACACACACACACACACTTGCACATGCACACACTTACACAGACCTGGCCCGAGGTCACTATATGTTAATAGCATCATATCGTTGCCTTTGTCTTTTTTCACAATTTAAATTCAGCTTAAAATATTAAAAAATATATATATATATATTAACTTAAAGCCCAAGGTGTTAATTGAATGAATGTGTACTAAATGCAGTTTTACAGATTCTGCAAACTGATGATTGTGCGAAAAAAGAAGAGCTCAGGGGTTGTGGGTTTTACACTGCGATCTGCACAGGAATTACAATATTGAATGTCAAAGGCTGAAAAGACAATACATGAAACCGATCTATTTAAACGCATTAAAAAGAAATGAAACCCAGATCTGTTACTTTCATGCGAGATATCAAAACAACCGACACGTTCTCTAAACACTTGTGGTCAAACATTACACTTCTATCTGTCCACTGGAGAAATTAGAGGGATTAATTTGATTGTAGTAATTAAATTAAATGTACGTGTGTAATGTACCTTACATTGTGTGTGTGCTGCACGTTTAACTGAACAGTTTGAATTGTCAATGTTGTACACTTGATATATTACTTGCCATTTTGTGTGCCAGTACAAATCTAAAATACAACATAAAAATGAATGTAAAAATCAATAAGATGTACATTTTTAATGTGGAATGAGACTACTCCAAAGTGTATAAAAGCTTCAACCACTTTTAAATAATAGTTACTAATCCCTCCTAATAAAAGCAGCTACTTTTGAATGCAAAAATGTTTTTATCTTTTCTCTTGCTAAACAAATACGAGCCGATCTTATTGAAACTTTTATGAGTTTTTGCTTTAAGTTGCAGAAGATCTTTCTTTTCTTATGCGTAGAGAGTATTGCGGAGAGTTTGAAATATACCTAATCACAGTCCTGTAAAAAGTGTTAAGCAGGTTAAACCATTCCAATCCCATCTACAGCTTAACATTAAGAGGATCCCAGTAAAGGGTCTCTCCCTGTCCACTTGACTATTTGGTCAAAAGAAGAGCGTCTTTCCAGGCGTGCAACGAGTGAAGTAATGAAATACAAAAAGGCTGGTGAGAGTTTATTTGACTTCTGTAAAACAAGCAGCTTGATCCCTGCACTTATGAACTAAATGGCAATATACCTATACACTTTAATCTTATTTAAATAGAATTAACTGCATTTTCTATATGTATACTGACACTTTGGAGATGATCAAATCCCTCCCTGATTTAATCACAAGCAGCAAAATTAAGTACAAAATCACAAACAACAGAAAAGTGATCAAAGCTTTCACTAAACAGTCAGTTATCTGCCCCCTCGAACACACTCTCATCTGTCTCTCATGAACACACACTCTCACACAGTCTGGGCGACAGTACAGTCACAGTTTTTCTTCCCTGGGACACCGGCTGCTGCCAGAGGATAGTCGACTGGATACGGTCGGCATTAATCTGCCTCTGGCTCTTCCCTGCGGCTGAGGTTAAACCCTGGATCCTGATGCAGAGCTACACAGCTGTAGGGCAACCGTCCGACCTGGACTCCCCGCGGGCTACGCTAGCGAGCTGCCGTCCCGTACACGGGGAGGTGGAGCTGAGATAACGCGAGGAACTCCCTGGGTTTTTTGAAACAGTTTACTTTACGCATGAGATTTTTTTTTTCTCTCCTTTTTGATAAAAAATAGAGGCAAAAAAAAGTCAATAAACCTGTCAACTAAAATGGAAACAACAGTAGAGATGAAAAATAAACAGAGAAGATGAGGAAAAAGAGGTGGAAAGAGATGCACCTACTGGTTGTGGTAGCAGAGAGCGTCAGGGATGCACAGTTCGGAAACATCCATCAGTCCACGTTAAGCATTCCAGGTGTTGCAATAAAAAAAAAAAACAGATAAACAAACAGCTGGGGGAAAAGCTGGAGGAGGAGATCAGTTCCTAAGTCTCCACATATCTTGATGAAATGTTGGTCAGGTGTTCCTGGGTGTTGTCTCCCCTCCCTCCCCTGTTCAACACACACACACACACACGCACACACAAAATAAAAAAAAAAACCTTCTGCCTCGGCCCGACAAACTCCAGTCGGCACAGGTGCTGCTGCACACTCGGGCTCAGGAGTACGTTTGGAGAGAGGAAGAGTGGTGGCGATACAGAGAGAGAGAGGAGAGAGGACGAAAAAAACCTTAGGTAGAGATGAAGAGAGGAAGTAAGTGTAGAGAAGGAGGAGGAAGAAACGAGATCAGGGGGAGTGATGGAGAGAGAAAGAGAGAATAAAAAGACAGACACAGATGGATGGAGAGCAGCGGCGGTGAGAGCGCACTCGGGCTGAGTAAGTCAGCGAGGGGATTGAGTCTCCATTGAAGTCGTGGGGGCTCTTTAAGAGCAGGGAGGAGCGGCTCGGTGCGTATGGAGAAGCCGCCATTGGTCGGTTTTGGGAAGGCTGTCCTGAGAGCAGCCAATGAGGGCGAGAGATTACTGGGATGGGACGGGCTAATGGACGACCGGTCGGTGTCCAGTCATTCACAAGGGAGTGCTGCAAAACACAGAAACAGGGGCAGAACCCCCCTACCAGATATATATATATATATAGATATAGATATACAGTAGATATAAAGGGGATAGATGAGGAGTCACAGTTGGTGTTTGCACTTGCAGAAGTAAAGTGAAGTGGACAGCAGTAATTGACAAGCAGCAGAAGTAGCAGCACGCTCACTGAAGGCGATTTAAACAGGTCTGTTTACTGTGCTTTAAAAAGGCTCAGTGCCAGCTTACAGAGCTAAACTGTTCCCTTTACTCTTTTATCCTCTCCACCGTGGATCCACAGCCTGCCCTCCTTTGAAGTAACGGCAGCTGCTTCCCACAACATTTCACCAGTCCCACTGAGAAGAGAGAGGGGGTCCACAACCAGTAAAACGAAAGAGGCAGGATGTAAAGAAACTGAGAGTGATAATGACCTCGGCACGAACGATAATAACGATGACAGACAAGTTTGAGTGGATCTTTACCACGTCTGTGTAATGTGGCAGCCATCAGAGGAAACCCAAAGCCCATCCCCACCCCCGCCCCCCCCCCAATCCAACCCACTTCATCAACCCACATTTTCCTGATCGATACAAAACCCATCACACGCTCTTATTGATCACAGCGTTGCTGTGTCGCCACAAGCCTCGGGACAGACTCTCTGCTTCCCAACCGTCTTTTAAATAAAAAGGAATTATACATTTTGAACGTTTTCTTTTCATGTCAGTCCGTATCAAAGTCACGGGAGCGAAGGCTGATTGCTTTAATAAAAGGAGGCTGTGCATTCTCAATTAACGTTTTGATCAATATTTTGGGCATTT
Organism: Sebastolobus alascanus; assembly: GCA_916701645.2. Taxonomy (NCBI): domain Eukaryota; kingdom Metazoa; phylum Chordata; class Actinopteri; order Perciformes; family Sebastidae; genus Sebastolobus; species Sebastolobus alascanus. Next base: position 1,417,207 of record CAKAOJ020000096.1, on the reverse strand, counting down.
GATGTACTTTCCTGCGGAGGAAAACCAGGATATTCCCGCTGATCTGATTAAGACATCCAGACATAATCAATAGAGGAGATATGTTTATGTTTTTAATGAGGCAGAGAGAAGACACTAATGTTTAGATGACATGTATGATTTCACATTAGGTTTGGGAGAAAAAGATAATTAAATAAAAAAATTAATGTTTTTTTTTTTTTAAGTTTGATGCAAATTTAGAGTGCATGTGAAAGTATTTCTAACGGTAAAGCTGCAGATTTTGTTAATTAAATACATTTTTTGACTAGTGAAACATTATCAAATTGACAGTCTCATCTATCAGGGTGGTTTTATTTCAGGCTAATAATTATAATAAAAAATCACTGCTTTTAATTTTGCAGCTCCACTCTTGTGTTGCCAGTTTTCGGAGGTGGGCCATATTGTTAAGTCGGAGGCTCATCTGCCTCCCTCCCTCTCAGCCAGCCAGCTTACACAGCGAGGGGACACACCGGGCTTCATGGCATCTGACAGGAAATCTATTGAACGCACAGACTGTAATCCCACTATCACGCTATCGCCAAACGAAGAAACAGTAATCCAATCATTAGGTCTGTATTTAAGCAAAACAGATTTTCAGCTCTACGACCGAGAGTGTGTCTCTTTAAGCAGATCAGAGCGACAGTCTGGGATCTAAACACACTGTGCATTTTTCAGGCAGCAGTTTATGTTTTCATTATAAGTTTTTGCTCTCATTTGCTGTTTTTCCACTCTCAGTGCTGTATTCCCCATCTGAATGCTGGAATATGGCCTTAATTTAACAGAGAACAGATGGATAGAAAAGGGAATTGGGTTTATTTTTGGAGAGAAATTTAGGCTTATACAGTATGCACAATTGAAAATGTGTGCACTCATGAATAAAAACACATAAAAACCTTGAACGGAACGCTTCTAAAAGCAGATCAGAAACGCTGAGATTTTAACCGTCTGTGTGCAATCGGAGGCTTGTTTCTGAAAAGTGAAAAAGAACCAATCGTTATCTGTCAATAAATAGTAATTACATATTGTGGTGAGTTGAGGGACACAATCTCGCTGTCACACTGGCAGCATGTAATTAAATTCCTGATTCATGAGCAAACTGGTCTTTTATGACTGACCTCCTGACCTCTCCAAACAAGACACTGGACCGTGAGAGGCCCGACGGCTCAGCAGGAAGCCCACCGTGTACTCCTACTGGATATAACCTTTGACAAATGATGCATAGCAACTTTTAACAACAAGAAACTGATAAAATAATTGCATTGATTACCAGACAACACGCAGTATCTTCCTTACAAAGACTTATTATTATTACTGAGGAGCTGAATACTCAAATAGATGCTACTTCTCTGGTTTTAATGAGCTCATTACATGAACTTAATCAAATTACTGATAGTCAACAAAAAACAACAACTATGAAATGGGAATTAAACAAGCCAAAAAGTAATTTATATATTTATATTATATATTTAGTCAGTGATGACTTCTTTTTAAAACTTATCAGTTATAGAATTAAATGTTGGGTTTTATTTGAATGGCAGCAAGTTGATGAAATCAGTTTCAGAAAAAAATCGTGATTGAACAAACTGTTTCTGTTCAAATTAGAAACTTTCTGCTCAACTCAGTCGAAGAATTAGTGCGGAGAAAGATTCATATTTATCATATTTCTTATCTTATGAAAGCCTGAAAACTGAAATATTACAGAAATATTATTATTAGCTTAGAATAGTCATGTTTATTTCTGTTATTTAACTAACAATATATTTATACTGAGGAAACCAGAGTAAAAGAAGGTGCACAACTCCATCTCCATCGGAGATAATGACATATAGTAGAAACAAATTAAACCAAAAAAAAAGATAAGAAGATATTAATAGTCTGATAAAGTTTCTGTGTTGCACCTTTCTGAAAGTTATTTCATGAAAAAAAGCAGCTATAGCAACATTATATATTAATCTGACAAAAATAAGTGGGACTGTCAGAGGTCGAGGTGACAGATTATTACCTACTAATCTGTTTTGCTTTATTTAGGTGTATTATTTTCTTTGGTTTACTTTGCACTGATGTACTTTTGGTTTTAAGATGCAATTGTTCATGTTACATGGTTTAGATCTGTTTTTTTTTTACATCTTGGGACCACATTGGAAATAAGTGTTTAAGTGTTCTCTATGATTTCACTGGAAACTGTTATGTTCCTTTTGCACTAACGATTTTAATTAAATGAGAAAATACTCTAATTTTCATTTGTCAAGCATTTAATTCACACAGGAATATACAAAAATAGGCTATACCATGTGGTTATTTCATATAAGCTATTTATTTATTGTATTACCAGAAAACGTGCTATATCGTGATATATATCGTTATCGAGATATGGAATTACCTATATCGGGATAAAAGATTTTGGCCATATCGCCCAGCCCTATTTTGAAGATACAAACTATATTTCATCTACTAAAACACATATAGAATTTGAACCCTCACCACAAAAGCAAACATATTGCACCCATATATTGCAGTCCAGGCCGAAATACTGCAGAGATTAAACTTGTAAAATGGAAGTGTAAAAGCTTCAACTCCACCTCCAGATCGACTAAATCAACAAAAATGTGTCTTTATCCAACAACTAACACGCAGCTCACTAAACAGACCCTGAATCATTTGCACATTTCCCTCTCGCTGCCACACACTTGTTTGGCTCGTCTGCTGGAGGAGTGTGGAGAGGGATAATTACTATAGCCACAGGGCTGCATTAATCAGCTGGGTGCATTTGTTGGTTTTTATTATGTTCCACTCCCCTCTCCGGGCCACACTGACTGAGCCACCGCGACTAGACGGGTGCTGGTGGAGGAGCGCGGTCGCCCCGCTGCCCGTTCACGCTGGGTTAATAAATGCTATTAGCCTCTATCTCTTGCCTCTTAATTTCTCATTTAACTGAGGACGGTTAAAACAAAACTACACGAGCGGCGGTGTTAATCAGGGACTCGTAGCAGGACTCGGATATCTTGATTGAGAGAGCTGGACTCACACGATGAGGGACAGAAATGTATGCTGGGATCTCTGGTATTGAGAGTGGACATGAAATATCCATGCAGGCAAATTTATCATTTATTATAGTGGTGGTATGATTTGATATCACTGATAGTGAGCAACAGGCCAAAAGTGTGACGTGAAATGATGCTTATTTGCTCCTATGTGAGAATATTTTGTATTATCTAATGTCCCGAACTGTCTGTTTGCACTTGCACTGTTTATATTGTGGGTACGTGTATTATAATTATATTAAGATGAGGAGTGCAGAGACGGCAATACTTTACTTTTATTATGATTCTAAAGAAATATCTGTTTTTATAAACTCCTAAAGTATTGTCTACGTGCATTGGCGCCGTCGTGTATCGTGGCACCAACACTACCACAGTTGTTCTCGCTGCCCCATTCATTATTAAAATGTCTTCAATCACGATAAGACACTTTGGTTAAATGCAATCGCCAAATGGCATATATTATCTTGAGGACATTTTTCTAACCTGCGTTTGCATCTATGCTCCATGCGAAAGCCGCCATTGTGATTCCAGCAACAGCGAGTGGCCTCCGCTGCGTTTAATCACATTAAATATAAACAAAATCAATTGCACCGCCACGCTCTAATTTTAAACAGCTCCTTGACACCAGTCGAATCCTCGGCCGACTCGCCTACGTCACCTGCATAACACAAGAGGGTCTGGATGGAGTCACCTCTACAGCGAAGCCAGGTTGTGTCATTGCCGTCCAGAAACGGGATCAATACATTCCTCTCAAGTTCATTCCAATAAGGCAGCTGGCAAAAACGGCCCTCGTGGCGTCAGCTGTTTGCAGCTTTATGACGCTTGTGCGTGCGAAGCAAGCCTGCTGGGCTTAGACCCTGCAGATGAAAACAGCTAGCGCCGAGAGAAGTGGGTAACTTTACACGGTTGCTTTGAGCGTCTGCTGGACAAACGGACTGATTAAAGAAAACATAATGAGTCTTTTTAATCTAAGAGAATAATATATTTAGATCTCTTAATATTAAAGGTGCTAACTTCAATATCCAGAGCATTAATATAGCAGCAAACAACTATTTGTAATGCAAAGATACAGTTGAGTGATGTCTACCTGAGCAGAGAATGAAGTCACTCTCCCTCTTTGTCTCTTCGTATGTTGTAATAAGAGCTTCTATCTGCTTTGTTGACCTTGCCGGGCCAGCCGTGTGTGCTTTTAGTGCATGTTAGTGCATGTGAGTGCACTAGCTAGCTCATGGCTGCTGCTCTGCACTGCTCTCATATGGCAGTTACAGCTGATAAAGTCGTCCCGACGGAAGCGTAGTGCCCACCCTCTGGTTCCCCTTCAGGTTAATACTGTTATCTCTGTGAGCACTTTCGCGGTTCTTTGCTGTAGTGCCACCGGCTCGCCGTCGCCATGTTGAGAGCTGTTGAGAGGCAATAGAAATGCTCCCAATCCCGTATTTAGCACCTTTAAAGCCAGAGTTGGTAATCTTCTTCAAAAACATTTTTTGTTGAATATGTTGAAATTCTCATTACATCCCGACAACAATCAGTGTGGCTGTCGCAGGACTGTAATAAACCCGTCAAAACATTTCATTTGCTTGATCGCACTTGACAGCTGTGAGTACTAACAATAGCCATGTTTGTTATTTACGTTCATTATGATAATTTTGGGGGAGTGGCTTTGGAGGGAGGCCTGAAGGGACAGACTGTCAGTGTTGCCGGCTTGGCGACTTTAGATTTAGGGACTTTTGGAGCTAGTGCTGTTGGCTACTTTCATTGGTAAAAAGTTGGCAACACTGGCTCGGTTTTGCGGTTGGATAATTTTTTTTAAATCTAGTGTAGACTTGCTAGTTTCTTAAGATTAGTAGCATATTTTTGACACAGAAGAAAGTAGGGCTGCAACTAAAAATTATTTTCATTGTCGATTCATCCGTTGATTAATCGATTAGTTGTTTGGTCTATAAAATGTCAGCTCGATCATGGTTTGAGAAAATATTCACATTTAAGAAGCTGGAATCAGAGAATTTTGACTTTTTTTTCTTAAAAAATTACTCAAACCAACTAAACGATTATCAAAATAGTTGGCGATTAACTTAATAGTTGACAACTAATTGATTAATTGTTCCAGCTCTAGAAGCAACAGCTAGCTTGTTTAAAGAGAAAACGCATTTAGGAACATGCACGTACATTTATTTTGTATGTGTAGGTACACTGATCTATGAAATAACAGTGGTGACAACTCGTGCATTTAAGTCAGTCTTACCATAAACGTGTGAGAGAAGGAAAAAATTGTGTGTTCATTAAATTCGTGTCACGGAGCTGCCGGTTGGGCTCGTACCGACTTCAACGTCTCAGAACACCCACAGGGCACTAGTAACTCTTCAATTACCAGCTTCACTCTGAGGAACGGTTAACTTAGGTACAAAACTTTCTGTTTCAAATGACTTATCGCGTGTTTGATAAGGAAATTATCCTCTTTGCTCGTCCCAATCCCACGACAAAAGAGGCTGTTTCTGTATAAATTATCTCCACGGACGAGAGGATCGTCAAAATACTTCGAGAGTCGGTGGTGTATCCTGTGAAACAATAATCATCTGAGCATGATTTCAGCTGCTGAAAAAATTATTTCAATGCATAATTTAAACAGCTACTGACTACACACACACACACAAAACAGATCATGCTTATATTGAAAAGTGAGGGAGGAAAAAAAAAAATGTCCAGTGGATTTTAAACTGCAGGAGTTGCAGCCTGTTTACACAGTGCTGATGAATATAATACTAAAAAACAAACATTTATGTAAAGCAGCCTCTGTTGGCAGTAAATCTCATTTTGAAGAGAGGCTTGGTATTCAAGACTTGGCTCCGCTAAGATCCAGGGATGACTTTCATTTAGTCTCACCTCTCCATCCAACCGGGGTCACCCCTGTTGGTATAGCAAGCACAGCAGTCACATTGCTCCACCATGCGCGCAGATTGCTTACTAGAACCGCCTGGAACCTTTCATATTTCCCAGTCAGCATTTTTACAGGATAATTTTGGCAGCCTTTAAGGATATCGCTGCCTTAATAGAGGATAAAAATAAAACGGGTGGTGGAAGGGCTATATCAGGCCGGTATAATCTTGTATTCTATACTGTGTGGAGCTAAACATCTGGCTTTGGCTCCGTTCAATGAGATTAAACTTCTCCCCGGTTGATTCCAAAAGACCATTTGTCCTATTTTTAAAACTAGAAAGAGCGTTTTGAGCCAAGTAAATCTAAGAAGGCCAGTTATAAATTGATTAAAATACTATGGTGTAAATGGCATTATAGAGCAGCTTTTATAAGAAAGTCTTTGGTCTATATCCCATTGAGCGATTCTGGTCAGCAGATTTCTATAGATAGATTGTATTTGTACATGTGCGCACGCCTCGGTGTGTGTGTGCATACATATACAAGCATCGCGTGTGTGTGTGTGTGTGTGTGTGTGTGTGTGTGTGTGTGTGTGTGTGTGTGTGTGTGTGTGTGTGTGTGTGTGTGCTGTATGAGCGTATTGGTGCGGCTCTGTGTAGTTACAGCAGTGACTGACTTCTGTATAAGAAAGCTTGTCAAAATGTCTCAAAGAAGGAAACAGCTTAATTCAATCAGCGCTGCCGCTTTCAAGACCACAAGGGAGCCGGCTAATGGTGTTAGAAACTTGAAAAGTTGGGAAAAAAAATAAGCTTGAGGAAGTTCTCACTACCTGGGAAAGAAGTGTGTTCCTTGAGGCTTTCCTATACTGTATGATAGTAAAAGCTCCACTCTTCCGGGCCTTGTTGCTTCTCTGTGAGCTCAAATGCTGGATTTTAGTTTGTGCTCCTCCCATGAGGGGCAAAGCTTTTGCAGAAGTTAGAGGAGGGTTATATGAAGTTCAGTGGAAATGTTTTTTCTCCAGCACTCAGCCAACTTTTTAATAAAAGACAAGTATGTGGATCGAGATGTTCTGCAGGAGCATGTTTGGAGGTGAGAGGATGGGGAGTTGGAGAATATACAGGTTTAGTTAAATGTAAAAAAAAAAAATCTTCTAAATAGGCATCCTGTGGGCATTCCCTTTCAGAATTACTAGAAGGAGACAAATGTTATGCCAGAATCTGGAGAAAACATGACAGCGTGTGTCTACGGCTGCGCCGCGCAGTGAAAAACTGTGGGTCTACAAGGCGTGCACCTCGTTTGTTTTATGCGCCCTTCCCCCTTCTCCGACATTCACCCCCATTAATTCCATGATTGTGTCTTCCTCTCATTTTCTCCCTCGTTATGCATTTAATGTTTCCAATTTGCCGTCATCACAGAAAAACGCCACAAGAAGCTATAAATTCTTTTCTAATTCCAAATAATTAGGATTACACGGACCAGTGGTTTTCAATCAGCGAGATCATCTCAATGATAGATGGTAGGATAACTGGTCATTGCCGAGACATAAATATTGTGTCGTTCAATTAATCTGGTCTAATGAGGTGTCAAAGCTGCCACTCATCCATCAAATACAATTAGGAATAAACACATATGCATGGAGATGGGTAATTAATAATTAGCAAAGCAAAGAAAACAGTATTGGTTTCAGCAGCCACATTCACAGAGCAATTTACCACAGCTCTTTCTTCATTCGATTTTTCAAGTGAGTGAGACAATGCCACATCAAAGGAATTTCAATCAATTTTTCACCCGTTTTTCGTGTCTGATATTTGCCACGCTCGCTGATTCTGCCAAGACACGTGTCACTTTAAAAAAAAGCGTTAAAGAGGCAGCTCCGAATCACATTAAATGACAGTTTAACCTTAAAAAGAAAAGCCCTAATCTAGGTGCCTTTCATCCAGATGAACTGCAGCTAGAACTGGAAACAAAGAGTGCTCCCTAAAACGTGATGGATCGAGTTCTTTTCTGGACCAAGAAAGAGGAAAACATTTATTCTAAATCTTGGGAATTGGGGACTGTCATCAACAGTTTGTCTTCATCTCTCTCTAAAGCCCACAAGGCTCATTGTCCTAAAAAAGACATTTCATACCGAGCGTTCATTGTCTTCCATTTTCAGAAGGCAGTCAAGCATCCTGACAGAATTAAAGTGCAGTGCTGGGATGAGACCTCTGGTATGAAAATAATCATTTATCCTGCCAAGCTCAAAACATAATGTTCCAGCTGTCAAAAGCTTTCATCAGAGTCTGTCACACAAAGGTAGAAATATTTGAGACCCACTCGTATCAACTCTCAGCCAAAGGTCCTGCTTATTAAAGCCCTCCGAGGCACCAAGTTGACACCTGTCAAACAGGAGCAGTGGGGCAGTTTGCCTTTGGCACGGTAAAAAAAATTACAAGGCTTTACCTGCAGAGTTTTGGTCATGTTTGTAAAAACCTGAGGAACACTTATGGTACTTATGGCATATTCAATAACAACGACAACTAATTAACAACAGCAAATACGTTTTGCAGGAAACGTAATGCTGACCGGATTACGTTTTCTATTAAAGTTACTACAAGAAACTTTTACCTGGTTATGAAACAGTCTCAATTTAGTACTGATGCCTCTATATCACCACGCTGCTGGAGGCCCAGGCCGTATTGCTGGGCCCGCTGGAGGGAAGGGAGGCACGGGAGAACCAGAACCTGGACTGCGCGGGGCACACTGTCAGACCCTGCTGCAGTAAAATGAGAGGTTTTCTAAAGGGACTCTGGTGCTCGGAAACACTACCGCTTTTGTCCACAGGGACCGCCAAAATGTACACAAAATTAAAGTTCCTCATAGTAGCTTTAAAGGGGCTAAATATGGGATTGGGAGCATTTCTATCGCCTCTCAACAGAGAAAGTGACTTTATTCTCTGCTCACATAGACATTACTCCTCTATATATTTACACGGCAAATAGTTGTTTGCTGCTATATTAATGCTTTGGATATCGAATTTAGCACCTAATGAGGATGAGGAAATGTTGTTAGATGACGCATCTGGCAAGTCGCAAAAATGTTCATATTGAACGCATCAGTAAAATGTTCAAAGACAACATATTTCATTTGTTACCCACAAAAATATCCACTCGTAGTGATATAGTGTATTTTAAATGCAGGACTTTTACTCGTAATGGAGTATTCTTACAGGATCTGAGTACTTCCCTCACCACTGAGCTACCTACATAATGTTAGTACGTGGACCCTGAGTTGAGATTATTTTGCCACGTTAGTCACTTTAGCTCGGCCCGTTTGAAGCAAATGAGAAGAGTACAGATAATTTATGGTTTTATACATAACATTACTAACATTATCATGTTTATTCCAGTGATACAGCATAGAACCTCTACAGTGTCCAATGCTTCCTCGTTAAAAAGTCAACGTACAGTGTGGCCCTGCAGTACAGTGTGGCCCTGCAGTACAATGCCCCGGCTGATGATGGTAGAGACACGTGATGCAACAGAAGTCAGCGGTGTTGTCTTCCTGATGTAAGAGTCTACATAACAGGCCAGAGACACCGAGACACCCTGACGGTTCAGTTCAGCAGCAGCAGCAGCAGCAAAGAGGCAATTACCCAGAGGCATCGGGGCGAATGACAGGAGGAAAATCAATACATAATTTCAGCATTTCAGAGGGTGTTTCCTTCAACTGAGTCAATGTCTCAATTTACCGGTGTGAGAGGTAGTTGTTGTTTTTTTGAGTTAATCTCCTTTTGTATTTCATATTGTAAATAAATACTGATTTATAAATCAAATAAAATTTACATGTTGTGGGTTATATAAGACAGCTTCAAGTGGATGAATGCAAATGCAGCTGGATTATGAATCCGCTGAATGTGAGGTCTGGCATTAATAACAATTGACAGCGTCGTACTGCCAAGAATTTTGAGTCTGAAAAAGCTGATTCTAAATTCACAAAAAAAAAAAGGTTATGCAGACACCTCCGTGCATCCTGTGAGTGGCATATTTGGGAGGAACTCACTTCACCTGACCCGGGGGTTAAGCGTCTGAGAGGAATTTCATCTCGTCCTAATGGCACAGGAGTGTGGTGTAAGTTCACGCAAAGTTTACAGCTACCACACAGCGACCGTTTAGTACCCTGTCACACTCCGTTATGGAGGCGGGCAGACGGGCAACCCCTGCCTACCCCGGCACCAAGATGCCATGGCTAAGTGACAGCAGCCAGACACAAAAAATGAAACAAATCAATAGTGGCGTCTCTTATGGAGAAGACCAAACCACAGCACAACATGATAATGACCAGAAATCCACTCAAGCGTTGAGGCTACCCCCAGAGAGACGCTTCTTTAAATGAATGTAGGTTAGTGTGATTGACTAATCGCCTACTAAATTAGAAAAGACAATATCATACGGCTTTGTGCTGCTTCTGAGAGCTTCGTCTGCTCCGACTCACAGGAGGCACCTATTGCCCATGATGATTGTTAAACATAATGGCACACCTTCTTCCATAACCTGGCAATTATACCGCCTGCAAAAAAACTTCAGGCACTATCTCCTTACAAAATAGTAAAAGACCCATTTTTAGGATTAGATATAGCTAACTTTTATGTCGTGGATTTGAATATGAAAAGGAGACTGGTGGGGGAGCGCAGGGGAGCCCAAGGGACCCAAACACAGACTTCCTCTAAAATGTTAATCGTTTGGCTAATTGAAGGTATGTTCTTTGTCGGCTCTGCGTTTTGGAGGGTCCCTTCTATGGACCGAGCGAGCACAAGGTAGCAGGGCTTTCAGATGTTATTGTATTTGACTGCCGCTGCACCGGGGTGCCAGTGGATTTAGGTGCTTTTAAGATAAGTTACGGGGACACGCACGCTCGCCCGCGGACGTGCGCGGAGACACACGCAAACCCGCATGTATACTCACCCACCCACACCCACACCCACACCCACACACACACACTAACACATGTACATGCCATCTATTTGCATTTCAAAAGAGCATAATTGCCCAGGGCGGTGGCAGGGGGAGTGTGGCCTCAGGATTCCCCGAGAGCGCCTGTGAAGTTAACGAATCACGAGTCTAGACTCAACCGAAGCTCCTCTTTCATACAACCATATTCACACCAACATCCTCCTGAGTAATAGAGCAGGTAAGAGTAGTCACACACCGTTACACTGATAACCCATTTACTGCGAAAAACGCCTAAAATGATCCTTTTTGTAAAAAAAAGGATTTTCCCTTTCCCCTTGTTCAAGAATAGTTTTTAATTGTTTAAAAATGTTGAGCTCAGTCATTAGCCATTTTACACGAATTATGTATCTATGATAGATTCACAAAACAATTGGGATAAATCAGTCGTTTTCATGCACTGCAGCCCACATTTACATGCAGTTGATCGGTGACCAGATATCAGATTTCTCCTCAATATTTTTAAAACAAAGCTAATTTGACTTATTAGATATCGATGACAAATTTGTATGAATTCTGAATTGTAGATATAACATTCGGCCATAGAAACCGACTTATTTAGCTCCAGTTTTGGTCAGACATGTTTTGTACTTATTCTGGATACATCATATCCAGATATACTGTAAGTAATGGTCTATCTTTTCATCCTTCCACACTGCCGTCGCAGCGATACTTTCCCTGCTCTGTGTCTTTGTCACAGACTTTGTAAAAACCCTTTTGGAAACTATGTTAAGTGTATGACCAAGAAATTAATTTACTCGATCAAAACTCTGTTAACCAGGTTTCTCTTAATCCTCAGAGACAGAAAGCTACTGGATGCAGGACGCTTCTTGTTAACGGAAGTGCAACAGGTCAAGCAGCTAAATCAACTTCTGAACAAGAGCTATTTTGGGCGGCGGAGGAAACCGTTTAACTAATCAGGAGCTACGGTGTGCGATTCTGCAGATCCAGCAGTTTGTTGTAAGACGTTGCATTAAAATGTAATTAGCACATCATCATCCATCTTTTCATATTATGGTTTAGTTTTTATTTGTTGACGAAAAATTGTATACATTTTGTCATATTTCTTGTTTATCAGGGCCCGAGCACCGCGAACGCAAAATTAGAAAGAAGTAGCCCTCGGGCTACGTTTCACCGACATGTATGAAATTTGGTAGGCAGATGTAACATGTGGAGACGTACAAAAAAGCCTCTTGGAGGTATACCGCAAACCAAACAATAAGTCAGCCATTTTGAATTTCATGTGCCATTTTAGGCCATTTTTAGCCTTTTACAGGCGCTGTAGTTGAACAAACTACTACTACAAAGAGATTAAATCAGAACTACATCAATCTAAAGACCTTTGTGATGAAAATGTATCACAATCTTGAGTTTTCATGAAACGAAGTTGCCGTGGCTAGGCGGTGAAAAAGCGCCATTCGCCACAAAACAGGAAGTTGTTGTAACTTGAGCGTACATTCTCCAATCTCCTCCAAATTTCACATGCTGGATAACAGTCCAGGCCTGAAGACATCTACATGCCAATATTGTCTCACAGTCATAACGCCACCTACTGGCAACGGGATGTCTGCGTTATGTGACAAACATCATCCGATTTATGTGAAATTTACATTGTGTGGTCTACACTTCATATGGAGCAACATAATGCATGTTTAGCGTGTGGTTTCTAATGCCACATAGTGGACACGGGAAGTGGGGAAAATTGCAATACGTTATTTCCACGCAGGAAATACCGCCTAATACCGTCTAATTCGTGCGTGCAGTGTCCGATGGCCACAGAAATGCGCGGCCGCGTCAATCGGTATCCCGCCAGTACCTGTGACGTATGTGAAGGTGTGAGGGCCCGATCATCGCTGCTAGCGGCTTTAATTTAGTTTTTTTTGGTCATCAAAAATAGCTTGTCAACGAATATTTTTAATCATAGTTTCCGTGGATGAAATGAACACACATAGCAACTGGCTAAGACAACACATAACTGCAAAAAAAAAAACCCCAATCATCTACTTGTGTGCATAAACACTGCAGGTAGAGATGACCAGAAACAGACAGCGTGCTTAGCTTTGTATAAATGTATAGAGATGTTTCTAATACATCAGATTGTAGCCAGATAGACACACGGCAGTCCAGTGGGGACGGTCAGGGAATGAAGCTGAGTCTGGTGCTACATGGACTACACTCAACTGAGAGGTAAGCTGCCTCGTTGCCGGAAAGACTGATGGCCTGGCAGAAGTGTTATTTGTCTTGTATTGCTGGGTGAGCCCTCACGTCCACTCAGGAAGAGATGAAAGAGGGACGGACGGTCTGTCTGGGAGAAGTGCTAGCAATGTGGTGGAGGACAATCTGTCACCAGCAGTCATCACTTAACCGAGCCCAGAGCTGCACCACTCACTCAATGAGAACCCCACCAGACTTAAATGGGAGCGCTGGGCAGAGCCAGAAAGAGACATGATTAAAAATATGCATGAAATGAAATGAAATGCAAATCCTTCACCCTTTTACTTTAGTATTGAGCTCAAAAATCTGAACGTGGGACACAATTTGACAAAAAAAGGAACCACTAGCGTACAAAATTAGAACAACAACAACAACAACAAGGAATATTCAAGATGATTAACTACATTTGACTCTTATTCTACCTTGTTCACAAATAGTTACAAGTTTTTCATCCCATGTAAACAGCCGCAAAATAACACACAAACACACTTTAGTATCTAATAGGAGCTGGCATCGCACATGGAGGTGAAGGACGTGCGGAGGGGCCGCCCTGTCTCATGACACAATAAATGACTGTGATCCAGGTTCCAGCAAAAACAAGGACTGCTTTTCAATTCCACCTCTTTTACCCGGATGAATGATGAACCCTAGGTAAGAGGTGCAGTGTTGTGGTATTAATATACATCAGGGGCCAGAGCGCCACACTAAATCAGGAGCCCCGGTGCATTTGTTATTCTAATGACAAGCAATAGCCACGATCGGGCATGTGTGGAGTCGGGAGATCCTAAAGTGTGAGAGGACTAAACTAAAAAAAGACTAAAAGTAGAGACAAGGAAAGGCTTAAAGAGGAATGACTTGGGAGACTGATACTTCAACCCGATCTCAAGGGAAGGCGAATAAATGGCACGACATTAAAAGGACATTCCACGTGCCGTGAAGACGCATTTTAGGCTTTTTGCATGTCATTTGTACGCCACCCAACAAAACTACGGTAATGTCGGCAGTTGGGTTTAGGCAACAAAACCACTTAGTTAGGTTAGGGAAAAACGTCATGGTTGGGCTTAAAATAAGAACGTAAACTACGTACGGAAACAACGTAACGGAAGCATGAAAAACATGTCACAAATGTCAGCAAAGAACATGTGACAAACGTCACTAATGTAACTTACAAAACAAAACACTGGTCTCAAACACCGGTCTCCTGGTTAAAAGTCCTGTGTTTGTTGGACCCATCACCTCCCGCCCATCATAAGCAGCCTTTCCCGATTTGTTATTCTTATTCTAGCTCTGACTTTAGCATATTTACACGGATGCGTTTACATTGCAGTGACACGCCAAAAGCAAGAAAGGCGCTCTTATTGCACGCTAAATGCCATGCGCATTATCATGTCAATCATACGCCTTTTTGTGCAAACAGGTTGGCTATTTTAGTAATTGCCATGTGATGTTTGATGTGTTTAAGAGGGGCTTTCTACTTTGAAGGACCAGTGTGTAGGATCTGGCGGTATCTAGCGGTGAGGTGAGGAGATTACAACCAAATGAAGCCTCTCACCGTGTGCTAAGCGTGTTGGAGACGCGAAAAACGCGAATGGCCCTCTCTAGAGCCAGATGTTGTAAGAGGTAGGTCATTTGGAGCAGAGCCAGTGCGTAGAGTGTGTGTGTACATGGGAAGTGAGTGGTGAAGCAAGAGACAGAGAGCGGCGGTGACGGGAGCGAGTAACGTTCTGTGCTACTGTAGTGCTACTCATTCTGAGGCAACGAAAACACAACAATTCTTATTTTCAGGTGATTATTACACTAAAGAAAACATGGTTATTTATATTATATTCCATTCCTGCCAATAGATCGCCCTAAATGTTAAACACTGTTCCTTTAAGTATTAACACAGTCAACTAAAAACGGAAAGGATGACAGATATATACCATCCTGGAGTACAATGTTACACTAATCTACACAAATATCACACAAAAGCAATCTCTTTGAGTGCTAAAATTTAAAAACATAACCCAGATAAAGCCACATTTCAATCAATGCGAGCCACTTTTTAAAATCACATTAAAGGCTCTCTACTTCAAATCACTTTTATTCATCTCCGAGGTGTTTTAACCAACAGCTGCTCGTCTGACCCGACGGATCGTAAATCAGCTTTCAGGAGAAGATCGAGTGAAAAGGAGAAGAGAAGACGGACGATTCTGGTGAACTCTCCGGACTGAATAATCAATACTGACAAAAATAAATGGCTGGACTATTTATCACAGTCTGTGGTCAGCGCTATAGCAGGATTCCTGTAATGTATATTTCATACACTTTTATACTCATTGATTACCTGCCCTGTAGTTTGTAAATTACGTGTATATTGATCTGCTCATCATGCAGTTGTGGCTTTTACTGTCGGCCATTTGTGCCACTGATAAAGAGATCAGGATTGAACTCTGTATTATAAATCTTGAGCCATTTTCTGCCAATATCACAAGGTATTATCAGATATTTAAACACTATTTAGAAAGTAACATGTTAGTGTTTTGTGTAGATTATTATTAACATCACCATATTATTAGATTAATCAAGAAAAAAAAATCAGATTTGTCTCGTGAGAAGCATTAAAAGAGGTTGACAGATTGCAGGATACAATTATTTATAAGAAAAAGTGATTAAAGTCAAGATTGTTGCTTGTGATGATGAAGATAGGCTTTATCGTACCACTGTTTGAATATTGGTTGTTTTAACTGACTTAAAATTAGGGCTGCGACTAACGATTATTTTCATTGTCAATTAATCTGTCGATTATTTTCTCGATTAATCGATTAGTTGTTTGGTCTATAAAATGTCAGAAAATGGTGAAAAATGTCGATCAGTGTTTCTCAAAGCCCAAGAAGACGTCCTCAAATGTCTTGTTTTGTGCACAACTCAAAGATATTCATTTTACTTTCATAGAGGAGTAAAGAAACCAGAAAATATTCACATTTAAGAAGCTGAAATCAGAGTATTTTTACTGTTTTTTCTTTAAAAAAATTACTCAAACCAATTAATTGATTATGAAAATAGTTGACGATTAATTTAATAGTTGACAACTAATCACACTCTGAGAGACAAAAAAAGGGCACTTTCTGCAGCATCACAAGGTGATTCCTGCTCCTGAAGTCAAAAATATTGATTAAAGGTGATAAATCAAACACGAAGGCGAGAAATACCAGTGAGAACTACCATTTATTCTCATTATCTGAGCGTATGCGTATATATTCCACAGGGAGACTGAAGTCAAAAGATGACCAGGAGTGTCCCCGTGAGTCCGAACAGCGACAGAGAGTTGGGGTGGGAGGGGAAGGAGGCACGCTTTGGATCGATGGCGCCAGATCAATGATCAATAGGCCGCTCTCACCAATACACTTCCTGCTGACGCTCGGAGCTCTGGTTACACAGATGAAAATGGGTGGGCAGGGCCGGAGTGTGATGATGATTTATGTTAGCGGGGCAGATGTTTCATTTTGGAGAGAGACTGTCTGATAGAGATGCCTGAATGTCACCGCCTGGACACTGAGTGAGTATTTTTACGTTCATACCAACGGACTGGTGCTGGTCTGCAGGGGACGATAAGACCTGCTGGTACAAATCAAGACTTACAGGAAGTGGAACGAACTCTTTTAAAGTGAGAGACTCCATTGTGACTGTATAAGTAAAAGTACTGTTTACTGGACGCCCAAATGAAATATAGGAAATTCATTTGTCATCCAGAATCCAACACAATTCATCACTTTAGCGTAGAGTCGGGCACCAGAGAGGTTGAATATCTGACAAGGATGAAGAAAGTAATGGCAAGTAATTTTTTATATTTAAGCCGTTTAAGTGTGCTGTTTGCAGGCCAACATCTCTTCTCCACAGACACTCAGCGGGGAGGACGCACTAACTGAAGGGGGAAGATGGCAAAAAAGATCAAAATCAATATCAAACTGGCCGTGCAACCAAGAACAAGGCAATAGATCATTTCCCTGCAGCAACATGGATGCTATTTTATCATTATAGATTACAAATATACGGTAGTATCTTCATCACAGTTTATGTTATATGTCTCCACTGTAGAGGTTTTTTTCTTGGAAGAATTGAAAATGTGGCTGTATTGTTTAGGAGTGGGGGAAAAAAGTCCATATAGCATAGTTTCGCGATATTTTGCGTGGCAGTATTGTATCGATAGACGGACGTCAAGTATCGATCTTTTATTATATAAACTATTAATCTCTTAATCTTAATACGGCCCGCTAGCAAGCCCGGCTGCTATCATGTCTTTCAGAGGTTGTAGCGGGTTTTAAAGCTGACCTCTGACCTCAAGATATGTAAATGAAAACTCTGAGATGAACCGAGTGAAAACTGTATCTTATTAGATAAAATACATGTTGACAAACTGCATAATTTGCAGTTGAAAAAAAGGTAATAAATCGCAATATATCTTATCGCAATATCGCAAAATGTTTAAAATCGCAATAAGATCGTATTGTGACTTACGTGACGTGATAATATCGTATCGTAGGGCCTCGGGTGATTCCCATTCTTGTATTATACAAGATTTAAGATGAAACACATCAATCGGAAATGAACCTAAAACCAGAAACATTTCTCTTATGGAGTCATTTTATCATCTGTGAAACTCAAACAAAAGGCACATTTTTAACCTTACTAACTGGCACTAATCTCAATTTGAGTCTTAACGTTTACAGAACTGTATTAATTCTCAATGAATATCAACATTATCGTTTTTTAAAATCAACATTATCTTTTTAAAAAGTAGATGTGGATTCAATTTGATCCATTTTTGTTGTCATGAGCCGTAAGCGTATTTCACAGGGTGATCAGTGGCTAAACGAACACCGTATGCTCCAAAACCAAAAGGTCATTTCACTTTATTTCATCTCATTTTATGACAATACTTAAAGCCAGAAAGCTGCTAAGTGACTTTTCAGCTCTGCAATAAATATTCAAAAAACAAAAGCCACCTGTGTTTTGCAGCAGTGATTTTATTTGTATAAAAAAAGTGTATCCCTACAGCAAGTTCATGACACCGATTCACGCATCCAAAATGTAGCTTATGTCACCTGATGTCTCTCACAACAACAAAACACTTTGGTTCCTGGTTTACAAGGTTACAGTTACAGACTGACAGAAGCAGCGGCGACAAAACTCCCAACATTACTTTTTCCCACATCAGTGCAACCATCACACACACTCCTGTGCACGTACACGAAGGTGAACACGTACACGCAGACACACAAATGACGGCCTCGTCTCGACCTGTCAGTCACCCATGCCTCTCACAGCCAAGGTCTAGTGACAACTGTTAAATCAGAGCACGCCTTCAGCCCTGCCATGGCTAATGCTGTTAACGGCAGAGCAGCATCTCGGCTAACGCATCCCGGGTAACTCTAATTACCCCCGAATGAGTCTCGCTCCTCCTTCGGGCCCACATGGTGCCCAACTCCACGTCCTGGTGGGAGAATAGGCCGTCACTGAACAGTTTCTATTTCTTGTCAATTTCATATTTAAGTGCTAAACTCTCCTCCCGAGCTCCAGTCGACGTCTCTAAACTCTGTGCTTCTGTAACGACGATGGAGCTCAATAAAGATGCGACTCCCCCCCCCCCTCCAGATCCCACCTTAAGTTACCCCTTGCAACTGTGTCCACCCGGCTCTTAGCTGTGGTAAATTGGGTTAACGCTCACTAAGTGTCCCATCGTTAGCGTTGTTAATTGACTACTGCGTGTGATAATTAACAGGGAGCGGACTGCCTACCTCGCTAATCTTATTTAGGTCATTTGCATTTAAAATGGTTTTGGTCTCTCTGGCAAGTTGGAGAAAAAAAAAAAAAAAAAAACGCTCTTGGAAATCATGCTTGATGGGCGAGTCGGACTGAACAGCCACTTAACATAAAGGCCTGTGAAATTGGGGTTGATGCATCTTGTGTGAAATGTCCAAAAGTGTTCTATCTACACAGAAAGATACTTGTGGTTTTGATGTATAAGAGAAGAAATAAGCAACAACTTCCGGATGATTACAGCCTCAAAATAACACAAAGAAGTGATGATAGGGCTGCACAATTATGGCCACAATGATAATCACCACCAGTAGTAGACTTTCTCGTTTGTTATACCGGTTATTATTCAATAATGTTTTTATTCAACATATTTTCATTCATGGCCGCTTGATATATTACGTCACCTGCTCTGCGCATCGCTCGATGTACAACGTCACTAGCTGCTGCCGTCCGCAGACTTACAAAGGTGTTTCTGATAAGTAAAAGACAAAAGTAATCTACGACAAAATACGTTTCCTTCCAAATGGAATTGAGAATGCTATTTAGTTGTAAGGGAACGTAATTTTTAGGAGACAGGGATGGCATGACAGCTCCCCAAAAGTGAAGCCAAAACATCTCGATCGCTCCCTGGTGGGCTTAGAAGCACTTGATTTGATATGCAGCACATGAGTTTTCAATGAGTGCAGCACATCTTTTTAAATGTCAATATCGCAGTCGATCATGTTTATTTAATTGTGGGAAGCCAAAATCGTGATCGCGATTAATATTTAATGTAATTGTGCCCTATACTTGATGATCTGAAGTTCTGTAAACCTGCGGACCTGCAGGGCCGTGTTTACCAAAGGCATGCTGTCCCATAAAAGTTCATCACATCCCATTTCTCTTACTAACTAGTGTTGTGAACTCTTAATGTATGAAGGTTGATTTTGTTGTCGTGCTGTGATACCTCCAGATGAATGTTTCCTTTGTCGGAGCACCTTCTGTCCTATTTTGGCAATGACACGAGCGCTCGGTAGCTACAGGGGAGACACACGACTGAGCACTCCTCCTGATTCACAGAAGCATTAACACAGCACATTAGCTCTGCGGAGTAGTGGGAATGAAAGATGGGCTAACACCGCTGCCCCAGGCAAAGTGAAGACGTACACTAAAGCCAGCTGCCATCTATTATGGATAGCCAGTGCCGACCCCCACTGTTGGTGTTACGGGGGTGACAGTGCTGTCCTTGCCGAGGCGTTGACCTTCCTTGGTGGGGAGAGGGCGCCGGGCAGATTAAAAGTGGACTGGCTCACCGTGCAGTCCAGGCGTGCCCCTGATGTTCTGCCCAGATGGTAACCACACACACACTCTTGAACACACACACACACACACACATTCTGCTGCATCCTGGGATGGCAGATGTGGGGTACGAACACAGCCGCTCCTCAGGGCGCTCAGCCTTCAGAGTCTATACACTCTACGTCTACAGTTTTTTTTCCACACTCACAGAGCAACACGTGCACACACACACACTCACACACACACACACACACACACACACACACACACACACACACACACCACATGCAGTTCTCAGAGGTCTAACCAACCCTCACCTCCTCCACCCTCCTTCTGAGTGTTTCTCCATCACTTAATTCTGGCTGTATGTATGTGAATCATCCATCACTCACTCAATCAGTCCATTGAATTTCATTTAGTGCGGTGTTACACAGGGCATGTGATTGATTCACTGGTACCTTTTCACTGAAGCTTGAATGACACACAATGCTGGTTTGTAGACGCTCACACTCACACACACACACACACACACACACACACACACACACACACACATCGCTTGCTTATACGCTGCTGCACTGGGTCTCCTTTGCCAGGGGGGAGAGTTGGGTGCCCATGCTGCCAAAGAAGACCCCTTTGAGATTTACTCAAGGTCGCCATGTCCAGCTGGCTGAGCCAACATCTGTTCAGAATGGCCTCAAGACTGGCATGAGAGGGGCCGGTCTACGCTGCTTGACCTTGGATCAACGGCCACATTTGGAAAAAAATAAATGTTACCGCAGTTACTGCTAGCTGACGCTGTATAAAGTCCAGACATGGCAAGCATGATTTTTTTCCTCCTTTTTTAAAAAAAATGATGGATTATTATTAAATTATTGACTGTAATTGAAGCCTAGGTTTGGTAATTTGGTATGACTGAGTTGGGGAACTTAACAATGTGGGCAACCTCTGGGTCTGAAAAGCGAAGCCAATGCGGAAGTACATTCTTTCTTATAGCCAGCAGGGGGTGACTCCTCTGGGTGCAAAAAGAAGTCTGATTGTATAGAAGTCTATGAGAAAATGACCCTACTTCTCACTTGATTTATTACCTCAGTAAACATTGTAAACATTAGTTTATGGTCTCAAAAACACAGATAATCCAAGTAATTGTTTCTGTAATATCTTTCAAGGCTTGATAACGATAATACGTAGCTTCGAATAGAAAGTAAGAGGTTTTATTATAAAGCCATTATTAAAAAATATAGTGATTTTTTTTTTTTTTTTTAAATCAACGGCTCAACATTTAAAAAAATTACAACATTTTCCACAACTAAAATGTTTCTAATTCTGCTGCCAAATACTACAGATTTTTCAGAGAATCTCTGGATTAAACCTAATATTTCCTGCATCATCATCACCTGTGCATTTGAGTTTCATCTCTCGTCACGCTTCACGATGACAGCAAGTTTCTGAAAGGCAAACAGCATTTATTCATCGCTGCATCAGTAAGTGTAGTGTTAGTGGACAGAAAAATGATTGACCGCTACCAACACTTGTCCGTGTTTTAATTTTTCATGGAGGTTGTTCTCTGCCAGCAAGGCTATCGATTTTCCTATCAAATACGAAAACAGGCATTGTGGAGAGGCCGCAGAGGTCAGTGTGAATTAGAGCAGAGGTGTGTGTGTGTGTTTGTGTGTGTGTCTGTGTGTGTGTGTCCTCCTCCTCCTCCCCTACATCCTCATTGTCACTCCCCAAAGGCCTCTCTGTTAAATTGGCTGACAGATAATAAGATCATACAGGAGAGTACAGACACAGAGACCTTTGTCCCACAATCCAACAGCCTTACTTCTGGTAAAGCTGCATCATATTTTCAGTGAAACTTCTCTGAGATTAAGTGTTTGTCTTATTTAACGTGTGTGTGGACATGAGAAGAAGAAGAAGAAGTGTTTGTCTTTTGAACTATAGCAAAAGAACTCACTCTGGTAAAAACCTGTATTGGCAAAAATCTGGCGATACGATACGTATCATGATACCGGGGTTACAATTCAATATATTGCGATATACTGCGATACTGTAAGCAAGGCGATATGTTGTGATTTTTTAAAATCCAAATTTAGGAAAACTGCCATAGTATAAAGAATACACCGTATATGCACGTTAGAGGATGTGGGCAAAACTCTAGTTTCATTTATTTAAATAAAGACTAAATATAACAGTTAAGTTTGGACTTTGTTGTTATTTGATAACTACTAATAAATAAAACAATTTGTATGGTAAAAATTGACTTTGGTCAAGTAGATTTCTGACCCACTTGCCCGATACAAAAACATTAACGTTGAACACTGGAATGTGTAACACAGTCTATTCAACTCCATTCATTTACAAATAATGCTGGCAGCAGTGTTGTTTGCCAACCATCATTAAGGCTAAAAGGACCATTTTCTATTGTTTTGGCACCGTCTTAAGTGTGGACAGCAAGTGTTAGAATGAGCAATCTGAAAATGCTAGTGCAGAAAAAAAAAAAGCCATTTGACATGTCAACAGCATTTTCAAATTTGTCTGCGTTAGTCAAACTCTAACAGTAGCTCATCCGTTTGTGCTCCCGGTACGCTACCTGCTCTTTCTCATTATCTCTAAATCTCTTTGCTAAAATCCCAAATGGGCCAATTCTATTCAACTGCTATCTGCTTTACATTTATCTATAGTATTCATATTGAGATGTGCAGCTCTCCTCTCCCCCCCCCCACACAACACCCCTCAATACATCCCCATAGCGTGTCCTCGGGCCTTCTGCCCCAAGGGCTCATGGGATACGAATACTCCCTGGGGCTGCTGTTTTCACAGCCTGTGAGAGAAGCACGAGAGAGAGAGAGAGAGAAGGAGAGAGAGAACAGGAGAGCGGCGGCAGCAGCAGCATTTCTCTGTTTGCTTGATGTCACTATAATGGAAATATGCATAAGTGAGAAAAGGCATAGTGGGCCTTTGGGGCCCATGAAGTACAAATATTTTAATAACAAACACTTTCAGTGTTTGCCTCCTGTACCGGCACCTGGGTATTATTTCACATTGAATGCAGTCAGTCAGTGCAGAATTCTGTATGCATAAAGATATAGATGTTTTCTTCTTTTACTGGAAGTGATTTTCATGCTGTGGAAAGTTTTCCTGGTGATATGTCCTTTGGAGAACTGTCATTAATCAAAAGTCAAAGTCACCTCAGATCTCGCATTAGAATAGACCAGTTTAGCTACGGCTGAAATTGCAGCTGACCCCTCGTGCCCTGAGCACTTATTCAAAATCAGCAACACGGCCATAGGGGGCTAAAACAACTAAATTGAGTGAGGTTGCAAGAAGCTAGTAAGACTACTGAGGGAAAATACCCAATAAAGCAATGCCAACTGGCAATCTCAAGGGTTTCCTTGAGCTCTCTAATGTCCTGATGGGTGACTTATTGCTTTGTATGCGCTATAAATGTAAATGACAAAGGTTATACTGTAGAGAATAACAAAAAAAACGTACGAAAATGGTGGCGTTCATGCCAAAATAGTAACCTATGTCCAGTGCAAAGGTGCCTGTGGTCAAAAATACAGCAGCTTCACAAGGGGAGGCATTGAAACAACAAACCAAACTAGATATTACAGATAAAATTACAAAACTTTGCCACATACATTAATTGTTAATAGGGGAGGGAATCACCAGATGCCCCACGATACGATATTATCAGGATACTTAAGTCACGATACGATCTTATTGTGATTTTAAACATTTTGCAATATGTTCTTATCAAGTATTGCGATAAGATAAATTGCGATATATTGCGATTTATTACCTGCAAATTAAGCAGTTTGGAAACATTTGTTTTATCTAATAAGACAGGATAAGGATAAAGGATAAGAGTTTTCATTCACATATCTTGAGGTCAGAGGTCAAGGGACCCCTTTGAAAATGGCCACGCCAGTTTTTCCTCACCAAAATTTAGCTTTATTTTGGAGTGTTATTGAACGTTCTTTTTGATTCCTTAGGTTTTCTAGTTTCATATGTTTCAGTATCTTCACTCTGGCTTTAAAACTGAGCTTGATACAACATCTGAAAGACAGAATAGCGACCCCGTTGGATTGTTAAGAGCTTAATGGTTGTGTATCGATACATTACCACGCAAAATATTGCGTTACTAGAAATTTTAAATATATATCATAATATATCATTATTTGTATTAGAGATACAAGAAACTTATTTTCTAAAGCCACAGTGTCTACATATTATATGGAACATATGTGATGTTGCTTTTATAAATAGCAGATGAGACAGAAAACCAGACACATATACAGTTTATATATATGGGGAGAAACAGCTTCAACGAACCAACTGCATCTAGTATCTGCGAGTATTTGCAGTCTTTTTAAATTGATTTGCATTTCATTTTTTGTTTTTATTGTCTTGAATCTTCTGCAAAAATGCAAAATCTTACCAAGTATATTTGTCTATTTACTAGTCAAAATATCTCATAACACTTAATATAAGACACAATCACCTAACCAGTAATATTTCAGTGACTTGTTTTTAGACATTGCATCTTGAATATCTTGTTAAGTGAAAAAATACTACTTTTGAGCATTACAGGCTTATTGTGACACACAGCTCTTCCTAATACTAGTGAAATATAGCTCAAAATGAGTTTTTCCAGCTAATTTCAAGATCTCCTTTTTATCTTGAAAGGGCTAAATATTACATTTTATTTCAAAAAATCTTACCAAGAGAATTTTCACTTGTTCCATTGGCAGATGTGTTTACTAATTACAAATATTTTTAGAGTGACTTTTTTTCCAGTTGTTATTCTTGCATAGAAATGTTCTCACTCTCAACAGCTGAAACGAACACAATCACAGACAATTAAAGGGCTCAACATTAGCGGACATGTGTGTATTCAGTGTATTCGAGACCGGTAAAAAAAGGAAAGACAGAAAACGGCTCGGCTGAACAAGTTAGACTCCCTTCTCGGATTTTCATAATGAGCTGTCAGTCATTTCTCAGTGCCCAACAACTTTCATCTGCCCTGATTCCTCCCAACCTCCCCCATTTATCACTCCTTTCTCTCTTCTGCGACGCACTCCTCCGACGCCCCGTGTCGTTTATCACGTCCGGTGGAATAGAGTTTCTCCAGCTGTCAATTTAGGAAATGGAGTGACGAGCGAGACCCCTGGGACCCCGCACTAATCTCAGGCTGCAATGTTACGGAAAATGATGTACATCTCCGGTAGCCGGTCGCACTCGCCTCCGACGGAGCACGTGTGTACATCAATTACCTGTCCTCGCCCCAAAATTCATCCAGTCAGTAAACAAACAACTAATCAAACAGCTGCAGGAGGGCAAAAGTCAACTCAACTCATTCATCTCCTTTACTCTTGTGGCAACGAGGTCACACATGGTTGCACTGTTACCAGCTCTTAAAAAATGTATCCTAAAATTATACCAAGGGTGGAAAAATCTACTCAACTCTGCTCTACTTTACTCAACTGCTCTTTCACCTCAGTGGCGTTCGATAAACTACTACCTGCCCCGGGGTTTTAAAGGTCAGTGCTGCTGCTGCTGCTGCTGCTGCTGCTGCTGCTGCTGCTGCTGCCAGAGCCTGCGGTGAAAAATGCCAGTGTCACACAGTTATGCGTCCCACGGGGAACAGATATCATAGTCGGTTACATGACAGGTGTGGCGGATGAGCAGTGAGTGAGACCTCGGCTCATCACTCTGCTGACCGGTTAAGACGGCAGCAGACAGTACGCGACGCATGCGGCGCACAAACACCTCAGGCCCACTGATATTAGAAATCATGTCTTGTTATGTTGGAAAATTTGAGGAGGAGGTCTGGGGATAATGACCAGGTTTGTCTTTTTATTATCTGCAAACTATTCATGGGTTTATTTTATGCATTTTAATACGATGCACTAGTTTGTCTTAGAGCTGCAACAATAACTCGATTGATCCAATAGTTGTCAACTATTTTGAGGTAAAAAAAAAGTCTAAATTCTCTGATTCTAGCTTCTTAAATGTGAATATTTTCTGGTTTCTTTACTCCTTTATGACAGTAAACCGAATATCTTTGAGTTGTGGACAAAACAAGACATTTGAGGACGTCCGCTTGAGCTTTGGGAAACACTGATCGAAATTTTTCTCCATTGTCTGATATTTTATAGACCAAACAACTAATCAATTAATTTTTTTATTAAAAACACAGACACCATGAAGCTATCATTTGTCAAATAAACTCTAAACTGAGTGTTGGTTTGGTGGATCTAAAGCAGGGTTTTTTTAAAGTCGGACTCCCCCGTGTCTCCTGTCCCCCAAAACTTGATGAAGTATTTTAGAAGGAGCTTCCTTTTTTCTATGATTTTTAAGCGTATTTATGGACGTTTATTCGTATATTATTTTGACGACGTCATCTTGGGCTTTTGGAAACACTGATTTCACCATTTTCTGACATTTTATAGACCAAAAAACTAACCGATTAATTGAGAAAATAATCAACAGATGAATCAACAATGAAAATAATTGTTAGTTGCAGCCCTAGTTTGTCTTCTGCTATCTTTCCGGTTGGTGCTTCAATGGAAAAAATACTATGTGTGGCTCCACCATAGCGAGAGGTTGCGTGAAACAGTAGTATACTGTAGTAGTTATTCCATTGGCTGGCCACTTGTAATCACCCCTGTGGTTTAAAAAGGTCGAGGGGTCAGGGGTTATGGGAGATAAGGACCCTAGGGGCCGTCATAAAACACTTGCGACACTTCAGCCCTCGTTTGTCATGCCAGAGCTCGATATCACTCATTCATCTTGGTTAGGAAAGTCTTTTCCTTTAATAGACGTCTTACGTCATAATCCTGCATTGTGACCAGAGTCTGCACTCCAGGACCAGTGTTCAGGTCGTATTTTTACATTTATGGTGAGAGCATGATGGTGTTATTTTTGCACTGTACAAAAAAAAGAAAAAAAGAGTCCTTGACTTGCCACAGTTTCAGACGAATGTGAAAGATTCGGTACAGACGCTTAATTTAAAATTAGTTTTCCTGACATCAACATAAGTTTGAGGTTTTCAAAGTCAAAACACTCTTCCTCAGATTGGGTGGTAACAGTGACTGCTCGCCCTCATCTGCATTGTATTTTCCTGAGATTTGCCAGCGCAGAAAGGAACAATCAAACGGCCGACAAAACAAATGAGATTCCCTTACATTAGGCAACCGTGTAATCACATTTCCCATGTTGTCTCTTTCCCTATATGCTACGTCCTGTCGAAATTGGAGCCCGCAATGCAGGAGCTGCATGAGGAGGGTCACAGTGCAGCCTGGAGCAGGCCTCCCTCCGTTAGCTCTGCATACAGAGACGTTCGCTACCCGCTGAGACATCTCATTTAGTGCATCTGCAAACAACATTACAGGTGGAAACGCTTTAGGAGATGTCTTGCAAGCATTAATCCCATTTGTGTCCTAACCCATTTCAAATGTGAATGCCGCTGCACTCATGAAATGAGAGAGATGCTGCGGCGGCGGCGGCGATCAAATGGATGCAACACAAAACATTTCCAAGGACTTCAGTGGACACACAAAGGAAATGTCATCACTAAGAGGATCTGCATCTGACGGCAGAAAAGAAACGGGCGCTTTTGAATGTGGAGCAACGAGTGGTTGATTTGATAAACTATATACGTGGAAATCAAATGTTGAATAAAATTCAAAAAGGCTCTGTGCAATTTTAGATGTAAAACAGATATAATGTCTATTAAATTAATCAAAGTATGTATTATTTCGTTCAAAATACTAATAGAAAGAAACAGGGAGCATATATGTAATTGCACCTTTCCAAAAATGTAACCGCATCATGAAAAAAATCTTAAAATTAAACAGTAACAGCAGCAGGTGGTGACACTAATTGTTGTATCATGCTTCTTAAAATACTTGAAATAAATTGCTCCTCCTAATTAAATAAATCTTTCCAAATCCATGCGGTTAATTTGAAATGGCAGCAATCTACATGAAATTCAGAAGCACAACATTTTCAATTTTGTAAGTATATGTAGGAGAGTTAACAAAAAACATGACTTTATGTGACTGAAGAAAAACAAAAAAAACTCACAATCATGACAAGAAAATATGCACATCCATGCAGCAGGTTGTGGTTTGAGAACACAATAAATACTTTCTGCTCCACCCTTGTGTACTGGACATCATTTTGATCTTAGATGCTAAAAAGTCAGAGGGCTCTACGCTCAAAACATGAGAGATGATTGAAAAGAAAGAAGTTCTTCTGTCCAGGTGTGAATGCTTTAACTGACTTGTGGAGACAAAAAATAAAACTTAACACAAGCATAAAGATAGTCATGCAAGCAATGGATACAGCATGGATAGCAGAAAGCCTGAGTAAATATGAAATGCTGCCTGTAGTTAAATACTACCCTCTAGTGGGCGTCACAACGTTGCTGGATGTCTAGTCATCATGACCCAACAAGAGGAAGCAGAGGCTGCTTTTTATTACCTGAAAGAGACGACGGTTCTTTACAGATTTTATGGAATTCCTTTTTATCTTAATCCCAGATAAAATGATTGAGAATAAACAGAAATATGATTTTTGCTGAGGTTTATGAGTCAGGCTCTAACATGAATCCTCTAGGAGAGCACACAAGCAAACGATGCTGATCAGTTGTTTATTCAAAAAATTCATACAATACTGTAAAAGGACGCTGTGCAGGAGGGCTAAACACAGCGCCGAGTCTGACCTGCTGCATAAACAAGTGTCAGGAAATTGTGTCAACACACCTGTAGAGCTGCAGCGATTATTCGATCAACACGAAATTATTCGGCAACTAATTTGATAATCGAATAATAATTTCAGTAATTTTTAAACACATTTCCAGCTTCCGGCTTCTCAGATGTGCTGTTTTTCTTTGTTATATATGACAGTAATTTAATCATCGTCAATATCTGACATTTCATAAACTAAATGAATCGATTAACTGAGAAACAAAATCCACAGATTAATCGATAATGAAAATCATTAGTTGCATCCCTACACACACCTGCACTCATCACTGCTCACTTCACTTCTTTTACTTCCACACTCTGAGTTAAACTACTGTCGGCTGAATGACATACGCCACCCAATCCCCGCGGCCTGCTCTTAGCATTCTCCTCGTTGGTCACGTCCAATTAGCTCTCCCCTAAACACTCTCTCATTAGGCTAGCCATAATCCACTCATCGGGCCTTGATTTGGCAAATAAATCACACTCGGGAGTTTTTTCAGACTATGTTCCCTCCCTCGCTCCGTCACTGCTGCTGTCTTTTTTAAGCTCCGTCTCTCCCTCAGCCTCGTTAACCCTGTCCTGAGTTTCTACGGTGACAATCTCTGCCGGGCCTCCTCATTGGACATGGCAGCCGGCAATTTGCATGCCAGACTATTTCTCTTCATCATTGGGCCTCTTTCTTTCTCTCTCTCTCTCGCTCTCTCTCTCTCATTCGGCCTCTCTCGCTCTCTATGCTAGAAGAATTGAGAATAACTCAGCAACTGACGGCAGACGGCATGCACGTCCTTGTCCTACAAGGTTACGAATCCATTTCATCTGTGCAAGAGGGGAGTGAATTAAAATAAATGATGGCCGGACATTTATTGCATTCTGGGGGTGAAGGAGGGATTGGGGAGGAGAGGCACAAGTTGCGTAGTGAGACCTGTGTCTCATACTGAGCCAGACTGGCAGACAGTTTGATATTGACTGGCATAAAGGCGTTGGCACTAACAATGAAGACAATACAAAGCAAGTAGAATTATCCGCCACAGAGCTGAGTTTGAATCTGTTGCTCTGGGATCATGCAACTTTACACATGTCAGTGTATCCAGCATTGCACATCATGCGTTACTAGTCAGTGCCGGGACACGTCCAGGCTGACCTGTGACAACCCGCTGTCACTCCCAACTTGTCAAATACCACCGATTGGGAAAAGCGCCCTTCAGCATTGGACACCAATGCACGGAGGTGTCCTCCAGCAACAGAAAGCGACGAACCGGGCTCTCAACTAACTCCAATGTAAACGTTATTCGACGGTCGGAGCAAGTGACTTAGTATTTATAGCGTGAGAGTCCGCTAAAGGCGGGCCCGGAGGGGTGGTGGATGGGTCAAACAAACAAGACTTTCCACCACTTGTGTCCCGTGTGAAACTAAAAGTAACGTTGACTTATTTTGTTGTCTATCGTCAGTCCTGTGAGTAACGGGAATCGCTAGTCGGTGAAGTTAACGTCAACCACGACCGTTTCCTAACCCTACCTAAGTGGTTGCGTTGCCTAAATCTAACTTCCTGTGAAAAAAGAAGTTTATTTTGAAAGGACGCTATGCATGTAACGAGCGTATACTGACACGCCGTCCCCGACACTTCCAAAAGTAACGCGAGAGGGGAACCCCGTGCATCGGTCTGCGATGCCGAGGGACACTGACCAAGCGGCGGTACTTGATGAGTTGGGAGTGAGAATGTATTGAATCTGAAGGAGCCAAATTTATATTTTACAGTTGAATATTATTCACGTGTTGATATTTTCACCATATTTGTTTCTATTGTTCATATATCATATTTGAAAATTGAAAGTTTATTCTCAGAAAGTATAATTCTATTTTACTTGTGTGCATCTTTGAAGCAACTTTACAACATTTAACAAGCACTTTTATTTGTTTGTAGGTACAGTAAAGAGTGGGCCGCATGGTTTCATGACCCAGTTGTGGAAAGTGTTGTATACTTATAAAGTAAAAAGGCAGAATTTTCTTTCTATTGGAACATTTTTTGGTTTTAACAAGTTTACTTTTGTAACGAGGAAGAGTGGATTGCTTTAATCTACAAGAGGAGGAATTTATATATATTTGAGTAATCATTTTTTTAATTTGTTTAGATAGAAGAGGACTCTGAATAAGCCTTACAGGCTTCTTTCCTTTCCTGCACTGAAATTACTGTTTTCACTTATTGTATGTATTTAAACAATTATGCAAATTAATAAAACTAAAACTTATAGTTCTACCAGAGCCGACTCGGACTACGCCGTTGTGAGCATTTATACTTGTGTGGTGGTGTGTCTGCATCGCTCTGCAATTACACCGCCACGGTGTTTCTTCCGGTTTCTTCGTTTACATATAACATCCCTTCAACAAAGAGTTTACACTCGCTACCAAGTTTTGGATCCTACAAAATCTGTTGATATATTAATGTGAAGTAGGACCAATCACTGATTTGACCTGAAAGGCGAACATGGACTTTGGATCAGGATTTCTTCACTGTGAAGCTTTATGAATGAGGACTGTTTGTATTTATGCAGTTTAATATTATTATTGTGTTAGTGGCGATAATGCTAGTAGCCAAAAAGTATGTTTGCGTCAATCAATTCCCCATATTCCCATCAGCTTTTATCCTGCTTCTATTCTTTAATTAATCTTTATTTGACGTCTAAACCTTCTCACGATGACGACTACTGCATTCAAATCTATAGATGGGTTGTTCTTATTGTTGAACTGCCAGTATTATTAATATAGGGAGTCTATTTTGCCCACGTTTGAACGGTTTATAATATTTCTAACCTTGGAATCGCTGCTGGCATTTAAAATTCAGCACTGTGACGTTGTAAAAAGGACGGGTATAGTGTTTATAGATGTCACTGGAGAACCGCTGTGCATCGCTCCAAACAGCTCCTCGTTTCCGTCTCCGTGTTCCAGAAATACATCCTTGGACCCAGAGGATCCCTCGCTAAGTGACTTTTTTTCCTGTTGACCACAAAGCTATCAATATGTCTGCCTCTTGACACCGCCCCATCTCTCTCTGGACACGCAGGCCGGACTCTGAATGCTGACTACTGCTCGCCGCACAACGCTCCTGGACCTCTTCCAGGACACTCTATTGTAATACAGTTATTTTTAGACAAGCCGACGCAAATAAATATTTATAGTTGTTTGCAGGTCAGGGGTCTCGATGAACCGCGGGGGTGGATGGCAGTGAATAAACTACAATATGTAACTATGTAAGCAGGAATAGGGGTTCAATACAGCAGGGCAGGAATAAACTGATGGGAGATATTTAAGGCTTGGCACTTGCTCAAAACATAAAAAATAAATTATAATCTATGGAGCAAAATTAAGGCCGAGACCACATCTATCAACACTAATACTGGTTGGGCTTCAAAATAACTTAAGTGGAGAGCTTCCTGGTGTGTTATGGGGTTATTCATTGCAATGTGGTGTGAGATTTTTACTCACACTTTCCCTGAAAGCAGCTCTCTCATTTTCCCTGACATCTGGATGCCTGTGATAATAGCCCTGGCGCTGATCACTTTTACATTAAACTTCGGTCTGAATGGAGATGTGTGTCACTGGAAATTATTACACTTGTCACTTCACTCCACTTCCTATCAAATTTATACTTCGGAGAGGATATTTCTATGCAAAGAGACCGGAGTGACCTAGACAAAGCCTTGGCTCGGTGTGATGAAGGAGCAGCACAAGAAGGGGAAAATTTAAGGTTCAAGGAAATGAAGAAATGCTGAAGAAGCCAAAATGGTGATTGAACGGTAACATTTTCCTGCGGTCTCTCCCCCCCCCCCGACCAGAATTTGGACCGAATGTGGGGGAATATTGTGTTTCTGTCATTGTTCGTCTAGCGTAGCTTTGAGTCTAAATATAGGTCATGCAAGAAAGGCTCGGGCCACACATGCAAGCGTACACGCACTGAAAAACAGTGGGTGAGTCACTGTGTGCTTTTACTTTGTAAGGATCTATTTCTAATAGGGCTGTCAAAGTTAACGTTAATGCAAATTCGTTTTAACGCAACTCATTTCTTTAATGCATTAATGCAACTTTTAGAGAGGGCTCAGTTTTAAAGCTAGAGTGAAGATACGGGCATCATATGAAACTAAAAAAACCTAAAGAATCCATTGGTACCAACCAGGTCATACTAGCTTGTCGGGGAGGAACTTGCGCTAAATTTTGGCGAGGAAAAACTGGCATGGCCATTTTCAAAGGGGTCCCTTGACCTCTGACCTCAAGATATGTGAATGAAAATGGGTTCTATGGGTACCCACGAGTCTCCCCTTTACAGACATGCCCACTTTATAATAATCACATGCAGTTTTGGGGCAAGTCATAGTCAAGTCAGCACACTGACACACTGACAGCTGTTGTTGCCTGTTGGGCTGCAGTTTGCCATGTTATGATTTGAGCATATTTTTTATGCTATGCAGTACCTGTGAGGGTTTCTGGACAATATTTGTCAATGTTTTGTGTTGTTAATTGACTTCCAATAATAAATATATACATATATTTGCATAAAGCAAGCATATTTGCCCACTCCCATGTTGATAAGAGTATTAAATATTTGACAAATCTCCCTTTAAGGTACATTTTGAACAGATAAAAATGGGGCGATTATTTTGCGATTAATCGCGATTAACAATGGACAATCATGCGATTAATTGCGATTAAATAGTTTAATCATCTGACAGCCCTAATTTCTAATCCTTCTACCCTTCAAAATAATTCAGATATTTCAGATAAAGTGACTTCAAATGCTCTTAAAAATATTGTATTAGTATTTTGCCGTTATTTGATGTTTACATTGACTGACAAATGATATCAGAAATACCAACTTACTGTAGAAGTAGCACACTGCATTACTTCTGTATTAACCAGTTCAGTTCAGTGTACACAAACTATAAGGTATATAAAGTATAAAAGACTGTAAATACAACATGTTTAAAAAATCAGAGCCTAACCTGAACGGCTGAATTTATAAAGACAAATAAATCTTCTGCAAAAAATGTCCAAAAGTTGAGTCGTCGTGTTCCTTTCTCAGTTATTCATCATACGAGAGACTGTCGTCAGAGTGCAGGCGGTCAGACAATACAGAGAATACAAAGAAGTCGATTTTAATTTCTGAAAGTGATGGTGTACACCTCCGTCTCTGGGACCACATGTTCCCATAAATGGATCAGATTCCGCCAGGACATTTTGTCCGGGTGCCTCTCGATTTTCTGACCGTCTCAATAAAGAAAAAATAAATACACAATAATATGGTGGACTGATCGACCTGCTTTTCAAAACCACATCAATATATATCACAACAATTAACCATCTCTAATTCCACCGGCCCAAACAGAGGCACATTTTGACCTTCCAAGCGACCACCCGACCAGGCGTCTGTCAGTCAAGGCCGCACAAATAACCGAGCTACTCAAACACTTGTCATCATCCCTCATCAGCATCTTGATTGTCGAGGAGGACAGATTAGAGGGAATGTCCACATACATCCAGCGGCCTCTGATGTGACAGCAAGGGTTTATGGGATAGCAACGCGAGAGCCCCGCCCCGCTTCACCTTGACCCCGCCGCCCAGCTTCCGCCGCCGCCGCCACCACCACCGCTCCTCTCGTCTCAGGCGTCTCCGGTCTGACCTCGTCATCCCGGGGGCCTCTGGCCTCGCCTCTGACGGCTGAGTTATTACCATAATTACCCAGGAGGCATTGCAGGGAGCGGCCACATGGCAGAGGCCGCCCATGTTTAACAGAATATTTGGGTGTTTTATCGACTTTAACTCAGCCCCCGGGGCAGGCGAGAGGGGGCCCGGATGATAAGAAAACCACTCATGTGGGAAATGAAGAGGACCATTTCACAGACGGAACCAAGAAGGGGATGAAATATACTGTTAATGCAGCAGTGGCTAGTGCACATATGTCATATATTCTCCAAGACAAGGTGTAAATATGCTCATATATTCAGGCGGTGTCGAACAGAAGGACCGGGGCGGAGATGACTACCTTCTAAAAATAGCTCTTTGAACCTTATATAATGAAAAAGTATTTGGATTGCTTTGTGTCAACATCTAATATGTCATGTCTTGAGGTGGAATGAAGGTGGATTATATAATATATATATTATTCATTTCTCACAGCAGGGATCTACCGAATTGACAGACTGACGGGGTTCAATTTTGAGGAAAAATGTACAGATATTTTTTTACTGTTTTATTTCTTACTTATTCGGCGTCAGACCAACTTATAGACTGTTTCCATGTCTTTGTAGAATTGCTCACTTGAATTCATAGAAGTCGACGGCATCAAACAGCAACTCCGCTTAAAAACAATAGTTCAAATTTACATTCAAACTGAGCACAAGGTCGTAAAATATATCTAGGAAAAACAGTAAAATTCACCCCAAACTGAATTATTCCCAGAGACAGTTCAGAGAGGAGACGGAGCACCGAGAGTCAGTTTCCTGTATGCACCAGTGGTTCTCAACCTTTTTTGTGTCAAGGACCACAAAAGTGATACACATTAGGTCACAGACCCCCGTTTGATGAGATTTCGCTTCAGGTACCTGCATCTGAAAACATTATGGTTGTTAGATGATTAAGACAAGAATTCTATAACTGAGGAGATAACCGTGGAGGAAGTAAAACCTATGATAGAATAGTCACTTGTATGACTCTTACTCAAATTTGGTTCACTTCTATAGCGAATTAAATAGTGAAAATAAACAATTCCCCATTTTCCCCATTTCCCTGGAACTCCCTAAAGGACCACTGGGGGTCCCAGGACCCCTGGTTGAGAACCACTGCTTTCGGAGACTAGCAGCATGCCCTGAGTCTATGATCCATGAGAAGGGAGAAGATAATGTTAACACAGATTATGACCGATTCTTTTGCCCTCTAGTCACTAAAGTAAATATTGGACCCATTTTTCACAAACCACATATCTTCAGGACATTCTGACGCTAAAATTACATTTTTCAGACGGACAAATCAAGAGAAAATGAACATTGTTTGAGACCTTTCTCTGTCTCAGTAACATACTCTTGCGAGATCTGGCAACTAACGTATTTTCGTAATGCTAAATATGGCTGTTTGCTGTGTAAATATCTAATGCTCCAAAATTACACTAAATGTTGGTGAGGAAAAACTGGCATGGCCATTTTCAAAGGGGTCCCTTGACCTCTGACCTCAAGATATGTGAAGGAAAATGGGTTCCATGGGTACCCACGAGTCTCCCCTTTACAGACTTGCCCACTTTATGATAATCACATGCATTTTGGAGGCAAGTCATAGTCAAGTCAGCACACTGACACACTGACAGCTGTTGTTGCCTGTTGGGCCTGAGTTTGCCATGTTATGATTTGAGCATATTTTTTATGCTAAATGCAGTACCAGTGAGGGTTTCTGGACAATATATGTCATTGTTTTGTGTTGTTAATTGATTTCCAATAATAAAAAATATACATATATTTGCATAAAGCAAGCATATCTGCCCACTCCCATGTTGATAAGAGTATTAAATACTTGACAAATCTCCCTTTAAGGTACATTTTGAACAGATACAAAAGGTGCAATTAATCGCGATGAACTATGGACAATCGTGCGATTAATCACAATTAAATATTTTAATCGGCCCTAGAAAATATAAATACATTATGCATATATAACCCAATCTGCTTTCATCCATCCACATGACATTAACAATACTTCCAAACAAGGTGGGGGGGATGAGGGGGGAAGGCAAACACGTCATGACCACGCCCACTTAGGAGACAGGAAGTGTATAACATTTCAAACCATTGGCAGAACTTGTAATGCGTCATCTGTGTTATAGAGCATCTTTGGTATTCCTTACAGAAAAATGATTGTTTTCTTCTTATGACAAAATAAAATAAAAAAAATGTAAACAGTTTGGAGGCCAGCTGGATTTTTCTCAAAGCTAACTGTTCCAGCTATATGTAACAAAGAAAGCTCTTCATAATCCATGTCTATACTGCCATGTCTAAGAAGCCAGGAGGCCATGCATATTCATACAGATAGAGTGAAGAGTACAGCCCAGCCTGCCATACACAGGGCACGGGGGTCATTGGCCTCAGGCCAACAACGCACACAGAGACAGAGATTGTGTATAGTAAGCACACACTTCTATTAGTATCTGTATTTACACTTAAAAGCTCAGTCAAACCCACACAGAGAAATATAGAAACACACACACACTCGCCCTCATCTGCTCAGAAAGGTCAACACATTAACATCGCAATACGTACAGTATTCAGACTTTCCCGTTCCTATATAGCTACCCATCAAACATGTCCAAGATGGCACTTAGCCGTGTGTGCCCATGTCTTATTATGCAGACCCATCTGTGTGGGTTCAAAGGTCGTGGCCGGGCCTGGCAGGGGCTACAGGTGAGCAGATGAGAACAGTAGGGGCTCGGTTTAATTTAGCTAAGCACTACAGGACGCAGCGCGCCCCTGTATACCTGGGAAGGACAAGTTGAACTTTTCACACTGCGCCTCAGACTCATCATTTCGACGGGTGGAAAGTCGAGGAAAAATGAGTAATAGAGTCAAAAAAAAAAAAAGCTTTTGCCTTTGACACAGAATCTGTTTCTTTGTGGCTGAGTTGTTTTTTATTTTGTGTGAGAATTGTTCAAACAAAGACAGACAGAAGCACATAAACACACAAATCTACATACACACAGTGCTCTGTCACCAAGTCTCTGTTTTTACCTCCCTTTCTCTCTCCTTTTCCCTCTGACACACATCCAAGCACACAATACACACTCACAGACATATTGAAAGAAGATGACTGTCAGCAGTGTGTGTGTGTGTGTGTGTGTGTGTGTGTGTGTGTGAGGGAGAAAATCCCTAATCTGGCATGGACCCACTTCCTGTCTAGACTCTGCATGAGGAGGCCAGCGCTAACCTGGCCAGTCCTGTGAGTGGGTGTGTATATGTGTGAGTGCATACATGCACATTATGTTTGTGTGCATGCTACTAATTTATGCGTGAGCACAAACCTACATTATGTCTGCGTCTTAGAGAGGGAGTAGCCGCACACTGTCATTGTA
This sequence comes from Sebastolobus alascanus, assembly GCA_916701645.2. Lineage (NCBI taxonomy): Eukaryota > Metazoa > Chordata > Actinopteri > Perciformes > Sebastidae > Sebastolobus > Sebastolobus alascanus. Next base: position 1,379,142 of record CAKAOJ020000096.1, on the reverse strand, counting down.
CTCGTCCAAACCAGAACACAGACATTAACCTCTGGCCTTCCATATCTACTGTCCAATACTTGTTATTATTAAATCGGGACGGTTTCCAGCAGAGCTCCTTTTTTTTGTTTTCTGTTATTTCGACGCTTTCTCTGCCACGCGTGCCAATGCTGCCGCGATTCCAAAAGCCAATTTCCTCATTATCCAACTTGCAGCACTTACGGGAATAGAGAGGTGGGGGGTGTGGAGGGTTAAAGTTGGAGGGAAATGGAAAAAAAAGGCCTGATGTGGTTTTTCTCTGAAATTCCACACAAAGAAGGAGGATGAGCTATAGAGAAGGACTGACTTGTTTTCCTTCCTTATTCTCTGTTCTTCCTAAATACAGCTTAATAACAGTAAATATGGTAGTGAAAGCTGTATACTTTTGCCCAAACAGCACAATAACACTGAAAAAAAAAAAAAAAAAGTGAAGTCACTGAAAAAGAATCCCTCTTGGTTTGGTAACACGATTAAAACCGAGCTGAATCATAACTGGAATCGCTGACGGCCTCTTGCCATCAATCATTTGCACAAACCCCTGCCATTAGTAATCACAACAAACACCACTGAGCACAGCAACTTTCTGCCGCCTTATACTCGCGCTGAGTGCTAATCAAAAAAAAATGCTAAGTGCGTTTAGCCTTAGCTCTGACCGTATTTGTCCGGAGTGCGAATCAACATCGTGAGTGTTGCTATTTCATATTCATGCAGAGGCCCAATGACACCTTGTCCTCCGCTTTTACAAAAGGCCTTAACTCAGCAGATCACCACCCCTGTAGACCCAGATGTAAAGTGAACAGTCTTCACCTCTGTGACATCAGACCGCCACAATATGCCGTCTTTTGGGAGCAAGCCGTCACAGAGGCCTGCCAAAGACCACGGCTACGACCGCGGCGGCCAAAAAAGCCGGGAAGAACAAATGACAAGGTGATTTTTTTTTTAGGAGGAAAAAGAAACTAAATGTAAGTATTTGGGGGCGAAAAGTGTTTTTTTCAGCACTTTTCTTTAAAACTTTATTAATCTAGATTTTTTTTTATAAATGACTAACGACGGGAAGGGGTCTCATGTTGTGGTGAGAATTATCTTGTAGCTCTACGGAGTTTTTTAGCCCGTTGTTATTTTTGTTTTATAGCCAACACATTTATTGTATATTTGTCTTTTTGCTCCCATCAACCCTGTTTCCAGCAAACGATCTCTGATCAACGCAGCATCAAACAGCGCACAGACAAAGTTAGCAACTAGCAGGTGAAGACACAGATATTTCCCTTAGGGGCTGGTGGAAACCAAAAGTGAATATTGTACTTACTGTCATCAGGCAGCCAGAAACACGACTCCATTGGGATGTCGATGATATCCCTCCATGTCTCCTGCAAGTGAGCACCTGCTTGCTAACACGTTAGCCACATCAGGTGAGGGATGTGCCTCCCTCTCTCTCTCGGCTGGTTTGAAGGTCGTCTGCCCCCTAGTGGACAAAACACTAATGTGAAATTGATTTGTCAAATATGGTACGCTTACAGTAATATGTAAAATAAATGCAACTACATGACTTTACATTCATTTAGCAAATGCTTTTGTCAAGAGTGACTTGCAATAGGTGCATTAAAGCTCCACGGAAATAAGAGCTAGATGTCATCAAAAACATTTAAGTGCTGCTGTACAATGATTTAAGTCGGACTGTGTAATTTATGTTGAACAGTATATACACTGTTGCCACAAGTGACAAGTGTTGATGGAAGTAAGGATATTGGGTATATGCTAAAGTGGTTCCCAAATGTTTTGACGTCAAGGACCCCTAAACTGACATCAATTCGACCACGGACCCCCATTCGATAAGATTTTGTCCCAGGGTCCCCCATCTGATAGGATCTTTGCTATTAGATGTTTTATTACATAAAGTGTATGAAACCGATAACCAAAATAGTCATACATTCTGTCATTGTGTTACTTATGGATGGAATTATAGTGAAATTAAATTATCACCCCCCCACCACTTTGAAAACCACTGAAACACAGTGCAACATTGGCAAAAGTGGAGAAACATAAAGTTGGCCAAGTAAAGTTGCTAAATAATTGAGCCGTGGTGCATTTTATTGCTTATGAATTAAACTTTTCATTTGTCAGAGGAAAAATATGTAATTTCTTCATTCATAAGTTACATAGTCTTAGTCATAGTCTAGAGCTTTAGAGTTGTTAAAGGTCATATTGAAAAAATATTTATGCAGACGAATAATTTAAAAAAAATACATCCAGAGCTTTTAGAAAGATGCTGAATAAAAGTATCGCTTTTCCTAAAAACAAAAATATTATGACTGTGAATTAATCTTTTAAAAAAAATTTTGACGGGTCCAAAACTGAGGTTTTGTTTATCTCTGTGGAAGATATCTGAGGTTTGGTTCCCACTTCTAACAAGGCTTGTGAGCCAATAGTAAAACGACGTTGGTATCAAATAAGCAGGTTGTGTAACAAACTGGCAACCAATTGTTGTGAAGTGAATGCGATAGAAAAAGGGGAGGGAGAGTGTGACATCTAGAGGCTGAATGTTATCAATGTTATCAACAGCACCTTTAAAAAAAAGAGGTCAAGTAAGTGCTAGCATGTCTAGGTGTATAGTCTGAAAAGGTTGGTTTTCATGATGCAGCACAAGAGAAGAGACTGAGACTAGAAACCACCGAGATTAGTCCACGAACTGAAGGGACAGCCAATAGTCCAGAGGAAGAGGAGCACAACGGAGTGTAGAGTTTGATCCTAACTTGGAGGTAGGAAGGAGCGGTCTGCTTCACTGCCCTGTGGGCTAAGCACCAGAGTCTCGATGCAACGAGGAGCCAGAGTAGTGAATGGAGAACCAAGTCTGAGCCAGGCTAAACCAATCGCAGCCAGAAACACAACCTGAGCACACCTGTGTCTAGACCAGCATTCAAAAAAGTTGCCTCAAAATAACCACAACACAAAGATAAGCATTTAAAAGCCTTTCACTCTGCAGATTAATTTCCATGTAATCAACTTAAGCATCATACTTGATAACCGACATAAACCTCAGGCACAACAACAATAACAGAGCGACAGACAAGCTTTCGCTGACTCCACGTGATCTCACCTTAAGTCATCGTCTAGCCGGCGTGGTATTCCTTTCCTATGTACATGTATTTAGAAAACCGATGACTAACACAGATGGTGGACGAATCAAATGAGTCATTTGAGTTGTACGGCTATGACATACACACATCATTGTCTCCGCTGGTGTGGGTTTAAGGGGTCTCCTGTTGGCATTCCTATCCAACTGACTCCCCAAGTATGACTCATAGGCTTGTTACCCCCAGACGAGGCAGACTTTACTGAGCCGGCTTGTCAGTGTGTGTGTGTGTAGTAGGGAAATCTGGCGTGATGCTGCTCAGTATTTGGGGTTTGTCTGACTCCGTCTAGCCAGTCTTAGGAAATCTGTGTGTGTATGTGGTCGGATGGTGAACTCCGTCTACTCTACAGAATCACGATAAAATCTTGAAAAACCTAAAAACGGTTCCATGTTTTGTAAACACACAACTGATCGCTGCGCTGCTAGAAGAGGTTAAGCAATTGCAGTTACTACTCTGACAAGTAGTCAGCAGGAATGTAACCTACATTACAGGGGAAAAAAGAGGACATATTCCTGCGTATTGCTACCAGCATGTGTTTTTGTTTTCATCCTCCGGTCTGTAGCTGCATTCCTTTCCTGTGTGTTGTGCGAGACGGAGAGATTGCCGGAGAATGACTCACTAAAACCTGACCCAGCAGTGAGGTAATCACTGGAGGACGCTTGGAGTAAAAATGAACTTTGATGGTGATGGCTAGGATCATGTCTAGGAATCCCCAGACAGTTTGGAATAGTACAATAAGTGTGAGTGTCTGTTTGTGTGTGTGTGTGTGTGTGTGTGTGTGTGTGTGTGTGTGTGTGTGTGTGTGTGTGTGTGTGTGTGTGTGTGTGTGTGTGTGTGTGTGTGTGCGTGTGTGTGTGTGATGACATAATTTCTGTGCACCCGTCCAGTCCATGTGATGTTCTTGTCCATGTGAGGCCTCCGGATGAAGACCCACAACCCCATTACAGAGTCTGTCCGCACAAACTTGATAAAGACAAGTGGAAATAGATGCTCACCCCAGAAGTACGTCTGGTAGATGATAATTTATAATTCTGCCTTATTTTTTTCCACTTCTGATACAACCAGAAAGGAAGAACGAAAGTAGTACTGCCGAGGATTAATTCAGATATAGATTTCTAATTCATTCATTCATTTTGCAGATATAATACTACAACTAAAAGCGACATTTCACACACACAAAAAAAAAACTCCTTATGAATGATGTATTGAAAAATTTAGTTCACTTACAAACATTGTAGTAGAATTTCTGGACTCTCGAATGTAGGGTGCTTTCCTGAAGCATTAAATATATACTGACTCCCAGTCACTTTATTAGGTACATCCATCAGTCCAGTTCAACATCACTGCAAGCTACAGCCTCACCTTATCTTTGTAAAGGTAGAATTTATGGCTGATATTGGATTGCATTGGATTTTACAGGTGTCCCTTATAAAGTGGCGACTGAGTGTACATTTTTTATATAACACCATCCTCTAAAAATGTATAAAATGTTGAGTTTCTCTGCTCTCGTGTTGATGTACACACACAGACAGCAGACATTGGTTGTTATGTAGCATCACCTGCTGGCTTAATGGAGAACTGCCAACATTACAGTGATTGCCAAAGGATGAGACCAAATCAGCAGCAACATAAATACAGAACAAGGAACCTCTTTAAATGTTCACTTTACAGTGCAACGTATACTTAAACTTAAATAAGCCACAATAAGTTAAAAGGTATAGTCACTGAGGTGTGTCACACAAAATGGGAAATTAGTTACTAAAAGAACAAAGATCGCAAATGTGTTACACACTTGGTAAGGGCAACAAAATAATAATAAATGACTGTGTTGGATCACAGTTTTCCTTTACTTAACTTTTGAGATAAGCTATAACGCAATGCATCAAAGTAGGCATGGAGGACTGTGGGAAAGTGGCTGAGGGATACCAGGGACCAATGGTCCTAAAATAGTTTCACAATGGTTATGAGGACATCTCCTTCCCTTGCTCATTCTTGGATCATGCAAAAAGCCCAAACACCCATTTTGGGTTTGGATCGCTCAAACATCACTTAGCCAAAGTTATGAATGAAGACATTTCAGCCACAGCTCGGAGCCACGTTACGGGAAACCGAAGTCCAAACGATAAACAGAAAAGCAACACTGATGCTATGACCAAAGTATTAAAGACAACACATACTGAGGAGCTTGATCATTAAACAACATAGAGCTTTAACAGCACAATGATGGAGCTTTATTGATATTTACAGTATGTGGGGCAACCATTTGCTGATTCAAGGCCATTTTCACACAACTGTTAATGAAACAGTGAAGAAAAAACCTCCTCAAATGCTCAATAAAGACTCAAAAGAAGTTAAAATTGCTGTTCACAGGTAATAATATTAAAATAAATTACATCATGTTTTTCCAAGACGGCATCTGACTATAAAAGAGAAAAATAATAGACAGCAAGTGAGCGTATCGGACGGTGCATGAGCATGTTACGAGGGATTCGTTTTCATTCACGGAGAGTTGAGGAAGAAATGACCTTGTTCTAACAAAATGTGCAAATATAAACCTCATATTCATCTCCAACTCCAGCAAACAAGCAAAAATAAATCTGTATACACACAGGCACCTGCTCATATGATTCAAAGCCAAATATTTACCAAGTTTGGACATTCTATGAAATCATTCTTGCTATGCAAACTGGTGGGCAAAAGAAACATAGTGAAATACCAGACCCCATGTTTGGGTACGGGGGCCTCCAGTGGTTGAGTGAGCTTTGACCTAAAATAGGTCTGAGAATGTGGATATGCTCTATGAATAGAGATGAAACGGGAGGGGGGAAAAAATCTAAAAGATGAAATAACTTAAGGGCCTGCAAATAAACCCTCAGACATCAGATCATAAAACAAATTGAGTGTAGAGATGGTGGTTTGCAGAGGGCATGGGAAAATCTGCACTGACAGGGAAGAAACTTTTTGAACGGTAATGCAGTCATGTTGCCAGAGTGTGTCTGAAAGATTTCTGTCATGTTGAGAGCATGTTCTGTATTGTGTGAGTCTTTGTAAGAGGACCCAACTGTGGATTATCAGAAATTATCTTCATGGATTTTTTTCTGTGTAAAGTCGGTTATTGTCATTTTTATGGTTGCTACCACAGAAACAGACAAGTAGGCCTACTCGTTTTAAATTCTCTTTTTTCCAAGGCAAGTTTAAGACCCATACGTGAGAGAGCTGAATCCTTACCACCGCAGCGGCCCGGGTTCGAATCCGATCCGCGGCCCTTTGCTGCATGTCGCCCCTTTTCTCTCTACCCTTTTCCTGACTATCGGCTCTACTATCAAATAAAAGCAAAAAAAGCACAAAAAAATAATCTTAAAAAAAAATAAACAGAGCAATAATGTGTAAACTTTAAGTCCCAGACTTAGTTTTGACTGTTAGATTTGCCTTTAAACAACTGTCCTTGAATCAGCCTGTGGGAGAGCAATCAAAAGCAAACATGGGACTTTTATGTTTGAGAAGGGAATGAACATCTTAATAACATATTTAAAAGTGTATAAATATGCAAAATTAAAAGCCTCTGAGAGAAGAATTTAATAGAGGAAAGGGAGAATTTCTTCAACTCAAATATTATCATAGCTAGCACCACAATTTGGCCACTAGAGGGTGCACGACTCAGGCTACAATATGGTAGGCAACCAGAAGAAACATCAACTGAGCTGAGATCTCTGTAAGATCACTATTGATCTATATTGATATTAAAAAAAACATTAAAAATCACAAAAGAATGACCACAAGACCAGATATTCACTCGACTTCAGATGGCTTAATAAAGGCAAAATAAATTTAAAAAAAAAAAAAGCCTTTAACTCTGCAGAATAAAGCCCAAACTTTCCAACTTCATAAAAACTCTAAAATAAAACAAACTTTTTTTTTTTTTTTTTTTTTACATGTTTATGATGTCACAGTTGATGAGTGGTGCGTCGCAGGGAGCGCTGTTATGATCTGGGCTCTCCCGGCTGCCTGCGGTCCCTCCTCCATCAAACGTCAGAAACTAGTGGTATAAAACACGTGAGGCCATACCGACCTCTCAAAAGTCGCATATACCTCGTTAACCTGACAGCCTGCGGTCTGCCTCCGCACAGACAATAAAGAGCCACGAGATCTTAATGAGACAGAAAAGGAGGAGGAATATGCCAAAGCTGCGGGACGACTTATAAAAATCTACTGGATTTGAGCACAAGAATGCAAAAGAAAAGTTTCTACAGATATATTTGTGCCGGGATAAATGTCATATGTGTGTGTAAGCGGGATAGTTTCGTTGTTCGGGACTTTGTAATTGAGTAATGTCTAATGGGCGAACACACACTTGGATTTCTGCTGATAACAAAAGGGACTGGCACCAGAAAGCGAATTAAGTGAGGACTTTTTTTCCATCAGTAGTTCCTGAGGAAATTAAAAAGAAAACACCATCATTTTGACTTTGACGGCTAATTGTCACTGACCTTGGCAGTCCTCCTCGCCTGTGAAATCTGCACATTTTTCTACACAACTTAGCCGAGCGACACCAGATGCGGAGAGAAAGATGCATTTGGGCAAGGCTTTGCTGTTCGTCCTCCTCCTCAACTGCGCGACTTTGAGCTCGTCTCTGTCGACTTGCGCCACCGTGGATATCGACCATGTGAAGAGGAAGAGGGTCGAGGCGATCCGGGGTCAGATTCTGAGCAAACTCCGGCTGACGAGTCCTCCGCACTCCCTCGGACCGAATAAAATCCCGTATCAAATCCAAGCGTTGTATAACAGCACCAAGGAGCTACTGGAGGAGCTCAGGAAGGATCGGCAGCAGAGTTGCGGTCAGGACAACACGGAGACAGAGTACTACGCCAAAGAGATATACAAATTCAACATGGTCTACGGACCGCCAGAAAGCAGTAAGTATTACAAGTCTTCAGGTATAGCTATCACTTTTCTTGTTGTTTAATGCCAGCAATCAACGGGGTCCGTAGTGCGTAATTACGCACCGAATGAAGAGTGTACGCCTAAAGCCCGAGCCAGCCAGACGCACCGATATTCAAAACTTCCTATGCCATTCATAAATATCTATAGTACTTATAGCGTGTAGTTCTAGCAACTCTTTTAATCACTGAGTTGTTGGTCTGGTGCATATTAAAGACCCCCCCCTTTAAGACATAAAAACACTCCAGGATCTATAAATATGCAAATAGTCTTCATTTTAAAAGTTTAACTGCTGGAGACAAGATGTTTCCTACTTCAATGTAAAGTCCATTCTTAGAGTATGTGTGCTGGAGGCTTCAAGTTTCCACATCACATTTATGTGAGTTAGATAGTATAATAACTATAACATAATCATTTCGTAGGTGTTAAACTTGATGAATGTGAAAAACAGTCTTCTAGTGTCGCGAACATCATTCTGCATGTGAAGCTCAAACATCCAAGTGATGAAACACATTTTTGAGGGGGGCTTTAATATAAATATGAATATTTGTGAACCAACATTCTTTTAAAAAATAATGTGTCAGAGCTCTTTTAGGTTTTGTAAAACTTGCTGTGCACTTGGATGATGTGCTTTGTTACTGCAGTGCTCAACCAACCTGTTTTAACCCGGCACCACTGTTCCAGGAAAGTCACTCTCCTCCTACTCCTGACTCCACTCTTCCTCCTCTTGTTTTTTTTTTTTTCCTCCATGGATTCTGTCCTTCTCCCCAGATGTTCCCACTTCCTTTCCAGTCAGGCCCAAATGAGAGGGACATCTGCCCAGGCGGATGGGGATGCCTTTAGGAGAAGGAGTAGGAAAAGTTAACAGAGGTGGACAGGAAAAGTTAGATGATGGAAGGACCTCCCCATTAGTCTGGATAGAGGCATCCCTCTCTCTCCCCCTTAGGAGTCCGTCTGTACAGTGGGGTTCCCATGAAGCCCTCGCATGCACTGACACATCATTACCACCCACCTCCCCATCGAGATGGCGCTCAAAGTGACCCCACTTCCTGTCTTGGCCGGGGGAATTACCCACACGGGTGGCCCGTGAGCATGAGATCACTAACTGCGCTGCTCAGGTTTAACTTTGCTAAATTGAGTGTGAAACTGAGCCGGCATTCATCCCCCTTAAACCTGAATGATTCCACTGTGCCGTCATTTTATTGCCTCCAGGTAACATTTCACTGCTTGGCTAATAATGAGCTTTATTTTGTTTGTGAAATATTTGTGTAATATTATCAGCGAAGGCCTGCTAGGCTCACGTCGTTCTTACTCCAAGTGATTTGCGCTAAACCTCTCTATTTGGCACGACCGTTTCCTCTATAGAAATAAAAGCTACGAGTGGAAAACTTGTGCTGAGAGGGACATGTGTCAGCACTTGAGGGAGATTCATGCAGCATGTGGTCCGGCTGAGTTTGGATTACTGAGAAAGTAGAATAGGATAAATGCTGTGCGTGTGTAGGAGCCAAAGAGGGCCTCATGGTCTAGAGCAAAGCCAAGAGCATTGCATCACAGTCCCTTTGAAATCAACAGGTGTTTCTCAAAAGACCTATTTTCCCTCAGCTATGTTCTGTTTTGAATCTCGCAGAAATGGTTTTGACAAAAACAGCAGGCAGTAGGTGCCTCACGTTGGTGTGGTGGTGGTGGTGCTGCATTCAGGGCCACAGATGGGCTTTACGATGCAGGACATATTTACATACCTTTTTTCTAACGGATGGGTGAAGATCATAGTTTCTTCTACTGTAATATTATGCCTGAGTTTGATGCGATTAGCTGAAAAACAAAAAAGGGAAAAAAAGGCAGAAAGTCAATATAGCAGCATAAGTGCTGAACTGACATAAGTATCTGTGTGGGCGTGCACTAGTCAACATCTCTACTTCCAGATACTAAAAATGTCGACAAGCTAATAATATTCCTAAAACTGTGGTATTGGCATGGCCGAGTGTTTTTTTTTTTCTTGTGTCCAAGATGATCTCATACTTGGAAATATGCATTTTGTCAATAGACTGTATATCCACATGCATACACTGAGTCTGCTCTCTGAGAGACTCTAGGTAATGTGATTTTCATATGTTGGAGCAGGCAAGATTAACTATTTTATAGATTCGTTGTGCTGAACTGAACTCTCTTTCTACTCTGGCAGGGACGAAATGACCGGAAGATTAACGCAATATATTATGGATACAATACAGAAATTATATGACTTTTTAATATTCAGCATTTTTTAATTATGTTTGCACTTTCATAGGAAGTAAATGAGGTTCTTAAAGTCTAACATATCCGATCAAAACTCAAAGCATGTACGAGTTTTACTTAAATTAGTGTGGATAGGAAGCTCACCTCTATTTATAGTATTTTACATACACATTTTTTGTCTTGTGCTGCTTTCAGTCCTCTTATCAACAGCTCCCCCACATATGATGCACTTCATATGCCCCGTTTCGACCACAGGAACTTCCCCCCCCCCCCGGAACTAGGAACCTTTTGTGGAACTCATTGCGGTTCGACTGCAGGGACCAGGGTCTAAATTAAGTTCCGGGGACATTTTCCGGGGCCTTTTTACCCCCCCCCCCCCCAAAAGGCCCTGGTCAGGGGGGTTGTACTTTCTGAAAGTACAGGAACTTTCGGGGTGGAGTTTGTAGGGATGACCGCCTTATAACACTGAATCTAATATGAAAGGCTAGCGTACATTCTGTTTGTTTTACTGATGAGAGGAAAAAAACTAGCAGCTTGTTAACTCAGCATAAATGCATTTATTTGGTCTCATAAAGTATTTAACATGTATCTGTTTTCAACAACACATGCATAAAATGAAAATATATATCTTGTTGAAATGACTGGTTTACCTATTCAAGATAATATAAGGTGATGCGGAAATGGCAGTAAAAATGGTCAGGAACGTTTACGAACAAATTTGTTCTTCTCACGATTTATAGGTAAGGACTATTGTGAATAGGGTCACGATGGTTTGTCATTTTTAAAAAAGTAGGTACCCAGAAAAAAGTTTGGTAAACACTGGTCCATAACACCGTCACATTACTTCCTCCTTTGCTCCTTTCATAATTACTACGGCCGCTAGAGGGCTTTATCACTTTAACATATTGTTTTGGGGCACTTGCTGAAAGCACCGACGCTGTTATTCTTCTCTAATTAGCAGTATGATTTTTCCAACATCCAAATTGATGTTTCGGTAAATGCATAAGATTAGAGATGATGATTCCACTTTAGGAATGACTCTTTTTGTTAAAGATGTACCAGTATGTATAGCCCACATTTAGCCTGAGCCTTCTTTGCAAAATGCAATAAAATGTTTTGACAAAAACAAGGCATTTTTCTCTATCAGGTGCCGTTACCTTTGGACAGAGCCAGGCTAGCTGTTTCCCCCCGCTCCCAGTCTTTGCACTAAGCTAAGCTAACTGGCTGACGGCTGTCGCTTCATATTTATCGTACAGACATGAGTGATATCAATGTTATCATATAGCTCTCGGCAAGAAAGCAAATAAGTTGCCAAAGTGTTGAAGTATTCCTTTAAGATCAGGTAGGAACAGTAGACTGTGAGTGAAGCCAGTGTAATGAAGACGCAGCCACCTTCGCGTGATGCCCCTTGTGGTTTAACAGGACCAGAAGTCTGGCTTTGTGGAATAAAGTTTTGACTCTTATCCAGTGACATCACTCTCTTTTCCCTCGGTTAATGTCCGCAAACACACACTCACTTTTTGAAGGTAAACTGTTGACCTTTGGCGGATCTGCTGCAGCTCTGTGAACCAACACAAATCCGTGACAGGTGCAAATGAAGCAGAAAGCTGCTGGACGACTGGCAAATGACTACATTGAGAGGCTGGACTGCAATCATTGGAAAGATTTCCTTTTATAGCATGGTACGCATACAGAATCTGGCATATGTCAATGACTGAGGTTGAGCTGTGGAGAAGTCATCATGGTCAGCAACGGGTTTGGGTCCAAAAAGTTGTCAGTGGGACCGAGGATAGCGGGGTTTTGATACGCAGATACCAGCGAGGTGAAGTCATACTGAGCTCAATAATATTGTCATTTCAATTACAACATTTTCATTTCCACCAAATATAGACAAAATGTGTTGGAGAAACACTGAGGAATTTAGATAAGGCAGGCAACCACACCAATCATTCACTGTGGGCTGATAAACTTAGTGCCAGCCATTAAAGAGTCAGTAAACCCAAGACCATATTTTAGGTGTGAATGGGTTTACAAGTCTTCTAGCATATTAAAGAAAAACATTTACTGTAAATCCATGCCATTATTTTCTTATTAAAGTATCACTTTATTTGTGAAGCAATATGATATGTCAAAAATGGAAAAAAAAGTACCCATGGCGTTGCCATTTAGAGTTTGAAATTATTACATTTGCTGCCAACTCAGTTAACAAAGTCTCTTTGGAGCACAACTGAAATTACTCTGGCATCAGGCGGATAAAAGTTTGATCCAGAGAAACACCTCCCCGACCCACTGCTCCCTCACTCAGCCAGAAAAGTCGTTTTTCTATATTGTGTTGTGGATGGAGACTAGGGATGCAAAACTGAACCGTTCAAATGACGTACAAACCAAACCGTAGGATTGTTGAACCGTTGCACCGCTTTTAAATACAGGCCTGCTAGTTATTTGATGAGGTACCAGAGACATAGAAGAGGTAATTATCTGAACATAGGCCTAGTTGACCATTAATTACCCTGCCTTATTTCAAGAACAAAATCAGTGTTATGGCTTCATATAATATAGAAATATAATGTATTACTATCAATCGATCGATCGATCGATCGATCGATCAATCAATCAATCAATCAATCAATCAATCAATCCATCAATTCATGTATTTTGGAATTGAAATATATTAAAAACAGCAATGTTTTTCTTCTCCCTAATGTGCAAAACAAACCAAACCCGAAACCGAGACCCAAAACCTGCAACACAAACCGAACCGTGGGCTTGTTGAACCGTTGCACCACTAGCCAGGCTAAAACAGAGTCTTTTTAAATAGAGATGAAACGAGTGGTCAATTAATCAATTAGCCAATCAAGGGAAAACTCTTTCGATAACCAGTTTTAAAGCAAAAATGCCTAAAAATCACAAGTTTCAGCTTTTTAATTGTAAGGATTTGCTGCTTCTTTGTTAGTAAAATGAATATGTTTTGGTTTTGGCAATTGATGAAATCATCTTGGTCTTTAGGAAATTTGGATAGACATTTTGTCACTACTTTCTGACATTTAATAGACAAAAGGATTAGTTGATTACTAGAGAAAATTACTGGCAGATTAATTGATATGAAAATAATCGTTAGTTGCAGCCCTATTAACTTTTTAAATGTTGTACATTCACAGCTTCCAATGTCAACAGCAGACACGAATGTTTACTTTAGAGATAATTTTGTTGGTTTTATGGTGGGAACACCTTCGGTTTCAGGTCCTGGTATACTGGGCATGCTGGTTCACTGTCACACTAACACGTTCTGATCCAAACTCTGTCACATACTGACGCTTTTGTCAGACCCCTCGGCATCACTTTTTGGTTGCAGTAAACATGTGCTTTACGTTGTGAAGTAAACAAAAAGCTTAGGTTTTGGACCGATCCACCTCCCTTTTCGCCTGCCCAGTGTGTCTCTTTCGCACGCCGACGGCTGTGACAAAGCGTCTGTATTTGACGCCCTGAGAATGAGAACGGCTGGTCACACTGTCATGGCTACCAGGGACACTTGAATAGAACAGAGCCATCGTTAGTGCTTTTCCTACTATGACAAGTCAAAGTGTCTGCTGCGGTAACGGCCTACCTGAGAACCTTTCATGTAAACTGTTGCACTCGTACGAAGGAGATCATAACGCAAGTATCTGTGATGATGTTGTCCAGAGGTCATGTAGCACTCGAGGTCTGTGTTCAGACATAAACTGCTTGTATTGCATCAGACCTTGATAAGAATTTCCAAGCCTGTTCTCTCACAAAACTTTTATTTTGTTCTCTCCGTTCCAGACGATCTGCTCTACTGCCCAAAAGGCATCACCTCTAAGGTTTTCCGCTTCAACGTCTCCGCCATGGAAAGGAACTCGACCAACCTCTTCAGAGCAGAGTTTCGAGCTCTGAGGGTGCCAAACTCCAGTTCCAAGAGGAACGAACAGCGGATTGAGCTCTACCAGGTGCGTAAAGGTACCGTTTCCTTGTCCTTCTACCACGATCAAAAGGCAAAGCTCACAGTCGAGGCAACGAGGAGCTTCAAAATTCTCTCTTTTCTGTAATATAATCTTTGTTACTAGATCTAGTTCAATTCTATTCTTGTCAAGCACAATATCTTACATAAGCTAGTTAGTTGTTCTCTACCACATGATTGCAGTTGACAAAGAGAGCCAACGATGACCAGATTGTGGTTGCAGGCACGCATGGGTAACCGACCAAAAGCCCAAAAGCTCAACAGTCCTGCGCAATGTAAGCAGAACCAGGAACGGGGTGCTGTTACTGCAGCGCTGGCAGCCCACATCTAATACAGTCCTCATTTTGGTTATGTAGAGGTCTTTTAACATGTCGTCCTCAAAACAGTACGCAAAGTTTATTAAGCTGTTAAAACGGAGCTCTGGTCTGCTGATTCATGAAATGATGCAATACACTTCTGCAGTAAGTCGCGCTCAACGTCATCAGGTCCCTGTTCTCCGGCTGTAATGTCCTTGGCATTAAAGGATCCAATATAAAGATACTTATTGAAGTCAAATTAAAAAAAATACCACCACAGATACTCTGGTCAGGAGTGATGTCATGACAAACCCAAAAGGTCAATATTACCAAACATAGAATAATACTATAGGCAACTGCCAACATTAACTCCAACTCAACACCAACATTTGGGCAAAACAGTCGTCTAAACCATATTTTATAGAAGGTTAATTGGTAGCTGGCGAGTCTGTAACATTTTTACTGCCGGTTTCAAACACAGAGAGGAATACAGGACAGTCGACAAGGGTCATATTAAAGTGAGCTTTCCTGAGAAATTAATGACATCCTTACCTTTACTACGGATGGGCGGATTGATACTTCGATACTCACAAGCTACTCATTTGGTATCAACTCCTTTTAAAATTTAGCCTAATGAAAGTATATAAATACAAACGTAGGTGGCTGCATCACTTACAAAAGTTTTCACCACTTTTGTATAATATTTGTGCCAAAACAGCCCTGAGATACTTAGCTGGCCCGAGTCACATGACTGAAAAGCGTAGCGTTGTGTGGTGCTACTTGTCACCTGTAGGTAAAAATACAACATGCACTATTTGTGACAATAAAGTGCCACACACAGCAATACAAGTAACCTCTTCAAACATTTAAAAACAACACACCCTGAAAGTTATAAGGAGGCTTATTATTTAATCAAAGTATTTCTGTAAAATACTGGACAATGTTATTTTACACTTAATGGCAAAAACATTTTTATTTAATTGTACTCATATTTGATTTTGTAATACATTAGTTATTAATGGCCTGGTGTGTGTCATGTGATTTGCCTTTGAGGGTAAAATAACTTTTTTTTTTTTTTTTTTTTTAAATGGCCATTATTTTGAAATTTAAGAAATGATCAGTATCAGTATCAGTATCAGTAAAATGGAAACAAAAAGTATCGGTATCTTATCAAATTAAAAAAGTTTGGCATTGCCAAATCCCTAACTGTTAGATGGGAAGCATAAATGTGCCCCGTTGTACTGTTTTACCCCAGAGACCACCAAGTTTCTTTTTAACCAAAAGCTGTGAACTGGACACATCATTATGTAAATATATCAATTGTTTTATATTGTGGAAGAATAAAAATACTAGGGGAAATGTGAAAATGGGTTGCTTGCAGTGGCAAATCCACAGAGAATTAGCATCCAACTGTGCAGCTCTAAACAACCAACTTGTTGTTTTTTTTTTAGCTTTTAGCTTATTGTCTTGGTCTTATGGCACACACATTTACTGTATAATGGAATATTACTGTTCTCAACAACCTTGTTTCCACCAACAGCAGGCAGCTATTTTCAGTAGCCTACAAACAAGGCTAGCAACTAGCTAATTAGCTAGGTGGTGAAGAAAGTAGAACAGCTAGATATTTCCCCCAGGAGAGAAAAATAGAGCGAAAAGAGGGGTGAATATTGGACTTACATTAATCAGGTGGACACAGACATGACTCCAATTGAATGCTAATGTTGCTCCATGTCTGCTGAATGTGAACATACTGCAGGGAGTAGTTTCCTAACATGCTAATATGTAAGTCAGGCTGTCAAGCAGCTTGCTCTGGCATCCCCCCCCCCCCCCCCCCCCCAAAGGGGGCCCTTGCACACCTCCCAGGTGTTTTGCATTATTTGGCTAATTAGTCCTCTGGTCAGGTTGAAGGTGGGTGGAGTAAGTTGTGTCACCTGACTCCATGAACCAATCAGAAGGATAGAGGGTCCGACCTGTCCCGCCCTAACAGGTGCAACAAAGCTAACAAGGGAGTGAGGGAGATGTCAATCAAGCTCTGTCTGTCAGTGCTAACATGTTAACATGCTAAACTAAGGTGGTGAACATGGTAAACATTATGTCTGCTTAACATCAGCATTATCGTTATACCCATACTACCATACTAGTATACTGTATTAGTATGCCAGAAAAATATTTAGTATGTCCCAATACATAGTATGTCAATTGCAGTATGCCAAAAAATACCAGGATGTCCTACTGCATCCAGTCGCATATTGCAGTATGCAAACCAGCATGCTTTGCTGGCTATTCTGACCCACAATCCTCTGCGCAGTAGATATATGAGCAAGAGGGTCAAAGTTCAAGACACACTGTTGTGACGAAGTAGTATGTCCCAATTATGCATACGGCATGCAACAATACATACTTTGTTAGGGGGCAGCTGCAGTTCGTATTGCAAAGTAAAAAGGAAAAGTATGTGATTTGGAATGTAGCCTCTTAGTCTTGTTTAATCACCTTATTGAATCTAATGCCACATAAAGGCCTTTGCTGCAATTTCATTTACTTTTTCCCCTCCATCATCTGCTTGCATGCTTCAGTAATCACATTATCTCGAACAAGTGATCAAAACTCTTATTGGACGATTAGAATAACGATCACGCGTTTGACAAATGAGAGCTTCTTCTCGTACCAACTTCCTGTTCTGCGTCCGCTCTATTCCACGTGTTACTTCGTTTCAGTATTTAGAGTTCTTATAATTGCTTTGCAGATTGTGAGGCCAAACGAACACATTAGGAAACAACGCTACCTGGCAGCCAAGAACGTGCTGACCAAAGGTACTCCAGAGTGGGTCTCCTTCGATGTGACCGAAACAGTGCGGGAATGGCTGATGAACAGAGGTGAGACTGAGGTCACTAATCACTAACTATCACTAATCTTAATGATCACCCCATGTTTAAACTCAGAAACTTGCATTTGTCTTACAAGCATTGAGGTTTAAAGAGGGAGACTTGGGCTTCTTTAACTGATCCTCTCCTCTTCCATTGTTTGCCACCAGGAACTAATCTGGGTTTGGAAATCAGTGTGCACTGTCCGTGCCACACCTTCAACCCAAACGGTGACATCATTGACAACGAGAACGAGGTGCTGGAGGTGAAGTTTAAAGGTGGGCTTCAACAACATTTTGTCAAATAGGTATTTATGCCAGGTGTTAGTCGCTCTTTTGATCTAAAGTCTGTAAATGTTAATGTCTTCCTGCCATCTTACCACCTACAATTTACAAGATTTATTCTTTTTTTTTTTTTTTTTTTTTTTAAATATGCCTTTACTCTGGTAAATAATCCCAGATTAATTGTATATTTTTCACTTTGTGGAGGTTGGTACAATATGTTTTAATTAGAGGTAGTGTTGATGATTGTCTTTATATTGTTGCCTGATTCAACTTTTACCTTAGATGAGTTAGAATATATAGAAATATTTTATTTGTGCTTTTCTCTTTTCTTTTTTTTTGTCTTTTCATTTCTGCATCGTGTATAAAAGAATGACAGGGATGACAGCTTCATAGCCAATCATTTTGCAAATTGTATGCTCGCTTTGAGGGAAATTACAAAGGCAAAAAAAAGCCACTAAATAGTTGGTTTAAGTGCATCGTGTCTATAATTAAGGCGTGGATGGAGATGAGGAGCACAGCCGCTGGGATCTGGATCAACTGAAGAAGAAAAGGGACCAGTACCTGCCTCACCTTATCCTCATGATGATCCCACCCCACCGCCTGGACACTCAGTCCACACGCCGACGCAAGAGAGCGCTGGACACAAACTACTGTTTCTCGTAAGGGTTGCATGAATCATATCTAACAATGGTGTGCAATGCTAGTACATTAAGTGTTTCATAAAATCCATCAAATTTCCTAATTGCAAAATTGTGAAAAGATCACCTTTTTTTGAGCTTATTAATGTCATACTTGGTATATCACATGCATCAGCGCATGCAGGTATCGTAATATCCCAAATATATGCTGCAACATACTATATCTGGTATCCCTCACATGTGGCCAAGAAGATATTAAACATTAGGATTACAAAAATTAATTTGCGGGACTAATTAGACAATTGTGCATCCTCGTCACAGAAACACGGAGGAGAGCTGCTGTGTTCGCCGGCTCCACATCGATTTCCGGCGCGACTTGGACTGGAAGTGGATCCATGAGCCCAGCGGTTACGATGCCAACTACTGCTCCGGGCCCTGCCCTTACCTGAGGAGCTCGGATACAACACACAGCTCGGTAAGAAGCACCGATCGGGGGGTACAAAACAAGAGTCTGCAAGAGCAAGACTTGTCCCACAAAAACAAAATTTCGCATTTACTCCGAGTGGTAAACAGCCATCAGATAGTTCTAGTTTAGTGAGATATCCACCTCTGAGAGCTCTGCCTCCACCTAGAGGTCTTCACAGGACCAAAACTACTTTCTACTGAAGAAATAGTCCCTATAAAACTGTTGATAGTGTTGAACTTTTGTTTGTTTTGGTTCCTGAACACACACACATGCGCTATATGGTTGAGTTTGAACACCACTGTCTTTTAGACAAGCAGACAGCATTTCATATACCTTGAGCCAAATTGTTTATTTGGTCATTAATAAGTCTCCATGTTGAATCCTCAGTGATGCGTCTCAGTATTTACAGATACTCACAGAGTCAAGCTATTACACTGATTTAAAATAGCCAGCAGAGTTCTGGACTCGAGTCACATGACTTGGACTCGAGTCACAAATTTGATGAATTTACACTCAGCTTGACACGATAAAAAAAAGACTTGCAACTCGACTTGGACTTTAACACCAATGTCTCGTGACTTCACTTGGACTTGAGCCGTTTGACTTGAACCTAAATGATGTTGGATTTATTTATTTTTTGAGAGATCCTTTATTGATTTATTTGGGAAGAGGATTTACTCGTGGGAGACAAACTGAACTAAAAGAAAAACTGAATTTCGATCTTTTGTTGTTAATTGCAGAATCCCCTAAAAGTGGTGTTTTTCTGGACTCTTTATTTTTGGTGAATATTATTGGGACTTGCATTTGATTATCTTACACTTTATTCCCCAGACCCACTTTGTTTGAACCAATCTGACAGCATCCAATCAAGTTGCAGGAGAAGTATTAACGTAACGTTACTGAGCGCTAGTTACTCTGTTACTCAGACTTGCCTGTCTTGACTTGAGACTTGAGTGCAAAGACTTGAGACTTACTTGTGACTTGCAAAACAATGACTTGGTCCCACCTCTGCTAGCCAGCATATCGTCAAGACTCCGTCACTCATTATGCTGTGTTCACATTACGAGCGACAACTAACATGAAGCTACAAACTGACGCCCGACACGTGTCACTGCGTGGTGGGTGTGACGCGCTTCAAATCAAAGTTGAGCTGGTCTCAACTTTATTCGGCGCTCCAATGATGCGGTGAAGCAACAACCAATCATATGTTTTTGTTACACCCTGTTCCCTTCCATCTAAAAAGAAAAACCCCAAACAATGCAGTTAGCCAGTTCCAAGTGCTATTTAAAGACATACAACGAGCGCTTGAGCAACCCTTCAACGGCGACTCGCCGAAAAAGTAGCTGATCACGCTGGCCATTTCATTGCTTTTGTCACTCGTAGTGTGAATGTAGCATCATGACTTACTGATTATATTTACAATCTCTCCTGTGTGCTTCCCACTAGCTGCTGAGCCTGTACAACACTCTGAATCCGGCGGCATCGGCCTCCCCCTGCTGTGTCCCTCAGGACCTGGAGCCCCTCACTATACTCTACTACTCCGGACGGACCCCCAAAGTGGAGCAGCTCTCCAACATGATCGTCAAGTCTTGCAAGTGTAGCTGAGAAGACGTGAAAGGCGGTGAGGTAGCGCGACAGGATTTTACTAGGTACTGACGGAAAAAACCCACGCTCGTTGACTTTTGGACTCTTAGCTGTGACAAATACTTAAACTGACCTCATGGCTTAGATCTGAACACCACTCTGGAGGTCACACATTTTTTTTAAGGATGCAGTTTTTCTTAAAAAACTAGATTTTTTTTTCTTGTTTTTCGTTTTTCCCCCCTCCCCCCCAACTCTGGATGACAAGTTGTTATTTCCATTTTATAAAGTCCAAACCAGACATAATCTTGCAATCAAAGTAAAATATTCCCTTCTAGATTCGCGAAGGTGGACAACACGCTCCTAATGTAGATTGCAGAGATCCCTGTACAAATCTATCCGCTTCATTGGACAATGAATGAAAGAGATTTATTTTGTGGTATATTTTCTGTGAAGTTCAAGCGAATATTCCACAAAGTTATAGTCTCTACATTGTCAGTAGAGCAGCATTCCTGTCCCCGAGCCTCGGGACGATATTGTTAATAGTCACAAATATAGACTGTGCTTGAACGGTCGAAGAGTCCTTTCAGGCTGGATTTCACCTTCCCTCCCCTTCAAACAGTGGACATTATCTTCAAACACAAAAGGAGAAAGGACAGACTTGCTGCTGTATCCAAAGCCATAGCTGTGGTCAGGGAAAAGGAGAGCTGAGAGAATGCCTGCTGGATTTGCAATGGAAAGTGAATGAACAAAGAAGTTGAGCCAAGCTTTTCTTTTTTTGGCCAGCCAGTAGTAATGGCCTTTTTTTTTTTTTTGCGGTGCATCTAATAGAATGGATGGAAGAAGAAGAAGAAGAAGAAGAAGAGGAGGAGGAGGAGGGGACCTGTATGGAAGCGAAGAACTGTGATGGAAACAAGCCATGAGCACACTGCCATTCACTGGAAGTTCTCATCTCTAACAGGTTCAACTTATTTATGGGACATCAAAGAATATACTGGAAAAGAACACGTGTTATGCAACAGGTTTTTATGGGATTTCTTTTACATTAATGGCAGATCTGGTCTGTTACGCAACTTGTCATATAGTGATCGTTTCACAAACTGGGACAAAAAAAAAAAAAATCGATGTGTATCTCCATTGGTGGAAAGACTTTTCCATTAAGGGTACTGTTACATTTCCTTGTGATTTTTTAGAAAGATTATGCAACTTTTTGTCCATGTACAAATTAGTTTGACCTGTTGTATGTGATCCAGTGTATGTTTGACTATTGTATTAAATCCCCAGAAAGTTAAATCGGAGCACTTTTTCTCCAGCAATAATAAGGAAATGTCATTTAAAATGCAGCTGTTTACTTCTTTGCTCTCCTATCGACTCACCCGTCACTCCAGCCAGCTGACAAGGAATCGCATGTGTAGTCAGGACTCCCCAAAACACTGCAGTCTTTCATTCCCTCTGCTCCGTCTCTGTTTGTTTTGGTGCCCTTTTACAGTGTGAAGCCCTAATGGAACAAAAAAAAAAAATGTAGAGGGAGGGGAAAAAGTCATTACATGACAGTGGCTGGATGTACAGTTAGACCTCATTTTTCTCTGAGTCAGGAGAACGATCCTGAATCCCTGTGCTGTTTGACATTCGCCCAGTCGGAGTCGTCTCGCCTTTAGATGACATGTAGGGGACGTTTTTTGGCAGTAATATTGTTTGATTGAGTTGTTGATCGTGATTGTTATTAAAAACACAACATGCAAAAACCTGTATGAGCCCTTTTTAAATCTCAAGAATCACTCCAGCCTCGCATTTTATGAAATAATCAGATGTAATAGATCTGTTAAAAACATTTAGCTCCAAATTAGGCAATGATGAATTTACCCACTGGTCCTGTCTGCCATGTTGAAATGCCATTTAAATTTTCTCATAATGTTTTGGTTCCATATGAACATAATTTTTCTTACTTGAATCTCACCAGTCCCACCTGTTTCCTGCAGGGCTTTTTTTTCTACCTGGGTAATAAATTCAACTTCCCTTTCTCTGGAATTGTTGCTTAAGAGCTTTCCCAGGCAAAAAGCAATTACTCTTATATTAATGTGCAGACATCACTTTATGTTCTTATTGTTCATAAAATGGTTAGTGTGCCGTAAATCACACATACACCTGAGGAGCGTATTTTACATTTGGTACCACTTTCACGACACCTTTAATTCATCAGGAAGACCACTCCAATGAACACTGTGACCTTTGGAAACGAGCCGCAGAGCATCTGGACCAAAGTATTATTTGAAACTGTATTGGTGGTTTATTAAAAAGTTAAACCCACTGCACGTTTATTCATAAATTACCAGCATAAAAACTGCAAACTTGTTGACCTATTTTGGAAGTGAGAAACTCGTGAACCTCTGTGATTTTATTCATATTTGGAGGTGCAGAATGGATGGCTTATGTTAGATGCATTAACCTTTATTAATGAAAGGGAAAAACGGCCTGGTTCTGCCTAACCCTAACCAAAATGTTGTTCTTATTAATGGTTTATTATGGGTCTATATAGAGTGGGGCAGGGATGATGTATTTTTGTAGGCCAACCAGGAAGTTAGCATCGCCCTGGGTTCCCTTGACAAAAAGCCAATGAGATCTTTCCATTGGGTTATGGATTATTGCAGAAAATAAGCTCTGTGTGGCACAACACACGTTTATGATACTTACACGTTCTGTTCCGTAAAATAATCTCCACAAGTGAACACCATGATTTTTGAAGTGTGAATGCAATCGCCGGAAGTAAAAAAGCTAATGTTATGCTACAAACGAACATCACCACGGTCTCACGAGCGCGAGTATACACAAGGATGTAATGGCAGACGAGTTGGCGTGATGGCGTTTTGTAGTCTCATTTAGCCACTTGTTAGCAACCGCCTTTTTTAAGACACGTAAAAGCTTCAAAATTCGCTAGTGGGGTATTTATTGATGTATTCTATGTCATAGAACAAGCTTGTGTTAACCACAGACCTTATTTCAGGCATCTAACTAAAAACCCATTGACTTCTAGACGAGGGAACCAGAAGTGCTAAAATGCTAACTCATTTCTGGGTTTTTATTACTCATTTCTGCAGCACTCTATAGCATTACTAAATGTTTTATTAACCACTGATAAAGCCTTTAGTGAGGGTGGCTGGTAGCAGGGTCTGAAATTAGCACCCGCCACCGCCAAATGCCGGAAATTGTTGGCAATGGCGGGTAAAATCGTCAGGCCATCCGCCACTTCGGCAGACAGGGAACACACTAGGAATGGGAATCGAGAATCGGTTCGGTTCCCAGTTGTCTGATTCCTTGGAATCTCATTCCTCCGTGACTATCGGTTCCTTTTACTGGTGCTTCCCGACAGACAGTTACGCATGCACAATGACATAACAGCATTTGCACGCTGTATCGTGTTTCAGTTTGTTTGGGCCGTGGTCATTGCTGAGAGAGAAAAAAAAGCGCTCAACAGCGTGGTGCTAATCAATCTGAGAGGACGCACCCTATTTTTTCCCCTGATAATGCTACATTGTGAACAACAAATCCGTGTTGAAATCAGCAGAAGGAGAGGTAGTAACATTAGCTGTTAGAGGCCGGCGGGGCAGCACAGTCCTGCTTGGATAAATAACGGAGCTACTAACGTTAACGGAGGTTCCATTGAGTTATATTATGAAGTAAAAATGACTATTGTGTGAGGGCAATTTGATGTGTTCAAATGTAATCCTGTAAAATGTCGTTTTTAAGGAGAAACTTGAATAAATCCAGTTGTTTGAAGGAGATGTTTTCACAGCAATATAAAATAGATATTAGAGAGGGAATTATAAGCTGTTAAACTTCCCAACACCAGCTCTAAGCAGCTTATAAATACGTCATTAAAACTATAATGTCAAGATTTTTTTTTTTAATCAAAGCAGATATTTAAATAAAAATACAATAATTTATTTCCTAAGCATTTGATTTGTGTTTTTATGCAAATAACCACTATAGATGACAATAACAAAGTACAGTACAGTAGCCCTACTGTGTACAGTACCCTCCAGGCCCCCCCCCCCCCCCCCCCCGCCCCCCCCCCCGGAAGCTACGGTGCAATTCGAACGCTGTAATGTACTCTGCATATAATGTTTTTTAATGTGTAAAATATATCGAACATTGTATGACATCAGACCTAAAATGTCTAAAATGGTAGTGCATAGATTTTAAAAGCAGCAGATCAAATTTGTGAGTGGCAGACAAAAAAAAAAAAGTTAATTTCAGACCCTGGCTTGTAGCATACATTTTTATGTCATCTTCTCTACTGGACTGGCAATCAGTTGCACAGATTTGGGGGGGGGGGGAGCTGGTTTGAGCTAATACGGACTGACAAGTAGCCAGAGAGAATTCCCTTTCTCTGTGTGCCCGTTATTGTTCCCTGTCACACTCAATCAGAGATGAACCATGATGGGAACACAAAGACCAGAGGGCATGACGAGGTCTATAAACAGGGTCGGGGCTTTAATGGCTTTGCAGACAGCCCTGTACTAACAGACGCACATTACCGGTAAAGAGCAGCCGTGCCCCATGCATGATTGACTTTTAACCTTCAGCCAAAAAGCCAGCAGAGGTCATGCCACTTACTTTCATTTAGGTCCACCATTTGTCCCTGCATGCTGCTAGAATCGTTGGGTAATAAAACCCAGCAAGTTTAGTATCACATAACTCCGCAACTTCATTTCACTGTTTACTTCTTCTTCAAGGCAGTAAATGCAACCAAAACTGGGTGGTTGCTCACTGGGTGGACTCCCAGTAAGAGTAAAATAATATAGCTGATTCTTCCAGAGTATCTTTTCCCATGGCGGTGTAATGGAAGCAGGCTGAGGGGTTAGCGATGGCAAGGCCTTTATCCTAACAGAGGCAGCAGGAGCTTGGCTTGGGTCTTTCTATTCGTGCAAGGAGTCATTTTGGCTCAGCGAGCGGCTAGCCACATTGTTCAGCAAAACACCACACGGGCAGTGAAACACTCACAGGGAGAGGCGTACAGTGAGGCTTGCGCTGCAGTGATGGGATATGCTCATCAAATGTGAGACGGAGGGGTCGTCTTAATATACGGTATTGGGTTGGTGGCACATAGAGTGGATGTTGAATCATAAGATGCACCACCTTAATGGATCCAAAAAGAAGTAAACTCGTCTCCTCTTGCATCTCATCTTTAATTGCATCTTTCTGCTGAGTCCGGGCTTTCATTTATAGCAGAGGAACACTCAAGGACGCTTTTAGGATGCAGATTAGGACATTGTTTGCTTCTTCTGGGGGACAAGCTGACCACCTCAACCAAAACCAAACCTGCAATAAACCTATTTCCAGCCTCCCGGCTACTGGATGGATGAGCAAGCCATAATCTGATTGGAGTTCAGGGTCCGTCTCCGGGTTGGAGTCTGACTTTCTCAGAACTTGTGCTCTTCCAAGACTTACCAATGATGAATTGCATGACACGTAAATGCACAGAGGTTTGGAAAACTGTGTCTGCTGCTATTCCCTGAGCAGATTAACAGATGTGGAGGGAGAAAAAAAAAAAAATTGAGAGGGGGAGGTGAGAGACAGACACACGGAGGGAAAGTAAGTGTGTGTGTGTGGGTGAGTGTGTGTGAGAGAGTGTGTGAGAGAGAGAGAGAGAGAGAGAGAGAGAGAGAGAGAGAGAGAGAGAGAGAGAGAGAGAGAGAGAGAGAGAGAGAGTCCTCAAAAGGACTGTTGCAGCAATAAAATCATCAGGTCACATCAGACCAGTTCTCAGGCCCCAGGGTGGAAAGAGTTGTGTAATTCAGCAATGAGGAGAGCGCATGCACACACACATGCACACACACATATATATATACAAGTCAAGCCAGCGGCCATAGTTACTGGAAAAGAGTGAAGGGGTGAACAAATATGTAAACACATATCAACTTCATAGACCTTTATAGCTAAACAAATGAATGGGAGGTCTGGATCAAACTACAGCATTATATTACAGCCGAGTGTGTGTGTGTGTGTGTGTGTGTGTGTGTGTGTGTGTGTGTGTGTTTCCGTGACAGAGGGATGGTGTGTGTGCATGTGGAGAGAAATGGGAGGGAAAATAGAGACTGTGTGAGAAAGGGAGAGGGACAGAGACAGTGTGAGATTATCATTTGCACACCCTTTAAATCACGACACGACATTATGTAAAATTTATTACTCTGGGAAGAAACGAGCCAAGTTTGAATTACTTACAGTAGAGGACTGCTGGTTTAGAGGTGGAGAGACGAGAAATGGCAGAAAGGCAAAACTGTGGCCCCTCGCAGCGACGATATACAGTAGGTTTTGAAAGAAGCATTCTTTAATCTTACAAATGACTGGTCAAATCAAAATGTATAAGCAATTGAATGCAGCCTTGCTCAATTCAAGGTGCTTAGGCCACATTTAGACCAACTTAGCCCTGCACGAGAAAAAAAAACGTGAATTTGAGTTGAGCCAGTCTGGAGACACAGCGGGGTCACAAGCTGCCAACGCCAAAAAAACGCAGGGGTTGTGCACCCAAAATGTTGAACCCGGCTCAGCTTTTACCGCAAAGCAACGTGACGTCATCTGATAAGGCACTGCGTTGGCTAATCAAATACATGCAAGCGCACATATCTGGTGGATTCTACAGCATTAAGGCCTTTACACACCGGGGGCATGACAAATAAACAACGCCAAAATGCGGAAATACTCACCTGCAAATATTGTCCAGGGTTTTTTATTCTGAAAGGTAAGAACGGAAGGAGTGGATCTGGTGTGCCTTTGTAAAGGTTGAAAGGAGTAATAAAGTTTGCTGTCCTGTTTCGGACTACGGAGCCTCCGTGTTGACATTTCATAAATAGGCGCAACTCAACTCGTTCCGCGCAATGTGATTGGTCGATGCCTTTACTCGCGATACGAAAGCTCAGAAAATCGCCCTTGTTCCGAAAAAAAAATGACGCTACTGACCTGTGAATTAATCGCACAAAAAGAAACGCCCCCCAGTGTGTAAAGGCCTTTACTTGGTCTGCTATGACCAGCAGCGTATGGTGGCTACTGTTAACAAACTTTAGACAGATACAGTATTTTGCTATACTAGCGCAGTGACCGTTTAAAACGTGCCTGTTCAGAACGGTCCGATTGCTCGGCCTCCGCTATTAATGCTCGACGCTTTCTTGAGAACTGCTCATCCAAACAACTTCACACTCAACACTGCGCTTCCTTGGATCCTGAGCAATTCACCCGCCAAGTGTGAAGTCGGTCGGATGAACGGTTGTCGAGAAAATGACTAATAAATATGTCCCGTATATCTCCGGTCTGTCTTTCTTTATCTGTTCTTGAATGTACTGTAGCGAGCGACGGAGAGCGAGCTGTACCCAGCATGCCGTTGATCAGATGAACGGTTGTCGAAAAAATAAAAAATTAGACATACAGTACATACACAGACATCTTCCATTTTAGTTAGATTAGGAACACGACATTACTGAATTTGTTCACTGATTTTACAACTTTTCTCCACTTTTTTTTTTTATTAGCATTTAGCATCGTCCTGTAATTGTCATGTGTTGCCCAACCCTTTCTCGAAGAAATTACAGTTATATAGTACTAATTTGCAACAGCAAATAACATTTTGAATATGTTGCAAAAACGTTGACTGACAACACATTTAATTTGTTTTCCCTACAATATTAACTTGTAGCAATACAATGTTTTTATAGTTATGTTAAGGCACTCGGCACAGGTCAGAGAAAGATTGCGATCTTGATTAAATAATAATAAAAAAAAAAAGGCAAGACTGTCTTGAAGCACGGGACAGGATGTGTTTGGTTTTTTAACATTTAAATGAAAACACCATGCTTTCTTAACCTTATGCAAAGTGTTTTTGTGGCCTGAACCTAACCACATGTGGGATGCAGACCCCGGATCTCCGGTGTCACAGTCCTGCATTTTGTAAGTTTAGTATATATAAATGTAATTTGTCAGGGTTGTGTGACTGTTGGATCTTTTATGACATTACATCAAAAATACAATATTGTCCTTTAA
This sequence comes from Sebastolobus alascanus, assembly GCA_916701645.2. NCBI lineage: Eukaryota > Metazoa > Chordata > Actinopteri > Perciformes > Sebastidae > Sebastolobus > Sebastolobus alascanus. The sequence goes on along the minus strand of CAKAOJ020000096.1, from coordinate 1,350,687 downwards.
CGCTTTTCAATCTTTAAATAATAACTCATCGTGTGACACACAGGAAGACACAGTCACACGCACACAGACCGCACTACATCGTGACAATAAAATGATAAAAAAAGGACTCCTTTGTTTAAGGAATCTGTGTAACACTGCCAGCGGTGGGGTTTAGGTTTCCTCTAGCTCATTTATTTTGTCTCTGTAGCTGTAAACACCTTCTCCATTTACATCAAGTCACAGGCTCCTGATGCTTTACCTCCTACTATATAAACCCCTCAGAGAAACATGAGGACGGAGGATAAAGCAGGACGGCTGTGTGGCATTTAAAGCATCCCTGTATGTGTGTTCAGCTGGGCCGGTGTGATCCTGTGCTCACACATGCACATATAAGGGATGTGAGAAAAAAGAGAATCTTAAATCACGTGGACGTCAGATTAGCCTCTAGGCAATGGTTACACCGGCTCTCTCCCCCCATCCTCATCCCAGAAGTGCAAACCAGATTGATGAGGGAAGTCATATCCTTAACAGCCTCTTATACAGCTGCCTCCACTCAAACAGGTAATGGAGACCGTGTCAGCAGGGCGCTTTTGTCCTGCACGAGAATCCAGAATGAGGACCTAAGTGGTTTTGCTAAGTTTATTATCTTTCTGCCTGTCTGGGCATACTGTATGTTCTCACAGTTACTGGGGATCAAACTGGTGAAAACAGCCATGCAGCTGTCTCTCCACAAAGAAGAAGAGATTTATTCCACTTGGATAAAGGCTAAGGAACACAAAGTCACCAAGTCAATGAGCTGCAGGAGGCCCCAGCAGATGTAAAATAAAAAGGCTTTCTTGACCTCACTTTCATCATACAACCTTGCCTCAAAACTAATACTGGGAATAGAGTGCCACAGGAATGAGTCCTAAAACCCGTAAATGAGTTAGCATTTTAGCACTTCCGGTTCCCTCGTCTGGAAGTCGATGGGTTTTTTGAATGGGTTTTAGGTCTGTGGTTAACACAAGCTTAAAGGGGACATATCGTGCTCATTTTCAGGTCCATACTTGTATTTTGGGTTTCTGCTAGACCATGTTTACATACTTTAATGTTTAAAAAACCCTTTATTTTCCTCATACTGTCTGCTTGAATATACTTGTATTTAGCCTCTGTCTGAAACGCTCCGTTTTAGTACATTTCAATGGAATTGCAACAGAATTGCGTTGCTAGGCAACAGCTTGGGTCCATGTTTACTTCCTGTCAGCTGATGTCATTCACATACACTGCAACAGGAAATAAACTGGGACCCATTTAGAATGTTCACATTTAAAACTTTAAAATGGTCTAAATATTGTAGATTTGTGACATCACAAATGGACAGATATCCTCACGGCTTGTTACAAAAGCTCAGTTTCTGAATACGGGCTTTGTGTATTTCTCTGTGGATTAAGCGTTTCAATACCTTCACAGTATTTATATAGAACTTAAACCTGCTTTATAATATAAAAGCCATGAAAATGTCACTTTTTACAATATGGGACCTTTAAGACATTGTAATGTTTTGTTCTACGACATCAATAAATGCCCCACTTGAGAATTTTGAAGCCTTTACGTGTCTTAAAAAAGTCGGTTGCTAACAAGTGGCTAAATGAGACTACTTCACGTCATCACGCCGAACACTAGTCCGCCTTTACAGCCTCGTTGTCTATACTCGCTCTTATGCGACCGTGGTGCAGTTCGTTTTTAGCCTAACGTTAGCTTTTTACTTCTGGTGATTGCATTCACACTTTAAAAATGATAAAAGTGGTGTTCATTTGTGAAGATTATTTTACGGAACAAAATGTGTAACTATCATAAACATTTGTTTGCCAAAGAATTTTTTTTTCTGCAATAATCCAAAACCCAATGGAAAAATCCCATTGGCTTTTTGTCGAGGGAACCAGGGCGATGCTAACTTCCTGGTGGCCTACAAAATACATCATCCCTGCAGCACTCTATACCAACAAGCCAAACACAGGTACATTGTAGTGCTTTACTCTGTGTAGGTCATTAAAATGGATTGCACTTAATGTTGGTCCATACGAAAGAAAGTCTGCAGGTGTTTCATATACTGTAGAGTTTGGAATATAACTGAACAAATGAAAACCAGGTATTTCCTTGAAAATCTTTGAACAGGTGTTTAAACAGCAAAGGTTTTTACCACTTTATGTTCTATATATGTATATGTATAATATTCTCCAGCTGCTGTTGAAGTTGGTGTAAAAAGTCTTTTCCACTCCAACAGTCATGGTCTACATTTAAATTTGGGCCATGTGCATTCAACTACATGGGCTTTAGTTGTAGTGCCCATTTTAAAACTCAATAAACTCAAATCTCATGGTGCCTTCAAATGGGGTCGTGTTTACCGTGTTCACGAGAAGAGTCCATATGAACGCCCCCCTCTTGTGGTATTCACGACCTTGTGAGTGGAAAGTTTGTGAAAGCTCAGAGTTCACGAGTTGTGACGTGTTTGTTGACGTTGTCAGAAATGGCGGAGGCCATGGAAGTTGATTTTTTTGGTACATTATAAGTTAATATATTATAATTTTAGTTGTCTATTGTTTTTCTTTGTAACTTTATAATATGTCTGAGGAAAATGTTGATATTCCCAACGGCCTCATCTTTTTCCTCTGTCATTATGCCTTTGCATTTCCTGCATTATGTTACTCACTTGCTAGCTGGCTAAATCGTTAGCCTCTGTGGCTTCTAGACGCCGACAGTAACGTTAATATTGCTGTTGCTTAGCAGCGGTGTTCTCACGACTTAACCACTTGAACGCCAAGCATATGGTGTACACGACTTCCCATGTTGTAAATGCGAGCTCACGAGTTTCATTTGAAGGCACCTTCTGACTCTGTCATGGTATTTTATATTCTGTACAGATGTTGTAAGTAGTTGTAAGCATCTACAGTAACTTGTATGCTTGTTATTTCTCGCTGGTGTAACGTTACACGCTAGGTTTCTCCACCAAATACCAGTGTATATATCAGGCCACTTAACATTGGGCCACTTGCTAATGTCTTCTACTCATTCACTACTGTAATAGCACAAAGATCTGGAAAGTCAATTTGTTTAGGTTGCATTCCTAATCTTTGGTGGTTAATGCCCTGGCATAGCTTGACAAGCTATTGCGCTCCGCCTTACTTCCATTGCCAAACTGCGTGCACACGCTTATGTACGTCATCATTGTTTGCAAACTGTAAATGGGTCTATAGGTTGTTCAGGCATCGAGCTCCTGGTGATGATGAGCCATCAAAATGCAGTCAGAAAGTAGCTTTGGTCTGGTACAGTTTGACAAAAGCAACAAACTTAAAGTGCAGAAAAGTATTTCAGCTTTAACAATAACTTAACTGTTCAAATGCTCAGCCTGTGGATACAGGAAACTGCACTGCTGGACTTTTGTCCGTTAACATACACAACGTAATGCCAACATTACTCAACAAAAGTGGAAAAAGTCGAATTTGTACATCTCTAATAGCGCTGTAATTACTCTTCTATTAGTAACAAGATATTTCAGCCTCGGTGTTGCCGAGTAACCAGCAGAAGCAAAGACATGCTGTTCGTCCACAAAGTCAATGAGAAACATGTTTGGTTTGTGCCTCCCCATTAATCTGCACAAGACCTCATGACTCCTTTGGCTGGCAGCGCTCCATAGGCGACAGGCTGTCTCACACAATGTGTTTGTGTTTGTGTGTGTGTGTGTGTGTGTGTGTGTGTGTGTGTGTGTGTGTGTGTGTGTGTGTATGTGTGTGTGTGTGTGTGTGTGTGTGTGTGTGTGTGTGTGTCAGTGTGTGTGTGTGTGTGTGTTGTAATGTACAGCAGGCCTAAAATCCTCCACGGAGGTTTGCACTTATATGTGTATAGGCTATATTAGGGTTTGGTCCTTCATAAATAAAAGGTTCAGTTTCATAGGGCCCACATCCCGAACTAAGGCGGACTACTTTGCTACAATAACGCTATTCTACATGTCAAAAGCAACTTGTATGTGTAACATGCATGTCTCAAAACACTGGTCTGCAATCAATTATGACACAGGCTTTGACAAAACATTGGCGTACTGCTTCTGTCCGACCTCCGCAGTCTGATGTGGAGTCGCTTATTAAACCTACAGTAGCAGGAATTACTTGCTTGCTTGTGGTTTTATGCAAATCATCAAAATCCACGATTCCTTTGCAATCGGAAGAAAAGCCTCACATACACTTGATACTGTAAAAGTGGAATTTCATCCAGGAGACGTATAGCAATATAGACACAGATCAGCGCGGTGGCGGCGGCTCGCCATCCAGCCTGGTCGCACGAAAAGGTACGTGGATGACACAATAATGTGCAAGGCAAAAGCAACGCCGTTCTTGCTTTAGGCTTGTAATTTGTACACCGTGAAGTCTGTACTGACTGCAATGTAAATGCATCCACGTGAATGTGCTACGCTCACAGCCAGTGACGTAGAATAAAAAGTGAGAAAGAAAAATGCTGGTACTGCACCTTTATCCTAGGGATGTGCATTCCAAGCAAAAATACTATTTGAAAATCACTGTGAATTACTCGATTATTATTTGAAAATCGCTGCATAACCCCTCCATATAATTTAACGACTATTCGAAAAATCGACAATCATGAACCACCCATACTTCATACACGCGTGTAATATATCCTTTTCCAAGACTGCAGTAAGAGGTAAGAGGACATAGGTTCCTACATAGGAGCTCATTCTAAGTTAACGAAAACACACAATTCTTAATCTTCAGGTGATTATACACTGATGAAAACATAGTTATGAATATTATATTCCATTTCTGCTAACAGATCCCCCGAAATGTTACGCACTGTTCCTTTAATGGCATTTGGTGTATACATTTTCCGCTGGATAGATTTCCTGGCAAAGGCACTTACTGTAAAAAGTGAAATACCTCCTACATACATAATATTACAGCGTTACAAGCGGGTTTACAAGAGAGGTGCCACCGCAGTAACGGCGGCTTGTCTACTTCCACCTACAACCCGGGTTCGACTCTATATTTACACCTTGACACCAGAACAGTGGGGCCCACTGGAGGGTTTTTGTACGTCATGCGGTAGCAAAATCAGATAAAATCGCCAGTGTGCGAGTGATCCTTTGACTGCAGGATTCATAATCTGTAACTCACTATGATATTTAAACAAACATTGCATAGTTTTCAAGTCACATCCTGTCGTCACTGTAAACAAAAACTAATGGGCAGTCCCCTCTCACATTCCCACTACATGCTCCAACACACCACAATAAGACCTGGACTTGGCAGGCTGCACTCTTTAAATACAGCCACTGGTGTCCTGATGGAAATGGCCTCATAAGGAGCGTGTTCTTTTGTCTTATGAAGGTGTTTCCAAAATTAAATGCCTCTAAACAAACTGTTGCCGGTTCAGTTTGTCTGTTCTCTGATGTTCCGATAATATAATTTGTCCAGATGGCCAAATCGGATCTGTAAACATACAAAATAAGACGTCTTCTTCCGCTGTCCCCGCCGTTCACCCCTCCATCTGCAGACCCCAATGCCATTTCCCCTTTGTAGTCCCTTCCAAATGCAATAGTGGTTTCACTGTGGCTGTAAAGGGAGCTGATCAGCTGTGTTCTGTTATGTTTGCAAAAAGGCAAATAACAAACATCCTCGTAGTCAAGCTGCGGGCCGTCCAACGGTCCACTTCTCCAGCCCAGTGACTAACATGTTTCTTTTATTACTCGGATTAACATCTAAATTCAGTTTTATCTTTTCAGCACCGCAAACATAATCAGCGTAATAGGAAACAGAAACCCACCCTGCGTTGAAAACAATCGTTTTGCTATTAAGATTTCCAAAGATGGAATAACAAATAACATTTCCACATGAGATGCTTTATTGAGTAATTCAGCTATTTTAATTAATTTCTCAAGTCAGTAATTTCATTTTTACGGCATTATGTTTTCACTTACTCTTTGGCGTATCTAAATAGAATCCATTAACCTCAAGAGCCCAGATGAACACTGCAAACATGCTAAGCATATTGATGACTCAGTACTTCTCACAGTAACATCACTCTGAAATTGATCTAGTAATGATACAAGAGGGGCCAAACTGCCATTTGGCCAGCAGCAGGACATGTTTGCATCTTTGCAGTTGTAATTAGCTTGCTGGCATTGTTAGCTACTGGATAGCTATTTGGGAGTTGTTTGATGCTATCGGTTGTGGCTAGAAGGTAACACGCAAATTGTGAAACTCTCGTGAGATGGTTAACTCTAGGTATTGACCTCGATGGTTAAGGCTAGGTATTGACCTTGAATGGTTAAGGCTAGTCATTGACCTTGAATAGTTAAGGCTAGGAATTGACCTTGAATGGTTAAGGTTAGGTATTGACCTTGAATGGTTAAGGCTAGGTATTGACCCTGAATGGTTAAGGTTAGGTATTGACCTTAAATGGTTAAGGTTAGGTATTGACCCTCGAATGGTTAAGGCTAGGTATTGACCTCGAATGGTTAAGGCTAGGTATTGACATCGAATGGTTAAGGCTAGGTATTGACCTCGTATGGTTAAGGCTAGGTATTGACATCGAAAGGGTTAAGGCTAGGTATTGACCTCGAATGGTTTAGGCTAGGTATTGACCTTGAATAGTTAAGGTTAGGTATCGACAGCGAATGATTAAGGCTAGGTATTGACCTCGAATGGTTAAGGTTAGGTATTGACATCGAATGGTTAAGGCTAGGTATTGACCTCGAATGGTTAAGGTTAGGTATTGACATTGAATGATTAAGGCTAGGTATTGACCTCGAATGATTATGGTTAGGTATTGACCTTGAATAGTTAAGGTTAGGTATAGACCTTGAATGGTTAAGGCTAGGTATTGACCTCGAATAGTTAATGTTAGGATAGGTTGTTGAGTTTTTGCAATTTTTCGCAATTTGCTGGTTATCTTCTAGACATGACCACCACCAATATACACAAGTTTAGTTGACATTTTGGAGAACTACATGGAAGTTTTGTTGCAAATCTCTGTACACTAACCTATGATTACCCAAAACCCCTTTCTCCTTCTCTCCGACCCTTTGGAGACTCCGTTGTCTGTTGTTTTCATACACTGCAGCTGGCGCACCGCTGCATGCGAGGCACAAATCTTGTCAGTTAACGGTTAATAATCGGTTAATGAGGGTCGGTTATCGGTTAAGAACATTTTTCAAAATGAGCATCCCTAGTTTGCAATGCAATAGTTTTATGTTTTCCTGGTTTTCTTGTATTAGCTGTCTCATCCCTTTGGCCACGCTAATAAATCCACTATTAAAATTGTATTGTATTGTGCACCTTTCAGGCATGTAGACGGCAGGGCACACTAACAATTAGGTCAGTACTGTGAGACAGTAAAGACATATTTGGTTTTTATGATGATTCATCCTCAACCTTATGAAATTCTAGTTGATTTTTCCTTTGCATGTTTTATTTATCTGAATTAAGAATCCACCCACAGTGGTGTATTTTACGTGCAACTCAAAGACAACAAAACAAATGACTTATTTAAAAACAAATTAAGAATCATGAAACAATATTTAAAACTTGCAACTAATATCCGCAGCAGAATATCTTGCCAAACCGTGCAGGCACACTGTTAGCGGGCTGTCGTGACAATAGCTTTTAGTTGGTTTATTTCTCATTTCCAGAATGATTCGCTAAACTGGCTCACAAGTTTCCAGAGTACATTCAGTTCGCACGCCAGCAGCCTCCCTGCTCTTTCTCTCCCTGTTCTTCTACACAGTATATTTATGGTGTCAGCACTGCTAATTTTAGTTTGTACGTGAGGCGTCGGAGAGAAAATATATGCCATCACATGCACTGGGAAAGATAAGCAACACTTTGTCACAGTAAGTCAAACAGCACAGTGAGTTTGTCCACAATGAATTGAAGTTGCAAAGACTCCATTGTAACCAGTTTGTTGTCAGCATGTAAAAGAGACAGCAGATATCTTTGAATGCTGTATGCTTGCACACTTGGTACATTTCACACTTTAATGACAGAAGTTTATGGTGGTTCAGGATGAGATATAAACCTCTGTAATCTCCATATAACCTGCCATTACCCAGCACAGTTTCACATGGCCTCTGATTTTGTTAATCCACCATTATACATGGTTTACTGTAAACTTGCAATTAGCTTTGCCCAAAAGCTTCCTCTTTTAGGTGTTTGGGTAGTTATGACTGCCACCAGGAAACGTTCCCATGAATGCATTTCAAAGACACCTCTACTTTTCATTCTCCAGCAGCATTTCAGCAACTTTACTTATGCTTCTTTTCAGCCTTGACAATTACACCTCGTCTCCCTTGATTACGTCAGATCGGTTCTTTCATCGGCGCTGTAAATGTAGGCAAAAACCCCAGGGTCGGACTATTTTAAAGTCCCACCACGGCCGTGATCTCTACTCCTGGCTTAGATTTCACTCCATCCATTACAATCTGATAAGAAACCAAGGCTACTAAACAAAAGATGGAGATCTAAGAGCAATCCTCCCTCTTTTCAGGAAATAAAACTGTCCAGAGACACTTAAAAAAATGAGTTTATGGTGAAATGTATCAGGGAATTTCCAGAGAAGAATCCCCCTGCCCCTTTAGCTTATCTTAAAATCATTTGTCCTTTGCCAAGAAATGCTTTAAGAAGTCTGCTATTCCTTACAATAAGTGTTGTGACTTTATACCAAAATCGAGGTCTGTGTTTGAACTGTTTCACCAGCAGCCTGTAAGATCTACAGTGCTCAGTGCCCGCTCTCTCGGGGGGGTCGCAAGAACATCTGTTATCATTTTTTACTTTTAATGACATAATGTTTTAATGTGGGGTTCAGGCTTCTCCCATACCTCCTAACACACACTGCGCTGATTCACCAGCCTTTTCAAATGAACAATTGAGCCAGCAGGTCAACCATCAAACACCAAGAAAATTACAAAGTACAGTCAAAGAAACTGGTTACTCATTTTAAAGTTCTGCGAGCTGACCGGCAATCTTAAATCACTCCGTCATTGCATGAACGATAAACCCAGGCCCCTTCTTAAAGAAAACCAGTTCATTTGAGCTCTTTAATCTATAGATGTCGAGGCAACCAAACCCAGGCTGCACCCACCCCACACGCTGTAAAGCGTGACTCAGAAAGTAAACAATATCTGTGATGAATTTCCCAGCAGTGGTAAGTGTCCAATACATGCTGGGTGGCAGTGGCATTCAGGCGTCTGCTGGTTCACCGATAGTTTGCTTACTGTTGCTATCAAACAACATTTATCAGATGGATTTGATAAATTAACCCCAAGGCACGGCTTCTCTTCCAAATGTTAGGCCTCACACAGAGAGGGCTGCGCTCGGAGGCAATCAAATGCAAACATGTTGTGGTTTTACTGATATGTCGGAGTCAAAAATGTGTCATCTCGAGCTAATACGAGCTAAAGTATCAAAGAAAAACAAAACCACGGTCTTACATAATCGCAGCCCCTCAGCATTGATCAATCACAGCTATTCAAATGCGACTGGGAGTGGATCCCACACAAAGATTGCGATTTCAGACTGAAACATTGACAATTACGGAGCACAGCGCCAGAGCTGCTGGGAAGAAATTAGGTAAAGAACATAATCTGGCAAAGTTGCAGGCCAGCCGGAGAGACAGTGAATGTGCAGGTTTATCTCTGCCCAGAATAACGGCCCCCGGAGGCTGTCTTTTGTTTTTTTAATTTAACCTTTATTTAACCAGGGTCTAGCAGTGTCACTGGGCTCTCACTAGCATGTAGCTGCTCACCGTGGGCAAAGTTGTCCTACCTCAGGGGTGCATAGACCCTCATCTGGCTCTGATTTACAAGAATAAAAGGTGGAAAATAGTTTTTTTTTTCCTCCCCCCTTTTTTAAGGAGAGCAAAAAAAAAGAAAAACTTTCATTTCGGCACTCTTTCTCATTTCAGCTTCTCAATTAGGTTTCTTGGACTGTCAGCATTTTGGATGCCTTCACTTAAAGGAGGTTACATGAACTCGAGCATGCAATTGCCAATTCAATCACCGCATAATGCCAAGAATTTACAACAAAGAAAAGGAAAAGGAATTCAATTTCATGTCCAGCTTTCATCTTCAGAGAAGATCTATTACTGTGTATAAAAGTCAACTGTACAGGATTATGTGACAGGACACATGATTTATGCATTGCTTTGAGGAACTAAGAATAACCCTGTGAGAAATTACCCATTTTCTTCTTATTTTCATCACAATTTGAGCCTCTCACTCAGTATCTTAATTCTTAATGCATTGTTTTTTTTTGTCCCATCTGAACCTTTGATGGACAAAAAAGAGTTTTGCTCAGACAGTAAACAGAAACTACTATTTTATGCTAACTACAGACATGGTTTCCTGTTTGCACTCCCATTTCGAAACTGGTCTTATGATCCCAATTCTAAATTGTACCATATGTTCCAAAAATTACTTTTCGCGAAAGCACATCCAGCAAGACCTAGAGTTAAAAATAGACACCAGGGAAATTTGGAGGTTGTTCAGGTATGTTGTTGGTTAGCTTCATATGGTAGATCCATTGGAGCCTCTCTATTATGATCAAGTATATCTACAGATGTGGTTGGAGAACAGATTTATAACAGACCAGTGTTGGGCTTCTTTGGCCGAAATCAGATTAGATGTTAATCTTAAACTCATAACCATTACTGAAAAGCATATATGGTGCTTTTTAAAAAATATATATTATTGTGGAAAAAAATGGGATTACCCTCATGAATCAAAGTCAGAAAATATGAAAGTCCAAGTGGTTGTGTAACACTTATATGCACATGCATAATACATACAGACTTTACCATAATGCAGCAAACCATATAATTTCACTCTTAAAGGAATAGTTCAACATTTTGGGAAATGCTTTTTTGCTCCTGTGCATTAACTAGAGCTTTGCCAGAGCCGAGAGTTAGTTAGCTTAGCTTAGCATAGAGACTGGAAGCAGGGGGAACAGCTAGCCTGGCTCTAAAGACAGTTAATGTGTATAATATCAGAAAAGTAAAACTATTCCTTTAAGACTGACCTGCCTAACTAAATAGTTTTTTTACTATAGGAGTTTGGTCATAACAAATGTGAAGTATCTACAGACCTGCAAAAGCACTCTGTATTGCTGTACAGTAGATGTCCCTTCGTATGGCTAGCAGGAGTATTGCCCAAACAGCAGATTTGTCATGGGTGTAAGAATTTTGTAGGTCCCAACCTGAACACAGTTTGAGTCATACCTTGTGCTACTCTTTCAGACTGAATGTGAAGGTTATAAATTCAATAAAGGCCCTGAAATGAAAACAGTTTTAAAAGGTGAAAGTCAAAGTTTTGACATACACAGTCAGGTATACGGGGTAGGAAAAACTGATGTTGGACTTATTTATGGGTTTTCATTTCATTGGACAAATTGGATTTGCTGGATTATTGTATCTAGTAATTGACATCGTCATGCTCGTACTCACGTCATCGCAAATTTTCTGTTTTCCTGTCTTTTTGCTCTGATTTGTATTCCTTTCTCTTACACTATCTAATATTCATTCATAGAACCACGTCATATGTTTTACATCTATTAGGGGCGCTGTGACTTTGAGCATTGCACTCATAGACTGTATATAAGAAGCGGATGTAGTCAACGTGACGTCACCATTGGTTTGTGGACTGCCGTTTCGAAGCCTTGAGTTTGGAATTTTGGCTGTCGCCATCTTGTTTTTTTGCAAACAGAAGTGACACAAGAGGGTGGAGCTAAGCTAAGACATTTCGAGGCGACTAAGTAAGGGATAATGTAGAGCGAGCCGGTCATTGTTGTGAAAGAAACCCCGACAGGGCGATACCGCACGAGGGGGCGGAGGGCACGGAGGGGTCTCTCATCGCCCTGAAGGGGTTTCTTTCACAACAATGACCCGCTAGCTGTACATTATCCCGCTTATTACACGGCTACTTACTTAAGAAGTCAATAATTTGATACAAAAACGGTCCGCCAGAGTCCGACATCAGAACTGCGTCCATAGCAACGGTCTGTTATACATAGCAGCGGTCGGCTATAAAGAAATAACAGACTGTAGAACGCCGTGATTGACCAATCGGAATCGAGTATTCAACACAGCCGTGTAATAAAGAGGTTATAATTACCTTTCATGAACTGAAAACACACTGTGAGAGGGTTAAAGTTGTAAGACGAAAACACGTACATGGAGCATACCCTGCTTTATGGTCTATTTGACTCTAAATGGGACCATAATTTACTAAATGAACATCATGCTGTATTGAAGAAGACTTGAAACTAGCGATTGAGACCATAAACTCATGTTTACAATGTTTACTGAGGTAATAAATCAAGTGAGAAATAGGGTGATTTCATTTCATTCTCATAGACTTCTATACAATCAGACTTCTTTTTGCAACCAGAGGAGTCGCCCCCTGCTGGCTATTAGAAAGAATGCAAGTTTAAGGCACTTCAGCACTGGCTTCACTTTTCAGACCCGGAGGTAGCCCACTGATTGCACTGCATGCCATTTACTGCTTGTAATGCTTTACAATCTGCAATTTTAAGCTTATTGCAAGTTGTGGTAGATAGAATGACCAAATATATCTAAAATGCAAATGCAAATACGAGTCCAGATACAGAAAAGCTCTTTCGAGGGAAAGCTGATGAAAAAAACAAACAAAACCGAGAAGCTGTGCAATGTTTTAAAAACTTTCCATTTCCAAAGGTTATATCAGTTTTTTCCCCTTACTGAAGACCCCTCTGAGACTATTACACTTACCTTTAAGTTTTACTTACTGTGACCCAATAGCCCAAAGTAAGTGCCCATAAAAATGCCACAGAAATTAATTACAAGGAAAGTTGATCTTCCCATTGTTAATTTGCCAGTTAAATGTTGGCGTCCCAGCGGGAGTATAGAGATCTCCGTAGAGGCTCACTGGGAGAGGTCATTATTGTGGCTAGCTCTGTAAAGATACTATTTCAGGCCAGGAAGCTACAGGGTTATGGCCATAACCACAAACACACCGAAAAACACCCGGGTTCAACTTTATTCCACACGGAGAAGATACAAGAGAGAGAGAGAGAGAGGGGCTTTTTACTTTGATGCTCCGTCTGTCTTTTCTCCAGAATTGAATACCATTATAGGAGGTCATTACGATGCCTGCCTAGCAACCCACTGGCATCCGACTACATTGCGTTGGCTGCAAGCCTCAAAAGCAAAGAAAACACTGGCCAAAGTGATGATCTGGGCTTGGCTGAAGGAGCAGAGAAGATATATTTTCAGTAACATGACATCAATAAGAGCAGTGTGCCCGTGTGTTGAATCATATCTTATCGTGGATGTCAGCCCAAAGTACTTTTTCATTTCACAGCAACAGAACGGTGTTTTGACTTTACCACAACTGCTGATACGATCAGCATCAGACCGAAAAATAGATTATAATACTTTGGCCTCGCAATCCCGCTTGCAGCTACGAGTCTAGCTGGCTTTTAGACTTAACAAAATATTCTTTATAGCTCATGAGCTAATCCAAAGAGGATATACATTGTAGACTGGGGGTATAAGATAAGGAGACATGCTTCTTAAAATGTCTTTCTACGAGCAATCTTCCCTGACCAGCCGTAAAATTGTCTCTCTCTCTCTCTCTCTAACCCTCTCTTCCCCGTTGGCTTCAGCAGAGAGTTTCCATGAGATCGCAACGCCTTCCACGCTCTCAAGAGCCTCTAAGATACCACACAGTAAATGTAAAGCGATAATTCACTGGGGGAAAAAATGACTGCATGGGCTAACTGGTAAAGACACGGTTGGGCTGGAGGACAATGAGAGGTGGATGACAGATTGATAACGGAAGAGACGGAGCATGTACTTCTGTTCTCTCCATTATCGTTTTACTGCAAATGCATGCTGTGGGATGTCTGAAGCCATGCAATACTTTGATAGAGCGCGTTCAGACCGCCGACTTTTACAGAAGCTAGAGTTTAACGTCTAGCCGGTTCGGATTCATTGTGCATCTGAGAATGAATGGCTCAAATTAAAGCCTACTCACTGCTCCCCTGGCCAATATTTACATTTTATAGAGCCAATAGTGCAGGTTGAACATATTGTAAAGGCATAATTTGTGCAGGTATTACTGTAGAAAATGGCAAATAATTGTATTTATGTCATGACATATGTGACAGCATTTAAAACAGCAAATAAATCCCACTCCAACTTGGTTGAGAAGCCAAGCTGATAATAGCTCTTCCAAGAATCGGTAAGCACGAGCTGCACTTAAACAAAGCCGGCAGTACAGTGAATATCGCTGCGGTATTCACCACATCTGTCAGCAGGTATTATAACACACTGGTAGCATGACAATTACTCCCAGGACCTATTAACTGGTGAATCGGTGGGCGTCTCACAGGTGCAAGCAGTCAACTGGGAGGTATCAGAGCAAAGGAATGCTGAGGAGGAAGCCAACACGGCTTCTTTCTGATGTCAAGAGGTTAATGTTGGATAAAGAGATAGAGTTAGTCTCTCCTGTTCACTCCTCTCTCGTTTAGACCAAGATGTAAGGGTAAGGTTGGTAAAGCCAGTGGGGTTGAATTGGCCCCATAACATCCAGATAATCCTGAATTATCGCAGATGCTTTGTAGCATTTGATGATGTAATATTTGTTGATTAATCGTCTGAAATCAACCCCTGAATCATTCTTTACTCCCTACACTCTATATATTATATATAGTTTACTCTCTAGGGAGTACATTGAGATTTTGGACACATTTTGTGCTCCTTTGGGGATTGATCAAGTTTTAACTTTATCTTACATACTATGGACACAATTACAAATTTCTTTGCATTGTGTATACATTTGGAATTTTGGCACTCAAATAAAACGGTGGGAAGTAAATATAGGACATTAGGTAGCAAATGGGTGAGTGAATTCAGGTGCAGATTCTTCTATTAAAGCATGGTAAACGAGACATTGCTGCACTGAGGACAGTCCACCCTGGTTGACAGTCGCCCAGTGAGCAGGGAGCTCCGTCCCTCCCCGCAGCGAGGAGTGCTGTAAAGCACCACCTTCACCCCGGGCCTTTCCAAGCCGACCTGGATTTCGGTCACGGCGCACCACTACGAAGGAAATACTGAGTTCTCACGAGGGGATTTTCCCACACTGAGCGGCTGTCGCTGACCCTCCGAGCGGGGGTCAAAGTGCACCGCTGTAAAGAAAAAGGGCGCCATTGCGAAAGGGAATGCGGAACAATAATTGTTTCATGTTGATTATCTTGTTTACATAATTGTTGGAAGCCAAAATCGTAGGTGAAATTTGATTAATTGCACAGCCCCCACATCAGCAATTTTCCAAAACAGGCAATCCAACAATGGCTCCCACTTTTCATGTGTACATCTGAGTGCAACACCATGAATACCTTCAAGAAGAAATTGCCCAAAAGTATCCACCGTTATCACCACCCATATGTACGATTGATTGCACCGAACTCTTGGAGAGAGATGCAGCCAGGAGGCGGCTACAGCAGCAGGCTTTTCATCCCACCTTTGAGTGTGGCTATTGGGAGCAGGTATATACACACTTCTTTAGACGTCAGACGACACCTCGTTCGACCTAATTCAAGCATACTAAACCCTTTAGTGTAATTCTGACATCTTCAGCTAAAATATTATTAACTTATCTGAGAATGCACGACCTTGCCTTGTTTCATTACAGATGTTTTCTATATGTTTGACAAGTTGTTAGATTATCTGCTGCAGACATGTCAGTGATTTTTCTGAGCCTCCAGTCTTCAGCGTGTTGATGTACTGAGGCTCTTGTCTTCCTGATGAGGTGTTGTTAAACACTGGGGATGACTGCCATGAGCAATCTGCTCTATTTCTAACCTCATGCATGCACAATGAATTTCCCACCGTCTTATCTACAACTGAAGCTGAACAAACACAAAATACGTGCCCCTCTGGACTGCGAGAGCCTGTGTTTGTGTTATTTGGCATCCGTAATACTATCTTGGGAGCTATTATTGCGCTGAAATTTTGCAGTGAGGGGACAATTATCTGGCCTCTTTAGCCCGCGAGGATGATGTAATTAATTGCAGTTTTATCCTTGTGTCCGAGTCTGCAGAGTCAAGCAGCAGCAGCAGCAGCATTTGTAGGTCACGGACACGTGTTGTAGGGATGGGTGATAGAGACAGAAGAAAGTTGGAAAAGGGAGCTTGGTAATGAAAAGGTTTTCACAGATTAAACGACCTTGAGGAGGACCACTAATTTCAGCGTTGCAGTGTCCAACACAATGAGAAGAATGTGGAAAATACATCCTCGCTGATGGTTATGGCAGAACATTGTTTGTTTTTGCACCTGTGTTTCGGGAAAGAACATAAAAATCTTGGTTGGATGCGGAGAGAAGATCGCATCAGGATTTGGGATAGTTGCTCTCAGTGAGTCACTGCTTCATGTTTTGAGAGGGAAATACCTCCATGTGTACACGGAAATACACGCAGCAAGAATTATAGGTAGTGCACTGTCACGAATTTCAAATGATCTACTTTATTTATCTTTTCTTACAGAATATTCTCGTATTTTTGCAGATAGTGAGATCTGACATTTGAAGTAAAGCATTTATTATGGACTATACATTCTGATATTAATACTGGGGCTTTATTGATATGAGTGAAAATGAAACATTCCCGAAGTTTTAGCTATAGGGCTGTCGCAATATCCACAATATTGCCATACCGAGCTATTGCCGTGCCGTTGAGACAATCATTATCACCGCAGGGGAATTTCTTCACTGTGACAGCCCTAGTTTGATAGCTGATAACGATGCATCAAATTATTTACTAGAATAGAAAAATAATCTTGAAATGTAAAAATGTTGACCCCAAAATGATTTGTGGCTGCTGAAGTGTCCTCTAGTGGGGTCCCAAATAAAAAAAAAACATGTTACACAAATGATTTACATTTACTGCAGCACTGTTCTAGGTCGTTACTTCCACCCTGACTTGTGTCCATATAACTGGGGAAGCAATTATTCAACTTGAGTAAAATATGATTTTTTTTTTTCCATCTCTGCCTGCATTAATCAAACCGAATCTTCGCATGAAGGCCCGTCCACTCTCAAATGAAACTGTCAAACATCTTGTAAGTCATCCAGAACCGCACTAAAAAGGAAGTTTCCAGCGTAGGTTTTAGGATCAGAAACGAGCGAGTTTTCTAAACTGATGTCCGTCCAGTAACTGATTTGATTTAGCTCGTCTGCGAGGCCACAGGTTCGCGTCTCCGTTCATCCCCGTTGGGCTGTCATCCCCGATATGTACGATGATGAATTGGGCTTCGCAAACATGAACATCATCTGACAATGCGGGATGAAATAAAACACCGCGCGCGGCAGTCATCCAGCTGTTCACTGTCCCGAGGTTGGAATGTGCTGCCATGTGAAGCCCCAGAAGAAGACATTCATTAAAGGATTAGGGCCCACACTTTGTACTGACACAAGAATGAGGGCAGCTGAAAGGAGAAGAATGAAATGATCAAAACGATATTCAAGCACCATTTTGCGCATGAGAGGAGATGCCGGTGGTGTAAGTAGCGGCAATCAAAACAAAGTGCAAAGATCCTCCCTTTTCTGAGGCAGCGCCATGCTGGCAAAGATAACAGCGGAGGTGGAATCCTGCCGTGGCTAAGCCTTCTTTAGTGCATTTTTTCATGTCTTGTTTCAAGGTGTCAAAGAGGCGGAGATCAAAGAAGCCGTGGCCACTTTAGCGGTTCTTCAAATGGAGCAGTGATCAACAAATTCTCAGTAGCCTGAACACACTTTGTCCGTGGAGAGCAGCAGCAGCAGCAGCAGCAGCAGCAGCAGCAGCAGCGAGTAATCAAAAGATGAATTCAGAAAGTAATTCAGTTAGGGAGCGTTTCATGGGAATGCTACTAATCTTCCAGGGCCTTCCAGTAAGAGCTCATATTTTCAATTTGAGATGTCTGCACCCTCCTTAAATAGTTCATTCTTCGGTGTCCTAAAAACGGGTCTGAAAGTGTTTCAACTGCCGTTCCAAACCAAACAAAAGCGTTACATTTCTTTGCTTGTTTATTGAAAAAGTTTGAATAATAGGCAATTTGGCAGCGACGGTAGGAATCCTCAGCCGAAAACCATAAAAGTGGCAGTATGTGTGGTCTGGTGCTGCCATTGCAGTGAACTCCAAAGAAGCAGGAGGAACCAGGGCCAGCGTATTTCCCCGTAGCATAACACACGTCGACAGCAGGCAGACATGGCAAACTGGACTCTCCTTGTTCTCACACTCGGTGCCAAATTGGGGGAAATTCTTCCAGTGGCAAGTATCAATTACTCACTTTAAACAAACATCCAAGGCTTTTGAATATCAACATGGTGCGTGCATGTCTCCCTACAGGGCATCTGATTACGGGGAGACCACACACACGGAGTCACCTTTCAGCATCACCTTTCTCCTCGAACTGACTTTTCCTCATTTGCATGTTGAATGCGTCCCTCTCTGCTCTTTACCAAGATGTTATCAGACATTAATCAAGGTGAGAGGTGACAACATCGGCCGACCAACAGTAGGAAAGACTAAATTCTCTACACTATCTTGTAAAAGTATTATATCCACAGAAAGATTCTAAACACTGTAGGACCAACCTAACCTGACCGGCCAGATGGTTTATTACACAGAACCATCTGAGAAGCCGTCATTGGAAACTGTAAAGGGCAGGCACTTTAAAAAAAATACTCGGCAGGTTATTGGATGAGCCATCTGTCAATCAAACTCTTGCCGAAGCCAGCCGGGAGAAGAGCGAAAACATCTTTTCCGTCGAGAGAAGCCTTCGTTGTCGTTCTTTGCTCTTCTTTCAATGAAGAAATACTCTCCAGTTCTGATATAACTGATGCTATTGCAGCTACGCTAACCTCTTCAGGAGCCGCCATTGTTGTTTAGAACGAACAGTCGCCTCTCCGTGTCGTCGCGTCTTACACACACCTAAGCCACGCCAGTAGCTCCTCACAGGACGCCGATTGGTCCGTGCTCTGGCTTGCTGAACACAAACGCATTACTTGAAGCCTGACGAGATGGATTTTAGTGTGATAATATGATTATGGTGTGCTCTCGGGATGTTGCGAGAATCCAGCTGCCGTGCAAGGTAAAGGCCAACCCGGACTCCTAAAATTGCGTTCCCATACAACAAAACTGTCAATTACTTTTCGAGGGAAAGATTTTGTCCAAGATTATGTTTGATCAGAAATACGTTTCTAACAGTGGAATGGCGGCTCAAACAAACACAGGACTTTCCCCCAGGAGACCACTGTTAGTGACCCGCGTGAAACTAAAAGTCAGCATTGACTTATTTTACGTCCGGAACTTAAATAACGTAACAAACATACTTATTTTAAGACAAACCATGATGTTTTACTAAACCTAACCAAGTAGTTTTGTGGTAGGGCTGGACAACATATCGATTTATATCGATATCATGATATGAGACTAGATATCGTCTAAGATTTTGGATATCGTAATATCGTAATATGGTGTAAGTGTTTTTCTTTTCCTTGTTTTAAAGGCTGAATTACAGTAAAGTGATGTAGTTTGACTGTTCTAGCTGTTCTATTATTTGCCTTTACCCACTTAGTCATTATATCCACATTACTGATGATATTTATGAAAAATCTATATTTCAAAAACAAAATAAATTAAAGCTGCAAGCAGCGATGAACGGGCCCGAGCACCTCTCCGCGCGTCGGGGGTACTGGCGGGACGCCAACTGACGCGTCCGGGCACAATGAAACCGGAACTCTGACGAGCGCAACGACGTCTGCCACAAGACTCTACGACAAACGGACTTATGAAAGGGGGCATGGGAAATGTCGCATTTCAATTTTTTCACCACTTCCTGTGTCCACTATGTGGCGCTGAAGAACACGGGCTAAAAATGCATTTTGTTGCTTTTCATCAAGTGTAGATCACACAATGTAAATTTCATGTGAATCGGATGATGTCTGTCACGTAACGCTGACTTCCTGTTGCCAGTAGGTGGCGCTATGACTATGAGTCAATATTGCCATGTAGATGTCCTCAGATCTGGACTACTATGTGGTATTTCAAGTTTGGGGCAGATTGGAAAAAGTACAGTCGAGTTACAATATTTTGTCTTTCAATGGCGAGTCATGCAAATTCTCCGCCACGCCACGTCAACGTCGTTTCAAAAAACCTCACGATTTGAATAACTTTTCATCACAAAGGTCTTCAGATTGTACTGACCAAATCTGAAGTTGATCGGGTTAAGTCTCTAGGAGCAGTTCGTTAAAGTACAAAGCCAGGAAATGGCCAAAAATATACGAAAAATTCACACAAAAATCAAGATGACCGACTTCCTGTTGGGTTTAGAGCATGGCACCAAGAGACTTTTGTTTAAGTCTACGGGTGATACATGTGCCTACCAAATCTCGAACATCTAGGTCAAACGTACCGCGAGGGCTGCTTTGTTGAAATTTTGTAGGGGGCGCTATTGAGCCCCCTTGCCACACACAAGCACCAAAACCATATCTGTTAACATATTTTAGCGCCGTTAATGAGTGTGCCAAGTTTTGTTTGTTTTTAAGCAATCCTAGTACCTCAAAAGCAACTTCCTGTTTCATGGCGAACAATGCGTCGCCACGGCAACGGCATTTCACGAAAATAGAAAACCTTCGCTGTCTGACATCATGAAGGTCTTACCATTGTTGTGACCAAATTTGAGGTGGATCTGGTTAACCTGCTAACAGTAGTACACCAAAATATGGCGACAGTAACTTCCTGTTGCCACTAGGTGGCGCTATGAGTATCATTAAAAATTAGACTGTAGGTGTCTTCAAGCCGGGACTCTCATCAAATGTTATTAATATGGATAAGATCTGACCATCTGGAGTTGAGTTACAGCGGTTTGTTTTTTCATGGCGACTCATCGAAATTCGCCATATCACCAAGGCGCCGCCATTTGATGAAATCTCACAATTTTCGAAAGGAAGCATCATCAAGGTCTTAAGGCTTTTCTCACCTAATTTGGTAAAGATGTGATTAATTTCTGAGGAGATGTACATCAACGTGTACAACATGACATTTCCTGTTACCACTAGGTGGCGCTATGACTGAGAGTCAAAATTTGCATGTGGATGTCATCAGGCCAGGACCCTTATCATACATGTGACATTTAGAGCAGATTGGAAAAGGTATGCCAAAGTTACAGCAACTTCCTGTTTTTTGGCGAAAGGCGCTTTTTCGCCGCCACGCCACGGTCAGATTGTTCAATGAAAACTCACCAATTGAATAACTTTTCATCCTTAAGGTCTTAAGATGGTCCTGACCAAATTTCAAGTCGATCTGATGAAATCTGGAGGAGGAGTTCGTTAAAGTACACGGCCTATAAAACGCAAAAAATGGGCAAAATCGCGTATAAAATCCAATATGGCTGACTTCCTGTTGAGTTTTGGCCATACCTCCAAGAGGCTTTTTTGTGCGTCTCAACATGTTACATCTGTGTGCCAAATTTCATACTTGTAGGTGAAACTGGAGGGAGGGGCTCAAGTTTTCCAATTTCTAGGGGGCGCTAGCGAGCCATTTTGCAACACCCGAATCCGAGACCCTTAAAATATCAAATTTTTCACCGCGTCTGATAAGTGTGCCAAGTTTAACAACTTTTCCAGCATGGTAAGGGCCTCAAAATGGCTATTCATTTTTGTGAAAAAGAATAATAATAATTCCTTCAGTTTCAATAGGGCCTTCGCTGGCCCGACGTTGTCGGTGCTCGGGCCCTAATAAATATATATATACATATCGCCCAGCCCTATTTTGTTGCATTTTCGTTTTGTTTTGTTTCAATTTACAACGTAAATCACGTGTTTAAAACTGCGATCGTAATCCGGGAGAAAATACGTTTCCCTCGAAACGTAATTGAGAATGCAGTTCACTTGCACGGAGATGTAATTTTGCAGGAGACAGCGTTGGTAGGGCTGTATTCAGTCTTTTTTTTTTCAACAGTTGTGTCACATAAAGCATCAGCGGGGAAAACACATCCATCATCCTCATTCTGAAATGTCTCACTTGCAAATCACATGCAAGCGAAGTCGACAGCCATGAAGTCTGCATCGCCTGGCTCGGTCCCATCTGTTACAGATATACAGGCAACTTCAAATGGTCAGCTTCAGCCTCAACACATATCGCACAGCAGTCACACGGCGGCCATGTGGTCCTTGTGAAGCTCTACAGATTACATATTAAATTGCGTAGTAGATGTGGGCAGATCTCACCATTCATGCTAAGGAGGGAGCAACTTGCAGCTAATAAGTTGAGTCTGCATGAGGCAAAACCACAAGATTAAGACATTTCATTGGCTCATGGTACGTGTGCATGTGTGTGCATAAAAGAACACACTGAATTAATCACGCTACACTAAAACAGTATGTTTGATTATTCCCTGAGGGATTAGTAAATAGGTGTTTAGAGACACACTTTCTATTTCTGGGCTTAGTGGGTGTGTTTGTATTCCTGCAGCTTACTCGACAAATACAGATGACAGGATGCCATGCAGAAGCATTCCCTGAGTAAATTTGGTGGATTTCTTTTCGAAAGAATGCCCTAGTCACCAGATTGCACCAACGCTTTACAAATCATACAGAAAGAAATCCATCAGAAGAAGACAGTGATTTCTTCTCTGACAGTAGCGTAAATAGACCACAATGCAATGCAGTGCAGTTTGCATCTTTGTGGATCTGGAGCCGGTTGTTCCAGCTGTTCATAAGTTCGAACTGGACTTATTTTATTAAGTGGAGATTTATGCGTCGCTAAAATAAGATGGGTCGCACAACAAAACAACAGTTATTGTTAAGATTAGCTGTTACTGAATATCCACACTCAGTAACTGCTCTACAGCTAATTGCTCAAACTGACAAAGCTAACGTTAGCCAACACATGACCGGTTTAGAGTGAGAGGTAAAAGAGGTGATCGTGGCACATGGTCGATATTTGACCCAAAACTTTGAAATGTTGTTCAATGATTTCATAAAAAAAACACAATATAGCTCAAATTATAAAACGACATATCCCCCTCATTCTAAACAGCATGAATACTATCTTTGAAAGACAAATATTTCTACATGAGTTTGCATGTTCTTCCCGTGTTAGCGTGGGTTTTCTCTGGGTTCTCCGGTTTCCTCCCACAGTCCAAAGACATGCAGGTTAATTATTGTCTCTAAATTGACCGTAGGTGTGAATGTGAGCGTGAATGGTTGTCTGTCTCTATGTGTCAGCCCTGTGATAGTCTGGCGACCTGTCCAGGGTGTACCCCGCCTTCGCCCAATGTCAGCTGGGATCGGCTCCAATCTTATAAGCCACTTCACTTTACAAAGGAAACAAAATGTGTCCATACTGCTACCTAACTCATAACCCTAACTAATAACAAGCTCCAGTAGAACACAAGCATAAGTACATCAGAAAACATTCAACCGACATCTTGCTGTATTGTGCGAAATAATTCCTAAACATAGATTACCATATTCAGAAATCTTCTCACCGTCTGCAACAGCAGCCCTTTCCGACAAAAGAGCGGCGTTATGGTTCACTTCCTGTGTACTTCCTGACCTTTCCGCAAGAACACGGCTGAGAGAGACGGGGTGAAACTACGCCCCCCCTGCTGTCCAAAGTCAACATCTACAGCAGGACTGCTGCAGCGGAGAATCTTATTTACAGGAGTTGTTATTTCCTGCATATATTTATGCTTTTATCACCTGGTTACACATATGTAAATAAAAAAATCAAGTCATATCTACATTTAGAAAGTTAAGGTTGATTTTCTGCTTAGCCACTGAGGCTTTGTTTTTAGCTACAGTAACTTCCTGTTAATTGCTTTTGATTGGGTGGCCGAACAGACGTTTCTTAGCAACTGATTTGCATGGTGCAATTTAGTAAATCACCGGTTTGAGATGAGCTGGTAGTTACTGAGGACTTAGGGAGGAATTTACACACAAATTATTGCAACTCTGTTGTCTACAGTGAGCTTTTCTGTTTAAAACACCACACAGTGGCATTGTTGTCTGTCCACTCAAACTATCATTTTTCTGTACGGGGAAAGTGTGTATTATCAGTTGTTAAAAGTCACTCTGGAAATGTTTGAAATCACAAACAAAAGCAAAGGACCTACGTTAAGCTAAAGTAGATACCAAAAAGTGAATACACAGATTTGAACAAACTGAAAACCATCAGAGTAGCCTACCAAAACTCCATAAACTCCTTCAACAAGCGACCACATTGTTTAGTTACTTGACAATAACTAAGTATATCCAAGAAAAACATTTTTGTTGTCCTCAATATTTTCATATTTTGAACGCCAAAACATCAGCTTTTAATTACCGGCAGATAACATAACACAGAGATGCTCACCGCAGTGTTCTTTCACCCCTGCTGCTAAAAAATTACCAGCAACGGTGGGATGACGTTAGCTGTGAAAGCTTAAGCTGGTGCACATGTCAGCAGCTCCGCAGGCCTTAACGTAACGCATGAGACTTTTTTTTTTTTAGTGTGAAAAGTATTGTCAAAAAGAGTCAAAAGTCCACCGCTCGCTGGGAAATTGAAAACATGAGGGCGTTTTCACACAGGAAGGGACAAAGAGGCTTTGATTCCTTCAAGTGTTGACAGTGCAAGGACACCTTATACAGTAACCTCCCTCCCCAATGGCTCCTTGAGCAGCTCCTAATACAACAAAGACTTCAAAAGAAGTGCAGTTTTAATGGCGGTAGAGAAACAAATGATGTAATTTCTTCATTGATAGTACACTATAATGAAATTATAATACTGACCTAGAAGAAAAGGGCAATAGTTTGAATGTCAATGACCTCTAAAATCTCCATTTACTGCTGCAATGATAGACAAAAATCTAATCCAGGAGTCAGAGACTGTAACTATCAAACAGGCGTTATTTGAACTTCAGGGTTGTGCAAAACCTCTCTACTGTACATCCAAAACAAACAACAAAAATGTGCTGGTCGGGGACTGATTTGTGGCAACAAAGAGTGCAGATGGGATGCTGAAAATCACACAGAGTGAGAATGGCTCTCGACCATGAGAATACAGATGAAGCCGGGGTTTCATATCGAACTAATAAGAGTCATATGGGGAGAAAAAGGCATCAGCAGTCCACACTGGGGATTGATGTGGAGACCAGAGTGAGAGATCATGGCAGCACTGTGTTTTTCTTGTGCTGTTGCGAAAACAGACACCAGGACTCTGTGCAAGTAACAGCCGCTCCAAAATGCGTGGTTTTAGAAGCAAATGAGCAATATAACCACTAGTGACTCTGAACGCTGACACCATGTATCAGCGTAAAACCACTACAATCTGCAAACTGTGTGATTCACATCTATTTTCTCAATATATTCAGGAAAGAAATTGCGTGTTAAAAATCAATCGGGTTCTGATTACGATGCCATTTTACTGAAGAGAAACACTCCTTTTTATGTATCTTTATAAACTAGGAATCTCTTCTTTGTGGAAAACGAACTAGAGTTCATTATAAAGACGATCGGAGCCTCCGTCAGATCACTTTTCACTGGGAACAGCTTGCCGAAAGGGCCCCGTAGGCTTCAAGCAAAACCCTAATTTCCTTGCAAATCCCATACGACAATATTAGTTTTAAACCAGCGAAAGCATTTTACGTCATCTCAAGAGACCAATGGTGGCCAAAACTGTAGGAAACGGAGTCACAGGAAGGATTTAACACTTGTGCCAAAAGACTGAGAGAACTGTATGAATTTGAATTTGCTCATATTACAGGATCAGAAAACCTGAGTGAGGGTGCTTTAAATTGTGTTATGACGGCATTTTGATAACTATACAGTTACTGTTTATAGCAGTATATAACATTTCTTTTCAACTGTAATTTTTATAGTTGGAATGGCAAATAAATTACTTGAACTCCAACCAGAAGCTTGATAAAGGCTCCAATGATAATAGTAATAGTGTATCACAGCGTGCTCAAATAAGCAGACTGTGTACCTGTTTTTTAAAGATTTATTAAAGTGAGCACATGTGGCTCAATATATTTGAGTTTATTTGACATATCTGCTTTCTTCCCTCAGTCATCTTTTTTTGGCTGGACCGCAGAGGGCCAGCCATACAAACGCAAACGTCTGTCACTGAGTGAGTGAAGTTACACGATTGGTCGGCCGAGTGTTGGAGTTTCCTCATTGGCCGTTGCTCTTTCAACCAACTGAGTACCCCTTTGCTCACTCCTCCCATTCCAAGACTGTGGTAACTTGAGCTGCCGAGTGCAAAACCGTGGTAGAGCCATTTGCCTCACTCAGAGGTCATCCTTACCACAATAACACTACTTTAGGAGTGAGACAGCGGCTGGCGGTACCACGGTTTTGCACCCTGTGGCTCACGTCACCACAGTTTCACAAGCGTGTCAGAGAACTACGGTGGCCTTCAGGTTACGTAAAAACGTGAAAGGCTCTCCCTAGAGCCAGTGTTTGGTTTGTCCATTCTCGGCTACTGTAGAAACATGGCGGAGCAATATGGCCGATATAGATATGAAGGCTCAGTCTAAGCTAACGAAAACACAACGATTCTTAGTTTCAGGTGATTATACATTAATGAAAACATTAAATTCCATTTCTGCCAATAGATGCCACAAAATGTTACACACTGTTCTCTTAATATTTCAAATTGTACATTCAACCACTTTGCTATTGCTTCCTTCGTCCTGCTAGAAATTAAGTGCAGGCCATTCACATTAACTTTTTTTCTCCATCATATCCTTTCGCTATTTGCTGATAGAGCAACCAAAGTTCCCCTCGTGGGTCATTAAAGCTTCATTTTAGCTTGTGATTAACTTTAGTTTTGCTTCCAGCAGTGAGTGGGAGGGGGGAAATCCTCAACAACCAATATGCGATGCATCGTCAGCCTGTATTTCTCCGAGAAGGATATCTGTTGCATCACTTTGCATATTTGTGTGATGACTGCTGTTTTGAAAGGAACACAAAGACAAAAGCGAGGGCTAATTGCTGTGTGGGATTATGATAATAACTTAAGTAACTTCCCTTACACTGAGGCAGAGGGTGAACTGGGATAAAAGGGGAATTTAACAGGCTTTCAGCTGCCAGGAGCCTGTTTGACCCTGTAAGCTCTCATTCGGTATTTAGTGGTAGACTTAACAAAGACTCACATGTATTCTTACCCGCAAGAAGAAAATATTCACTTGACCAAAGTATAATGATGTTAAGTGAAACATAGATCCCATGTGCATGCTAGCTAGCTAAACTGGGCGTGTTAGGAATATGTCTTTTTTGATAAATTCTCGGAGTAAATCCAAGGCTGCTGAGGCGGTGGGTTCGGTAGTTGACTTAACCAAGCCAAAACCAGCTCTTGCTGTTGCTACACATTCATTGGGCCTTGTGGAAGTCTTAGAATATGACTGATCATAATTCACTAACCTGGCTTATTGGAGGGCTGACGTAACTTCCCTTTTCACTCTCAGTGATGATCACATTCACAGTTGACCTCTTCTTGCCAAGGGATCCTTTCCAGAGGAATGGCGGTTTTTTACCTCACTAGAATCCAAACATGAAGAATTCACATGATATTCAGCCAGAAGGGCAAAAAGGCAAGCAGACGGACAGCCGAGGCAGCCAATCAGAGACCAGCGTGGTGATTCACGCACCTGCTTTGTCAAGTGGTGAGATAAACGAATGAGAGCCGGCCAGACGATCCTGGATCAGATTTAGTCTGAGGCAGCCAGACAATGACTCAATAGCAGGTTTTTGATGCGATGAGTAAATCAAAGGGGACAAATATTGTGCACCATGGACCGTAAGAGCAGGTGCCTTAAAATGTATTTCAGTTAATCTACTTTGTTCTTCTTAATTTACGCAATTGCTACCTAAAAACAAAATACATTAGCAGCTGATTCTTTAAAATTATAATATATGCTGTACAGTGATTGTTAAATTAGACACCATTTCATTTTAGTGATGCGTAAATCTCTACTTAATAAACTAGGCCAAGTTCGAACTTGTGAACAGCTGGGGCAACCGGCTGCTGCTCCACAAAGATGCAAATTGCAATTTTAATACATTTAGATTTACATGTGGAGATGATGTCGAAAAAAAAAAAAACTTTTCACCACCATAGGCCTTTTTCACATTTTGATTAGTCATAGTAGGAAAAGTACAGGAGTTCCTAATATTATTATCGATGGCTCTGTTCTATTCAAGTGTCCCAGTAAGTCGTGACAGTGAGCCAGCATGCACAATACCGGGAGCCTGAAAGTGAAGCATTTAAATGGAATTCAGCCATTATTAATTTTATTATGTACACCTGTGCTTTTCCTACTGTGACATGACAAAAGTTCCTTTGTGAAATAGGCTTATTAAACCTGCATTAACTGATTTTTTTGGCCATGTGGGGGCAGCGTTACAAGCTGTAAACACAACACTGACATATTATGTCTATATACAATAGTTGTTAAGGCAAATGTGTTGGCAATCTGCCTATTTACACACCCAGCAGACACAGAGCAAAATAAGCATTCATTTGGAGTCGTGTTTCAGGCTATACATGACTAATGTAAAAGGCCTTTTCTGGGGACGAAAACGAAAAAACGAAACAAAATATTCTTCTTCAATCCATATTTGTTGGCGTTAAGCCTTCCAAAAGCAACATTTCACTGCAGTCAAAAAACTATTTGCTCTCTGGCTTGCACGCACCTGTAGTAAGGGGGCAGTCTAGCAGCAATCTAACAGCACCATAAATTACATTTAAATAAACACAATAACACAAAAATCACATTTTCCCCATTTTTTTGGGTGAAATATGTCAACAGACATCCAAAGCTTTAATAGAAGGACAATATTTTGCGAGATCAATATCCATATTGTTGTGTGACGGTATGAACAGAATTATGACATTGACGTCCGAGAGAATCTATTGATTGCGTAAGTCATTATTTTATTGGTTGGCTTGTTTTTATCGGCATCTGAAATTGGTAAAAAAGTCAAAAAACACTGCACTGCGAAATATGAAAGTTTTGGATTTGGTGTGGATAGGCTCATAGAGATAGATGGGTTCGAATTTTTTAATTGACGTGTGATTTATTCATTTGCGTTTGGTCTGAAAAGACCAAAGTCCAACATTAACTCTACTTTTAGATCTGTTTTTGGCCTCCATCAACTCCTGAGGCAAATATATGTTAACAGGAGAAAACGGGCTGATATCAAGTATGATACCATTGAGAAACACATGCTCTAATATCCTTAATTGTGATTTATAACTAAAAATTGCATGTAATTAATATAGTTATCAATTGAATTATTGGGCCTTAAAAATTACATGGTTAACAGAAGTTAACAGAAGAAAATCTATTAGTGAGTGTTTCCAGTGGGGAACTTACTGTACTTTACGACAGTGTTAAGGCTGGACTGGTGCCTGGATGCTATCGGCCAACAGCAGCTGTGTTTGTTTGGTGAATCACAAACAGGGTGTTTTTGGATACAACTCTGCCTTCACTTTCTAACATCTCCATCCAGATGATTGTCAGTTGAAGAATTCAGTTTTCTTGTGATCTCAGAACCTGTTCGGTGGATCAAAGCGGACGTGGAGGTGATGTGGCTAGATTTTCTCTTTTTTATGGCAGGTGATTGATCTCTCGGGTATTCGTCTACGGAGAGATTCTCTTTGAACACATGTTGGTGGGCGTTTGTGTCCAGCAGTGCTTTGGAACAGTCGAGCATGATGTAGTTATACCGAGTATAAAAAGAAAAACAAGATCTGATTATTATGGCTTGTAGACATGTTTTCTGAGGCTAATGTGGAGGAGAGGGCAAAGACTTCTATAATAAGCTGTGCAAGGACTCAAGCAAAGTACTACACAGAAAGGTGACATCCCCTGGCTCAACAAATCAGCATCATCTCTGGAAAAGGTAGCTAGATGTGCAGTGTTAGAGACAATTTTCTGGTTTATTACTATAGAAATTAAAATCTCCACCACTGATACTGGTACTGATTTTAATATTATTATTGTTATTCAGTGAGTTTTATTTTCCATCATATCTTCCCTGATTTTATGTTCATTCTGTCTGTTTTCTGTTATTGTAAAGCACTTTGTGCTGTATTTCTTGTATGAAAGGTGCTAAACAAATAAGATATATTATTATTATTATCACAACCTTGATCTGATTTTTATGTCACCATGCCTGCGAAAACCGTGGCCAAAGGCATTATGTTATCGGGTTGTTCGTACGTCCGTCCGACCCATTCTTGTCAACGCGAGGTCTCATCATTTCTTCAAATTTGGCACAAACGTACACTTGGACTCAAGGATGACCTGATTGGATTTTGGTGGTCAAAGGTCAAGGTCACCGCGACCTCACAAAACCTATTTTTGGCCATAACTCAAGAAGTCATCAACTGCAATTTGACTGGTCGTGAAGGTATTCAACCCCAAGACGGTAACTCTAGTTTTCCTGTTCATCATCTTGTTTTATTCACACAGGTTATGTACACAGCTAGAATTAGGGTTTCACCGCCTATGCCGTGAGCCTCTTTACCGATCCGTTGGAGCCATTTTTCATCCTCCATACCCGGTGTTCATCTTTCTAGGCTGGAACTATGAACTGTGTTATGAATTCAAACCGATCTCACGGGAAGGCGTACAAATAGCACGACATTACAAGGACATTCCGCGTGTCATGAGGACGCATTTTAGCCTTTTAGCGTGTCATTTTACGCCACGCAACAAAACTACAGTAACGTTTGCAGTTAGGCTTAGACAACAAAACCACTCACTTAGGATTAGGCAAGAAAATCACTTAGTTAGGTTTAGGACAAACGTCACGGTCGGGCTTAAAATAAGAACGTCAACTAAGTACAATACATGCATTCCATGCATTTAACTGGGAATTTTAGTGGTGAACATCCTAGCAAAGTATCCAGGTGCATGCTGGTGTTCCAGGTTCAGATCCATTTCGACTCTCGTGCAGGCAAAGTGAAAGGAATCAAGATATGATGGGTGCGTGACACATTTGGCGATGGACAACACCAGGCACTCGCTGGTCTTCATTAGGACTGAGGTTATTGTCTCTGGCTCGCAGTCAGGCAACCTGGTCTTTTCTGGGCAGAAGACTGACGGTGGATGATTTGAAGCAGATAGGACTTTGACTGAGGGGCAGGGTGTGAGAGGATGCAAGAAAACAACGGAAACAGCTCGAGAGTGCAGAGTCTGAGGATTTCCTCTGTCAAGCCTCGCATATTTTCTGCCAAAAAATGTTAATAACTAAGTGACGATGTTATAAAGCATGGAAGTCCGAGTCTGATGGAGTAGTTGTCGACCCACGTAGAGGTTACTGGTTGCAAAAATGACCCAACCTGTATCAACTCTACACTTTACACTTGTCCGATATTATTTTCCGCACGTTTTCATGTTTATTGTTTGACTTCTGAGGTGTTAACGGATAAGACGAGTGGTATAGATTGTCAAAGCGCCTGTCAGAGGACAAACTGAAAGCACTGTTTGATGGTGCTGAAGTTTCCATCGCCAAACAAAACCATAACTCCAATAAACACAACAGATATGGCTTGATGCCATTCATCCATCTATTGACTATCATACTGCACTGTAGCTGTATTGAACTTTATAAAATTAAATGGTCTCTGTGCACTAATGTGTACTTTGGCTCTGAGTGAACACTCTCCAATTGGATTTGTCCAAAAGCAAATGGGAACAGAGACATTTTTAACATTACACGTCCTTCTGGTTCACTGGTTTAAAACAAGGTGAAAACTCTGCTGCTGTATTTCCCATTTGAAATTAAAAAAAAAGTCAAAATTAAGGTCATTAGGCAGAATTTAGTTAAGATAACGTATGAACTTTACAGTGCACGACATATTTTGTCTTTTGCAAAACTCAATTCTTCATATACAGTATAGTAAATATGATGTCATCATGACGCAGTGCATGAATGTGGTGTATATTATCAATGGTGTGAAGTTAAAGAGGTACAACTTATTTTGCCAGAACAAGTAATAGTTTGACGGTTTCTATTAAAAAGTCTTTTCTGAAATCGTGTCCAGAATCGAAATTGAGGGTTACTCACATAATAGAAAACGTGTCTTTTTAATACGATTGCTGGTGGAGGGATTGAGAGTCACATTGATGCAGATTGATTGTAGCTTTCTTTCTTCAGACTGAGGACAAATGCCGCAGTGGGTGATTAAATCCAGGCCCTTCGCTTGGACGCTTCTGGGGCGGATTTTCCGAGAGCAAGGGACTTGGCGCCGGGGATCCTGTGTATTTTCCACCCTGATCTCTGCTTGGCAGAGGCCTAAATAATAAAGCTCTTTTTACTGAGCAGCCCGGGGTTCCCTGTGTACAAACACGAGCCCTGCCCCCCACCTCCCGCCTCTGCTGTTTTAACACGACCCCGCCGCCATGGGGGTTTACCTCACACCCCACTAAGCTCCCGTCCTGCAGTTGTCTGAACGTCAGCCCCCGCTCTGCCGCAGACTCGCACTGGGGTCAAGCCAATTTGGTCTTGAGGTAATTTTACTGGGACCGGAGAGCACAATGCGAGGCTTGATCGGCGAACGCAGGAAGCAGCTAACAACTGACAAACATCTAAACCAAATCTTGATCATGGAAAAATCCCCAAGTGAAGGAGGTCATTTAGGGAGTTTTCACCGTAGTGCCCACTATAGGCCTACCCTATACATCCTTGCCAGTCAATATTCCACATATGTTTTAGTGTTTTGACTGTTATTTTTAATTGCATCATGGAGTGCAGTAGGGTGTGAGACCGGTACGATCACGGAAACGTAGCAAGCGGTGATGAAACCGTCCATTCATGCGGCCACGCATGGATGTGTGTTTATTTAACTACTGTGCAGGTTAATCTGGGCCCTCAAAAGCCTGGTGCTGTGTGTTAGTGCCAAGGCTCACAAACCCTCTGCGCTCTGATCAGCCTGCCAGCTTTGAAACCCGAGGCGGCCGAAGAAACCTCCCCCCCCAAAAGCTGCGACCCATGCAGGCCTCTGCTGCTCTCAGAAGAAACATTAAAAGGTAAATCAAGGTAAGTTTTCCGCAAACTATTGCACGAATACTTTGCTCGCCATTAAGTGTCTGTACAGTAGAAAAATGTTCCTACAGTACTGTCGGCCGTTATAATGTGTCACCGACAGGATTTGGTGGCACCCTTACCTCCACATGCCCATAAACATAAACCATTTAATGGAGATCCAGTCTCCGAACAGCTGCGTAGGCGGAGGAGTGGGCTCCAAAAGCCAAAACAGTAGCTCGGCAGTGGCGGAAAAATTAAGTGATTTTTCCATTTTTGCCGTCTGAGCCATTTTTCCCCATGAACAATAAAACGAAAACAACACATAAGCCCCGGGGGGAACACTGGAAGAAATTAGTCCCCAACTGCAGTAGCTAATCAACACAGCCACAACACACACCGCGACGCCCTGCTTGTGTGACAGAATTGAAGGCGAAGTGTGGCACCCAGAGTTTTTGTGCTGTAATCATGGTAAACCACACGAAACTCACCATGACATCAAGTTATTTAAAATTTTACATGATTACAGAGGAGGGATGTTTAATGAGATTGTTTGAAAAAAAACATTTAATGAATGTCAAAGCAGTGTTGACGAGGGCAGTCTGCATAAAATCATCTTTATGAGACTGAGATGTAATAGAACAACCAGCACAAGAGTTATGGCGTCTTCGTGTTCACTACTAACCCTTACAAAAAAGAAGTTTGTTCAAGTGTGCTATTAGTATACTTCTTTTAAACTTAAGAGAGTATGCTTTCAGTTTACTTTTTATGTATTTACCAGAGATATACTTTAACAAAAGTATACTTAGGTATACTTGGCTTATACCGACAAGTACAGAAAAGTCTAAGTATATTTGTCTAAGTACTATAAGTTAACTTAAAGAAAACTTACAAGTATGCTATTAGTACACTTCTTATATATACCAACAAGTGCAGAAAAGTCTAAGTGTACTTGCCAAGTATACAGAAGAGTCCAAGTATACTTGGCTTAAACTGAAAAGTACAGAAAAGTATATTTGGTCAAATACTATAAGTTAACTTAAAGAAAACTTACAAGTATGCTATGAGTATACTTCTTTTAAACTTAAAATAAGAGAGTATGCTTTCAGTTTACTTTTTATGTACTTATCAGAGATATACTTAACAAAAGTATACTTTAGTATACTTGGCTTATACCGACAAGTACAGAAAAGTCTAAGTGTACTTGGCAAGTATACAGAAGAGTCCAAGTATACTTGGTTTATACTGAAAAGTACAGAAAGTATATTTGGCTAAGTACTATAAGTTAACTTAAAGAAAACTTACAAGTATACTTGCAGTAAAAACTATTAAACTAGTAGTTTACTGAGAGTATACTTTAAAGTATAGTTTCATAAACTAAAAAGTGGGCTACAATTATATAACTAACAGTATACCTATAAGTTGTAATAGTATAATTCATATTATAGTTGCAGTACAAAATACAACTTGGACGTAAACTAGCTGTGTAGTGAAAGTTTACTATGCTTACATTTAAAGTATACTTAAAAAGTATACTTTTATAAACTAAAAAGTGGGCCAATTTAGTCCCACGATGTATTGAAGTATAGTATACCTACAAGTATACTACTAGTACATTGATATTAGTATACTTATTACATAAACTATACTTGGAAATATACTTGAACTATACTCAAGTTTACTTAGTAAAATAAACCTGAAGTATACTTATTTTTTGTAAGGGAACAAATACCAAGAACACCCAGCAGACAAAATCTGTGTGTGTTCTCGTGTGTTCAGAATAGAAAACCAAACATACATTTTCCGTGTTTGGTATTTCAAACATTCATTATCTAATGACTGGAGGAGGCCACACACAGACACACACAGACAGACACAGACACACACACACACACAGACACACAGACACACACACAGACACACACAGACACACAGACACACAGACACACACACACACACACACACACACACACACTAAAAAAAAAGAGTGCACTAAGAGTCTTTATCTTCTCCGTGGCGTGAGGAAGAAGAAAACGCTGGTACCAAGCACAGCTCCTCTGGCGCCGAGCCACTGCCGAATATCAAGAATCAGTTTACAGTTCGTAGCAGCACCTCCCTTCTCTGCAGTCCATCTGTGAGTGAGTTATATTTCTCCAGAATGTGCATGGATGAGGTGCTCGCTCAGCTGCCTCTCCAAAATACACCGAGTGGCCATCTGTGTATGACACAGTCACTTACTTGTGTTTCACTTTCACCCCTAGGAATACTTGAATCTGCCTCCCTTTCAAGTATATTTTCTTTGCAGTTGTTTCGACATCCCTCCTTGTCAGCTAGACCTCCTGTTGCTGTTTTTCTCATCTCTATAAAATGCTTTATATTTCTCTTTTTTTCCTGTGATCGGACGCACACGGCTCCCTCTTTACTACTGTGTGCTGTACAGTACGTGGCCAGCACCATCAATCTCTGCTGCTGTTTGAACAGGCAACACAAACAAGAGGCACTGCGTCATGCTGCGTTCCCTTCAGCCTCCCTCCTCCGCGTTTCTCCCTCCAGTTCACGCTTCATGAGTCTGATGGCTATCTGCACTCCTACACTAACTAGTAGGGGCGGGAATCACCAGAGGCCTCACGATATAATCACAATAATTAAGTCACGATACAATCCTATTGCAGTTTTAAACATTTTGCGATATGCTGAGGATTGCGATAACATATATTGCGATATATTGTGATTTATTACCTTTTTCTCAATTGCAAATTATGCAGTTTTTCAACATCTGTTTTATCTAATAAGATACAGTTTTCACTCTGTTCATCTCAGAGTTTTCATTCACATATCTAGAGGTCAGAGGTCAAGAGACCCCTTCGAAAATGTCCATGCCAGTTTTTCCTCGCCAAAATTTTGCGTAACTTTAGAGCGTTATTTAGCTACTGTAACATGACATGATTGGTAAAAATGCATTCTTTAGGTTCTCCTTACCAGATACCAGCAGGGCTGTAGTCAAGTCCAACTTAATCGAGCCCAAGTCAAGTCCAAGACCAGTTCCAGTCGAGTCCGAGTCAAGACCGAGTACTAAGACAGTCAAGACCAAGTCAAGTCCTGAGGAAATCGAGTACTCTTCAAGACCATAATAGGCACAGTGTCGTTTCAATGCTAATAGTAATTAATGAGTTAGGATGGACAGAAAGAATCTATAAACAATACTGATCTATCTTCAGGCAACGTTCTGTACAACTGATCCCAAATCAGCAGCCAGGAACAACTTGACCAGAACTCAATAGCCGAGCCCGAGTCCAAGACAAGTCCGAGTCCAACAAGGCACGAGTCTGTGAAAACGTGAATGGCCCTCTTTAGAGCCATTTGGAGCTGAGCCAGTGCGTATGAGTGTGTGTGTGTACGTGGGAAATGAGTGGTGAAGCAAGAGAGAGAGAGAGCAACGGCTATGGGAGCTAGTAACGTTATCGACTCCGGGCTAAGCAGGAAAAGTTTGGTTTGTCCGTTCTGGGCTACTGTAGAAACATGGCAGATCAACATGGCGGACTCCGTGAAGAGGACCAGCTCCCTACAGTATGTAGATATAAAGGGCTCATTCTAAGCTGACGAACTCACAACGATTCTTATTTTCAGTTGATTATACACTAAAGAAAACATAGCTATTAATATTATATTCCATTTCTGCCAATAGATCCCACTAAATGTTACACACTGGTCCTTTAATTCTAGTTTCTAGCTAGCAGTGAGAAGGCCTTCAATCTAGTCCCTAAACCTCATTTGACAGCGTACAACTGATTGCACAATGCTGTTTTCCTCCCACCTCTCTAAACAAACTAAATATAGTAATTTTAGCTGTGTGTGTATTTTAGGTTTTGGGTTTGTGGGTGCAGGACGGATCATGATGTGGATAGTTGATAATATCTGTGAAGCGCCAGCAGGCAGATAGGATCAGCCACCCTCAGGGCAATGACGTACTTTACCATCATGCAACAGCAACGTCACTGAAGAGTATTCAGTGTTTGTGTTTACAGGCTGAGCGCCATGACAGTGAGGTATACCATCACCCACCCTGTGGTAACGCTGGTAATCCGTCACATTACCATTCCTTCAAGGCCGTATGTAGCCATGCCTAGTAGAGGGCGATGTGAAGCCGCTAGATGATATTGTGAAATGCCATGCCACTTATACAGACTTAGCTATCTTTTAAAACAATAATTTGACATTTTGGAAAATACTCCTCCTTGATTTCTTGCCAAGAGTTAGATGAGACGAATGAAACCACTCTCCATAAAAGACCGTTAACTGTTCTGTCAAGAGATAAAAAAAAAAAAACACCTCTAAAGCTCAATAATTAACACAATTATTTTATCTGTACACAACAAAATTGTAAAAAAGGACAATTTGAGGTTTAAGAGGGAGTGTAACTGTTTCTTGATGAACATAGTTTATCCGTCTACCCAGCAACTCTGTGCAGCGTCTCTACTGGTTGCCTGGCAACCTCAAATTCAAAACCACAAATCGTTTTTACACAGATTAAACAAAGTTGTTAATCGTGAGGTGTTGGTATGCATATTTGTTAACTGCAACTTTTTAACTTCATGCTAAGCTAATCACCTCATGGCTCACGTACTTAACGTACAATCTTTATGCTGAGCTAAGCTATTAGTTATATAGCACAAAATCAAAATCTCCCTGTTGTATTAAGCCATTTTGAACAATTTTGCAGATCAATGAATATGACTTCTTGAAGGCAATATTAGATTTTTTGCATCAGGTGTTTATATCAACTCTATAATTTCCAACTGGTTATTTCCTACCTCCTACCTATGTCACACATAAGAGCAAGAGAGGGTGATGTGTGTTGTTGTCTGTGTCAATAAGCATTGAGTAAATGAAGACATGCCTCTCTACAAGACATCTCCATGTGACCTAACATCAACAAAATCGATTTAACAAATGCTAGGAAGGGAAAACTGTTTAATCCTCCTTCCAACTTCCTTCACATCTGACTTTATCTGCATTAAGAGACACAGACACGTTGAGTTTCAATGCAGAAAAATCAAGCAACCAAAGACAACAAACAAGCGAAAGTAAGTACGAACCAAGTGACCTAACCGTTCGCATGTACAGTAAGTTCTTCCAACAGGCAGCTCTGAAATGCCATAAGCATACAAGGGGCCTTATTCAAACATCCATCTCTACACGTGGGTGGGCAAGCTGTCAGGAGTTTCCCCAGCGAGCCTGAGGTCACACCCTGCTCGTCCTTCTGTGACCTTCCTGTCTACAGTTCATATATTCCATATTAATAAAAGGTCATAAAAACAAGGAAACTCTGCAGCGTGGCATACTGTATAAATAGTGTGGACACAACAAATGACTAAAGAGGGGCAGTGTTGCAGCACGGGTATGATGTCAGCCCTGTGCCTTCAACACAACCAAACAGAAATATCCTCTTCTGTTTCTTTGCTTTTTTCTCATCCTACTTCTCTTCAGGACTAAAGTGTTAAAATAATAAAAGTTTGATTCACGGTGGATAACTGGCAGCTGTTGTAAAAAGTAATTTGTTAGAATCAATGAAGTGACTTAGATAAGAGCGCAGAGATTTTATGCCATCCTCGCAGCTGGATTTTGCATTAATGGATAGTGTTTCCACAGATCTATGTGCGAATGAACCTGTAGTACCAGGAAAAAGCCATGACAGAAACTTTAACAACCAACCGTGTGCCAAGGATCAGTCATTAGCTAACTAGAGAACAATGAGATCATCAGAGAATCAGTCAAATGGGAGTACTGGCCTCCAGTCAGGATGATCTCATAACAGAGCTGCTCAGAGGCAACTTTATCTCTATTTATGTCAGCGAGAAGTTTAACGTGGTCATTTATTCAAACCAGCACTTTAGATCAGCAGATCTCTGCTGTAGTCATTTTCAAAGCTGATTGAATGACAATAGAAAAAAATTATAATATGGCACTGAGAACACAAATTATATCACAATGGACTTTGATTATGTTTTTTCTCTGGTGCCCCTCACTTGAATCCTTCTGGGCCTTCTTGTTCATTACAGGAGTCGATGCTGTTTGTATGTGACAATGCTGCCACCTTGTGGCCAAGAGAGGTACACACAATCCTTTATTTATTTATTTATTTATACATTATAATAGAGAATAGAGAATAATAGAGCTGTAACGATTAATCGATTAGTTGTCAACTATTAAATTAATCACCAACTATTTTGATAATCGATTATCGTTTTTTGTTTTTTTTATTCAAAATTCTCTGATTCCAGCTTCTTAAATGTGAATATTTTCTGGTTTCTTTACTCCTCTATGACACTAAACTGAATATCTTTGAGTTGTGGACAAAGCAAGACATTTGAGGACGTCATTTTAAGCTTTGGGAAACACGATTGCCATTTTTCACCATTTTCTGACATTTTATAGACCAAACAACTAATCGGTTAATTGAGAAAATAATCGACAGATTAATCGACAACGAAAAGAATAGTTAGTTGCAGCCCTACAGGATAATAAGTTCTGTCTGTAATAAGTCACTGCAAGCTCACAGGTGTAATGCACATCCTGTTTTCTTGTTGACGTTTGGCACACAGTTAAGCTGTCAGGGTGATGTTATTTTAAACAAGTCGATCCGTAGACCCTGGATCAGAAAATACTCCCACCAAAAAACACAGTAGCGGAAAAAATAAGGGACAAATCTCAGGAATAGCAACAGAGGAGGGATCCTCTTTCAGGACGAACAGACATGCAATAATGTATGTATACTGTATATCAGTTAAAGTGCCAATATGACAATGCAAAAATTACTCCATTGGAAGTAAAAGTCCTGAATTCAAAAACATTATACTGTTGTAGCTGACTGAGGTTAACTAGCCTACTTTATAGACTACAACAGAAATGGGACTTGAATATTTTACTCATATAAAAGTAAAATTACTTGTGTCAACATGTACTTAGATAAAAGTAAAACCTAGGTCACTTAAAATGTACTCTTAAGATCACAGAGATGATGGTGGTGATGATGATGATGATGATGATGATGATGATGATGATGATATACAGTATGATAAACACATTGGGCTACAAAATAAAGTGCATTACCATGCCAACATAACACCATAGAGCCCTAATGTCCAAACAAACAATATATTCATTTTCTACAGATACACTTTGCAGCCTGAGCATACAACTGATTATCAAATCTAAGTAACCACCTTCCTCTGTATAGCCTCACTAGAGTTAACCAGAAACAAGAACAAAACTCAGTCAGTTAAACAAAAATGAACCAACAGTAAATAAATACAGACAACATGGACATGTATGGACAATAAAAACTCATCAGCAGCTGCAGCCACAAACACACATTTGAGCAAAAACAGAGCTGCAGTTTTGTTCTTAGTGCACAGACACAGACACACACACACATACACACACACACACACACACACACACACACACTGCTTTGACGTTTCCCTCTAAAGAGAGTTAATTATTCACAAATAATGTGTTGTTAGTCTGCTCACCTGTATGCAACAGGAAGTCCTCCAGTAGCTGCTCCACGTTCAACTTCTCTACTCGTTCATTCTCATAGCATAGCCAGTATAACCAGTCCACTCGGTAATAACACTTCAGCATCTCTGGTGCCACAACGAAAGTCCTCACGCACCTCACTGAAGGTAGAAGTTCTTCAGTAAACGCAGAAGTCACCTGCAGGATCCACATGAGCCTTTTAGCATGTTAGCATGTGAGCTAGCCAGACCCAGAATGCACCCGTTGGTCCAGTAACGTCTTAGGTGTGTTTGATTTGGGTCACATAACGTCCTCGCTGGGTGGTGCAACCAGTGATTTGATGATACATGAAGTCTAGGGTGTTTGACTTTGTACCATATATTTTCATAATAAAGTTTTTTTTGTTTTTTTAGTATTAAACCAGTGATTGATAAAGGTTAATGCTACCTTTTTTCCTCTTTTTTTTTTTTTACCTATATCAATGTAGCCTACAATACTAACCTAACCCATAGTGACTGAATTATTTTTATATTGTTGTGGGCTATTGTAAACTGCAATGTAAAATAAGGTAGACTTAAAGCGAAGTAAGAAAACTTGAGACAAAAAATACTTAAAGCAGCAGTGGGTAGAATTGGAGCAAATATGATTATAAAAAGTTATTTTTATAAAACGGTCACTATATCCTGACAGTAGTGCATGAGACAGGTAATCTGAAAAAAACCATGTGCTCCTAATGGCATCTGCAAGATTCACAGACTGGAGGAAAACAACCAATCAGAGCCGAGCTGGAGCCTGCTGTCGTGAGTGATTGACAGCTGCCTCCATTGAATGAACAGCCAATAGGAACGCTCTCTCTCTCTGAAATGACCTGTGATTGGCCAAAGTCCCCCATTACAGGCTAGATTTTATAAAGCCTGAAAACAGAGCCATGAGGAGGTGCAGAAGTCTAGTTATCTCTCAGAACACTTGAATTACAATATGCTGAAAGATTATTTTGGAACTTTTGCCCAATGATGACAAAATATTCTGCCTACTGCAGGTTTAATTAGCCTAAGGATTGGTTACTCAAAAAATAAGTACAGAAAAATTACTTGTTACAATAACGAGGGTAGGCTACATGTAATTTGTTACTTCCAACCCTGATACAGAGGGTCCAAAGGTCAAAAGATAGTCGAGAGGTCACGAGATGATGGGACAAGAAAGAAGAGAAAACAAAGTTCCGATACACACATTTATATATATTTTGGGGACTTTTTTCTCTCATCTTTGCTTTTTGTGAAATAAAGGCTCTTTGAGCCTCAGACAATTATTTAAAGGAAACCATCTGAGAGACAGAGAGGAAATCATTCTTTGGTGGAACCACAAACCACTCATACACATCTACATCCTGTGACAAGGGGCCCAAAGTACACACAGTTTTTTGTGAGGGGTTTTATATTGCATCTTGTGTTTTTTTACTGTAAGATCTTAATTTGAAAAGTGACTGGTAACTGCGGCCGGCAGATGTAATGACGAAAAAGTTGTTGAGTAAATGTAAATCTTGAGTAGAAGCATACGAGACATCCACACTGATGTAAAGCATGACACCAAATGAAGAAAATAAACTTTATAAAATAGTTTTATTTCATGTTACGGAAGTAAACATGCATGTTGTTACAGATAATATGACACAACAGTGTGTCATGTATATTTCATCGCTTACTGTGGACTGCCATGGATTAGAAACCCTTCGATATGCCGCTGTATAAATTATTTTAATCACAAAGATCTTCTTCCGAAATCACTGATGAAAAAGTGGATACTGTATTATTTACACGGGTTAACCGTTTATGCAGTTAGTGACTTCATTATGGCAAATGCAGGCCTATCTATATATACTGTACATAATCAACTGTACATTTAATACGGACAGGTAAAATTGTCGAGGCACAAACAAACATTTCTCAGATTTGTCTTGCAGATTGAGTGAGAGCATTCAATTTACACTTACATATAAATAAAATATTTCCGACCAGTGAATTTTATCCTCAAAATTGTGCGTTAAATATCAGATTTAATTCAGCATTTCAGTTTTGTTTTTTTTTAATTTATAAATAGTTAATACAACACTGTACATCTAACTCTTCTTAGAAGGGAAGTGGGTCTAAAGACTTCCTGGTTGTGTTGTTCTCTCTCAGTATGTTACACTGTAACAGGATGGAGGTCATTTTCAAGGCCTCATGTTAGTGTTTGTTTTAGCCTCTAAAACTCGGCTTCTTCGATGATAGATGGTGCAGCCCGGCTCCCTTTGTGGCAGTCAGAAGGTCCCTATCAATCAGAACAGGCTTGTTAATTCAACACGTTTATGGATCCAACACAGAAGTTGTCTTTTGTCTCTGTAGATTTTAAGTTGATCGGTCTAGCTTCATCCTAGAGTCTGAGAATTCATCAAAAACAGTGACACACATATAAACCCAACACGTGTTCAGCTAAACATAACAGCACATTACTTCCTGTCAGTGTGCTCAAGCTTTATAGACCGCCTTTATACATATTCCTACAAACATTCTGTACACAAACATGTGACTGAAAAGAGCCCCAGATGTTTCCGTGGATTTTTTTTTTCACATTATCTTATCTGTACATGTCTACATTATGTTGTTTCAGGTTACTGATAGACTTAAGGTGCAGAATACTTTTAATTTGAAGGATCAATCTTCGCATAGGACAAAATAGCTAATAGCTTGCAGGCAAGCCCCCAGGAAGAGCGCCGTTCGTTGATCCCAATTTTCGTAGTGGCCAAACGACGATACTGCAAATTCCGTGTCCGTCACGTGATGCCATTGGGCCCAAAAAGGCTTTTTCCCATAGACTTACATTGGGAAAGGACGTCTGTAACTCAGCGGATAATTTTTTTTGAGGTGAATCAACTTCCCAGTATGAACACTCTAATAGCCCTTATTTAAATCATTGGGTCCTAAAAGTTGTAAAATTAACTAATAGCTGAATCCAGAGTTATTTCTCTTCCTCCGTTCATGTGAATGAGCCCCAGACCGAGGCAGGAGGGAGGGCTGGGAGGCAGAGTTAGCAAGCCGTGACGACAGCGTGACGGCTGTGACCGAGCCATATGACCGAGCGGACGCTACTGCGCCTGCTCTATGGGCCCAATGGATGCGGAACATTCGGGTACTGTTCCAGTCGGGAGTCGAGCCATTTTGGCTTCATGCGCCACACAAGCTGATCTAGCGAATATTAAATATTTCAAATTCAAATAAGCGGAAAGGTTTTGTATTAACATGTAAAAGTCTTTGTATACCAATAAAGATCTGAAATCACAAACAAACAGGAAACTGAAAAAAAGTTATATCATATTTACATCATTGTGTGAATTTTATCCAGCGTGAGAAGAAAGAGAAAGAGAAAGATAAGAGACAGAAAAGGCAGGTTGAACAGTGCCTGGTGGAAGGATGTGCAGCAGGTTGGTGATCATAGACAGTGTGTGCTGATCGCTCTGTGCTCCTACCTTTGTGCATCTGCGTGTTGAGCTAAGATTTGAGCAGATTTTTTGTTTTGTGGAAGCAGAAAGGTTTATTGATCAGGATTGTGCAGGAGGAGTCTGTGGCTGGGAGATTAGCGCCGTGGCTCCGTAGTCTTGTTCCAACGTCTGCCCCTCCGCCTAAAACAACAGCTACTGATCACTTCTCATTCGGCGTTTAGAGAGGCGCGAGTCTCCGG
Organism: Sebastolobus alascanus; assembly: GCA_916701645.2. Classification (NCBI taxonomy): domain Eukaryota; kingdom Metazoa; phylum Chordata; class Actinopteri; order Perciformes; family Sebastidae; genus Sebastolobus; species Sebastolobus alascanus. Next base: position 1,306,400 of record CAKAOJ020000096.1, on the reverse strand, counting down.
TCCGGGATGAAGTTGCTGCGACGGAATCTCATCTAATCCCCCCCCCCACTGAATTCTTGCTGAATGAATTCCCCCTTTTATATTTGTATTTTATAGCTGATAAAAGTCACTTAAATTATTCTTAAAGTTCAAACAAAATCCAGCCTGGATGTTATGCTTAAAGGAATAGTTCAACATTTTAGGAAATATGCTTCATTTCTGAGAGTTAGACGAGTAAATGGATACCACTTAATGGTATGGGTATACCTGGGTATTTGTACGGATTAAACAAACAAGATATATAATGTCTTAATTAGTGAGCTTTAGGCATGCTGGTAGGTGGATTTTATTCCATTTGAAAGAGGCAGGCTAGCAACTTTTTGCGAGGACTTTTAGCGGCCTTCGTCACCGCTGGTTCTCTGTCGGTTTGGTGTGTCTGGGCCTTTTAGTATTTAACGCACATATCATGACGCATCTAACTCTCCACCATAAAGCAGATTTTTTTAATATGTTATCTCTTTTCTGTATGTTAGCATTAGATGTGAGGAATTTGACTGCTGATTTCCCGTCATGACTAACTTCACCACGGACCTTGGAGACTCACACAGGCATTAAACAATGACGATTTTGTCCGTGATCGTGTCGCCTCCTTAGGGCAGCATCTCAAGTGACCTACTCAAAGCAATGCTACCAAAGGTTGGCAAGTTACCCAGTGGTGAAATAGAAAGATTATGATAGAACTAAGACAGTATGGGTTAAAAACAGGGGGGAAATCACAGCACTAAAGAAATTAACTATCGGTGCTATCCAGACAAATTCAATAAGCTCCTAAGATATTTGTTAGTTAATACATTTCTTAACATGCAGGCAGATGCACGCTCTGTTTTACATCATGTGGACACGTGAGAACGATGAAAACAGCCCAACATGCAGCAGAGACGGTGTAGCAGTATAGCGCCGTATTCAACAATATTTTGTACGCACATGCAGGACGACTCTAGACAACAAAAATAGACACAATAGGGAGCACGCAGGGTAAGTTATTTCTGGAGAGCAGCACAAGACGCACATGTGACTTTAACTGCACGCCCTCCAGGCAAACTTATGACATGCAAACAAATAACACATGGGCCACGCAGCACATTTGGACTCGCACGTGTTTCTAATAACATTAACAATGGCTCCGTCCTCTCAAATGTGTGAGTAATCTACGACAGTGACAGAGTATACCTAAAGAACGTATTATTGCTAAGAAGTGAAAGTCAATTGTACGTTCCACTGCAACGCCAGCGCCCAGCCAAAGGCTCATTCCAAATCATACCACCACCACCACCACCACCAGCATTGTTCCCCGACAGTTCATCCCCAACGAACAAATTACACTTACTGCTGCTTTGGCCAACACGTTTGCCTTTTGTCTCCGCAGATCAGACTTAATGAAGCCTGCAGAGAAATAAAGACACAGAAAAGGTAAAGTTTGCATGAGATAATGACACAAAAAGAGTGAGTTGAACGCCACGCTGTAATAAAGGTGACTGTCCAGTAGGTGGCTCTTGTGCACAGACACATTACAGTGGCTCTATTCAAGTATAATGCACTTTGATAAGAGTTTCCCAAGACTGTGTGGCAACAAATGCAAATCTGAAGAAAGTACTGTATGTCTAACTCAAGTCGTGCATCCTAACTTAAACCTTGCATTGCAAAATTATGAAAAAAGCAACTTAATCATTTACCTCGATTTCCACTTTAAGGAGAATGTTTCCCAACAAATTATAACCTGTGTGACTGAATATATCACAGAGAGCAGACACTCTACGTGCATTTTGATGGTGGCTTCATATAGGACTTTATAGTATATCACAAAGTTGGAGTTCAGGTGTGGTTTCCTCACAAAGCTGGTGTTTCCTTGATGACCACAACGAGAAGTCCGCTCACGTGTCTAAATGCTGAGTAAGTTAAAAAAGACAGTGAGTCAGTCTGCTGACCTTTGTGAGCAGACAAGTCTCATTAAATAGTCTTGCAGTGTTTTTCTAGTGTGCACAATGTTTAGCGCTTCAGTGGCTCATGAATTTTTCAAAAAGTTATGCATTGCTCATAAACCCCTCAGTGGGCCATGCAAAAAAGACCTCAGTGTCTTTGTTTTTACTGAGGCAGGAAGTCTCACATTTAATACCTGAAAACAGACAGCTACTGTTTGTATGTCAGAACGCATGTGCAGCGTTTCTGAGTATGTTAATGTGAGTGAAGGAAAGTTTTCCATTACTCAGTCAAAGGAAAACAAAATGTTTACGGCTCCACCCCCTGACTTGTTTTTCTAGAAACTTCTGCTTAGAGCTTTACTTGAAGCTGCAGTCGGTCACTTTGAGCAAATATGATAAAGTTTAAGTAGGGTGGAGTCAGGTAAAATGGGCCACTTTTTGGTATATTATTTAGAAGACCGTCAAATAAGCTATGCATGAGACCTAATGATATTTCTATAAATTGGCATGGGTCTCTTAAATATTTATTTGTTAAAAAAATGTGTGTAAAATGTGAAAAAGTATAATTGTTTTGGAATTATGAGAGTTAGAGTATCAGCAGGTTCCCTCTTGAGCTACGACACAATGTTTGGTAAAATGGGCCAATATAAGAAGTCATTTCAGCTGAAATCATTTTAATTTTAACAGTAAATTAACACCAGTAACACCATAAAACCATTTCATGCAATAAAAAGTTAAACAAATATTTCGTTGAATAATGCATTTAAAAAAACAGCTGATCATGATGTATGGGTGTGTGTTTCTGCACACTGGTGTCTTTGTGTCTGTTTTGTGTCTGTCATATTTTAGTGTACTGTTTAGCTGGAAAATGAGAAAGTTTGTGTTCGAGTTCGAGCCAATACCAAGAACCGCCCACCAGCCGGAGCACACTGTCTCATTTTACAGCTAAACAGTACACTACAAGACGTTTCTGAAAACATTTGAGGCCAGAAATAGTCATTACGGTAACAGAATATAGATTCATATTTGATCAGCGCTGCCTAGTTTGACCGCTTGATCGGAGTTCACGAGCAGTGATTGACAGCTGCGTTAGAGACCCCTCGGCTCTGATTGGTTGTTTTCCTTCCGCGCTGTGAAATCTTACACATGCCATTAGGAGCATGATTTTTTTTCCAGATTATCTGTCTCATGCTCTACTGTCAGGATATAGTGACAGTTTTATAAATGTAACTTTTTTTTTTTATCATATTTGCTCAGAGTTACCAACTTCAGCTTTAATGAAAAACATTCACTTTTGAGTGAGGGGGATGGAGGGAAAAAAAAAACCTGTGGTTAAACCCTCTCTTCTCCCAAACTTTAACTAATTTAAGGAAAAAAAGGAAAGAATTCGAAGAACTCTGAAGTGCTCCTAAGTTCAACTCACCTTCCTGTAAGTGGGTTACACACGTATTTGTTAAGTACATGCAACAATAAAAACACATTTGTCATTGTGTCATATTCTCTCTGTATCATAACATTCAACCCTGAAACAGTCCCTCGAGTTACACAGCTCTACATTCTTGGAATTCAACATTTTCCCCACAGGAACGCCAGTAAACTTCCTGTAAATTCATAACAGAAACCGTGACAAACAAAGACAATTCTTAGGCATTGCTGTATTGTGACGTTAAATCGCTAGCTTGCTATGACTCCACACAGCGTATGTTATGCAGTCCTGAAAGGTCTTACCTGTCATTATTGTGCCGATTAGAAGAAAAACACAGAGGAAGATGTTTCCTGCCAGAGTGCCGAAGCAGTCGATGATCTTCCCCTGGCAGATGGTGAATATAATGCCGAACACCTGTGTATGCAGAGCGTTGTGCAATCGTTAGGGAATAAAGCTGTTGCTTGCACGCACACAATCATTCTCACAACCACAACAAACAAGATGCGAAACAAATGTCCTTAAAGAACCTCGTCGCTCCTCTTTAGCACTCAGCAGCAAAAGCCTATTAGAAGTTGTCTCGAAATGCTGCATTCAAGGGAAGCCTTGAAGAGTATTGTGGAACCACTACCTGCAATCAGCTATCCAGGGCCTGATTCACACAAGTGAATTGTGAATGGTGGTTGTAAGACTCTCACATGCTAATACATGGTTTGCAAAAATGATGTTGGTTTGGTCCCAGGTCTGCAAAGAACAATCCTGGACGAAGCCAGACATTTGTTCTCACGCTCTCTCTTTGGGCTTCTCTGCACTATTGTGTCTGTAGTGACCCTACAGGTCATTGAGCTGCACCTGTGCTGAACAGTTGAGGAGTCCGGATGAGGTTCCCTCCGACTCCGGGTACGTCAGCTCGACCGCAAACTCAAAGCCCAGCGGCAGGTAGCCCGTCATGAAGAACCTGGACAGGAGCACAGAGACACACAGTAAACATCGTTGTTAATCATACTGTATAGAATCACAAGCTAATTTAATTGCACCTCTTTTTTCTCTGCTAAACCACAACATTTCTGGTACTAATTTGATCTAAATTTCAATAATACAGCCTGGATTTTGCATCAGGGTTCCCTCTCTTTTCTAGAGATCATTTCCCACGACGTTTTCATTGATGATGTAGCTGTTCTGAGAGACAGGGATCGCGCCATACACCGATATGTTCCTCCTTGATTTAAAAGACCACGCAGTCTATGGCTATAACTTACCTATGAAATCATCTTTTACATGCTTAGAAATTATGTAAAAACGATCATAGAATAATGCAAACACACCTTCAGATGTAGGCAAAGCAAGCTAGCAGGCAACTTTAGCAACTGAACCAAACAGGCTGTAACCAAATTAACATTATTCATCTGTTTAAAACAGGTTGGGAAGAAAGCAACGCGATGTAATGTCATCCAACTTGCATGTGCTACCATGTGACATAGCTCGGGGGCGAGTTCACAGCGTTTTTTCCGCAATATAACCGAGAGCAGCATATTCAAATACCATTTGAATATAATATAATAAGTAATATGATCCTGAATTATATAAAATTATTAAAATAATTTGTAAATACTAAACATCAATGTCCTCTCAGGAATGCCCTTTTCTATGGCTTAATGACAATAATGATGCTGTACAGGAACAACAGGTTTTGAAAGTTATCCACTGGCACCAGATCATTTTGTCACTCAATGGCACCATGTTGTCCTTCCACTGAAGTGACGACAAGTGAAATTAAATGACAATGTTCTTAAATGGCAACTTAAATGTATTTCCAAACATTTATCTTTGACCTTTACGTACGCTCCCTCTGCCTATAAATATGCTTTGATAACAAGAACATAGAGCAATAACACGTGAAGGTTAATGTTAATGTCTATCAAGCGTTTGTTAAGGGATAAGATAACGATAGAAATTCTTATTAAAAATAGAGATTTGTAGATACCACTATGGGGGGAAAGAACAAGAAAAGTACTCGGGACAATGGTTGTACACACTGGGAAAAAAAAAAGAAATGTTAACTTTATCAATTGAATAGCAGGAATTCCAGCAGGAATGTGAAGCTAGCTGGAGCTCATTTAGTCTCGGTTAACAAATGAAGCTTTCTGTGAGTTATTTGACGATTCAGCCTGAGTCACGTGAACGTTGTACACTGGCTGGCAGGCATGCGTGCATGTACGGTATGTGTATCATGCAGGTGTGCCTGCCTTCACAGAAAGGGCGAGTCCAATCTGGAGGGACAGTCTGTGCCGCTGAAGAGATGTAATGATTTCACAAAAGATGTATAAAGGTTAAGACTGGATGTAAAAGTACAGCTGGCTGCAAGATCTGGTTATAACTACAAAAGAAGATCTTGTAGATCATTTTCACCCATAAAGATATAATTAGTGGCTCTACAACCTTCATTTTAAAAGGGCCAGTGTGTAACATTTAGGGGGATCTATTGGCAGAAATGGAATATAATATTAATAGGAATGTTTTCTTTAGTGTATAATCAACTGATAATAAGAATCGTTGTGTTTTCGTTAACTTAGAATGAGCCGTTTATATCTACATAGGGAGCTGGTCCTCTTCACGGAGTCCGCCATGTTTCTACAGTAGCCCAGAACGGACAAACCAAACACTGGCTCTAGATAGGGTCATTCACGCCTTCGTGTCGGCCCCCGTAGTTCTCCTACATAGACTGTATATAAGAAGTGGACGTAGTCATCATGATGTCACCCATTGGTTTGTGGTCTACGGTTTTGAAGCCTCGAGTTCGGCATTTTGGCCGTCGCCATCTTGGTTTTTGGCAGTCGCATAATGGTTTTATGCAACCAGAAGTAACACAAGAAGGTGGAGCTAAATTCAACCGAACGCTGAGTAAGACACTTTTAGGCGACCTTAATCATGAACTGAAAACACACTGTGAAAGGGTTAAAGTTGTAAGACGAAAACACGGACAACTACCAGAGCGGAAAACGCCGTGGTAGCGACCTTTCAATCATTAGGTAGCCACGCCCTAAAGCATACCCTGCTTTATGGTCTATTTGACTCTAAATGGAACCATAATTTACTAAATGAACATCATGCTGTATTGAAGAAGACTTGAAACGAGCGATTGAGACCATAAACTCATGTTTACAATGTTTACTGAGGTAATAAATCATGTGAGAAGTAGGGTCATTTTCTCATTGACTTCTATACAATCAGACTTCTTTTTGCACTTCACTTTACAGAACCAGAGGTTGTCGCCTGTATGGCACAACTGTTTAAGATGATTCCACACAACTGTGGCCTGTATCCAAAGGTTTTTCTTTCTCAATGAGCAGGACGCTCTCTCACCTCTGCTCTATATACTGTATCCTGAGTTTACTGGATCAGTGTGTACAGAGGCTTCACCTTCACCTTAGATCCTACTGCGTGTAGGATCAGGCGTATGTGCGAATCCTTATCAAGACAGAGTTGACCTCGAAATAAACACGCCTTTGAATTATTGTTGCAAATGGCAAATTCATATCAGTTTTAAAAAATGCAGTGGGGGAGATACAGCCTCTAAGGAATGTGCAAATAGTTAGAGCTTAAAATGTGATGTTACTGAGTCTCCAGCTAGCTTACTTGGGATTAAATCCATCTTGAAACACAGTATTTTAAGTGATTTGGATGTAAATATTTCTATATATCATTTCAGTTTTCTGTCCCTTGACTGAACAAATGAAGTGCATAGTAAAAACATTAAAAATATATATCCCAAAAAAATGAAGAAGGAATGAATGACGGAAAGATTACCCGAGAGCTCCCGCGGTGATGAAGACCACCCAGAGGTGTCCCAGATTGAGCGTAGCAGCATAGACGATCATCCCCACCAGAGACATGAAGTAGACAGCGAGAGTCGTCTGCCTGGACAAAAAAATGAAAGATGTACAACACTGAACACTATAATCATCATTATCATGATAAATTCAGTAGTACTGCTGCATTTTAACTCTTCACGTTACAGTAGGCACTGTATTAGACCACTGTAGCTTCTCAAGTGATTTAAAAAGGCTGATATCCTATTACATTCAAAATGTAAAAGGTACATAGTGGAGTTTTTGACCACTAGTAGCGCTATGGAGCAATGATTTTATGAGCTGCTTTATATGCCCACAGGGCATCTTTAAAACTCACTACATAATTAAAGACACTGATTAATATATGAGATACGTGTGGAGAGAATACACATGAGATTGTCACAAAAAACAGAAATGTCAGATATTGTCTGACATTTTGAATAAATGGTAGCACTTTGCTGATTTAAAAAAAAATATCTGTAATAAAGAAAAACACGTCCAATCATTTTAAATCTTATACAGCTCTTTAAAAAAGTGCAATACAAGATCCTAGATTCATAATAACGTTGAAATGTTGAAATTGACAGATGAACTGCAAAGTATTTGAGAACGGGTAATCAGAGTATGATTAAAATATGTATGAGAACAATTAAAATATCTGGATTAGACAACAAAGCCTGGCGGGACGCATTCCCCCATTTGCAAAACAAAACTCATGTAAATAAGACGGAGGGGGGTTGACTGAAACCCCCCCATAGAGCGGACACTGCTGTCACCACGCAGCCAAAAGGCCCATGAGGTCAGTAAGATCACTGTTAGATCAGCATGCTGCACCTGGATAAACAGACACAGAGCCCCAACAGCCAACACATAAACACTAAACAAGATCTGCAGCGAGATGAGAAGCAAAAAAATTCCCAACACTTGAAACTAGGGCTGTCAATCAATTAAAATATTTAATCGAGATTAATCGCATGATTGTCGATAGTTAATCGTGATTAATCGCAAATGAATCACACATTTTATCTGTTCAAAATGTATGTTAAAGGGAGATTTGTCAAGTATTAAATACTTGTATCAACATGGGAGTGGGCAAATATGCTTGCTTCATGCAAATGTATGTATGTATTTATTATTAGAAATCAATTAACACAAAACAATGACAAATATTGTCGAGAAACCCTCACAGGTACTGCATTTAGCATAAAAAATATGCTCAAATCATAACATGACAAACTGCAGCCCAACAGACAACAACAACTGTCAGTGTGTCAGTGTGCTGACTTGACTATGACTTGCCCCAAACTGCATGTGATTATCATAAAGTGGGCATGTCTGTAAAGGGGAGACTCGTGGGTACCCATAGAACCCGTTTTCATTCACATATCTTGAGGTCAGAGGTCAAGGGACCCCTTTGAAAATGGCCATGCCAGTTTTCCCTCGCCAAAATGTAGCACAAGTCTGGAGCGTTATTTAACCTCCTTCGCGACAAGCTAGTATGACCTGGTTGGTACCGATGGATTCTTTAGGTTTTCTAGTCTCATATGATGCCAGTCTTGTCTTCACTCTAGCTCCGCTTAAACCTAAAAATCACAAGTTGCGTTAATGCGTTAAAGAAATTCGTGGTGCTAAAACGAATTTGTCTTAAAGCGTCGTTATCGCGTTAACTTTGAGAGCGCTACTTGAAACAAAACACTTCTTCAGGAGGACAAACTGCTCTTCTTGTACTTTTCCTTTCTGACATTCGCCTTACTTGTAGGTTTTCGTTTTGTCCAACCAAATGCCACAGATCAGGGAGCCGACCATCCCCGCAATGACGATGGTGAGGCCAATCCTCCCAGCATTCACCTCTTCTCCCTAAAGCGTCAAGGAAGATAGGACGTAGATTAGTGACCTGGTGGCCCTTACATACCAAAGAAAGGCGAGGCAGTTTGAGAGAAAGTAGACATCATTTCAAGGGAGTTGAGGTGAAATGGAGTAAGTTTCTACATTAATCTGGTGTCACATCAATCTTTTATACGCCTCCTACAGATGGAGAGTAAAATGAAATTAGAAGTTTCGACAGGCAACATTATTCCATAACATTATACACATATCTTAGCAGCAGCCTGTATCCATACTTCAATAGAGAAAAGTCTATGCAATGCAAAATATAACAGCTGAACCAGCTTTTCAAGTCCTGAAATGTCAACCTATGGGAGGGTTTTGGGTAATATATATTATTACAGAGTAAACATGTCTATCCACATACAGACACGGTAAGCAGGACTTACAGGGTAATGCTCGATGATCATGCGATTCAGCAGCGTGCCAACAGCATAGAAACAACCCACGTTCAAACCTAGGAGTTGGGAAATATTGTCAAACAAAGTCTGAACACCACAAACCACAGGACAAAAACATTTTTCAGGAAACTTTACAGTTAAAGGGGAACTATGGCCAATTTTCAAAATTCATACATGTTATCCCTCTGGTCCAAGACAGTCCAAAAAATATTAGTAAACATGAACAACTCTCTCCCAAATCCTAAAACTCGAGCTTGTGATGTCATGGGGTATAAGGTGTGGAGCTGCTCCATAGACGATGAATAGGTGACACTGAGAGCACCCAGAGGAATGTTCTGAGTATATGGGAGCATTTTCTGTTTCACAAAGGACAGCACTACAATATAATAAAACTAATTTGGGTATAAAAAAGAAAACAAACATTCTCCCATTCATTGTCTATGGAGCAGCTCCAGACTTTATACCCGATGACATCACAAGTTCACAAGACTTACTTCTCTGGTTTCTGGCTTTGAGGAATAAGTAGCTCATGTTCACAAATGCTGACTGAACTTTCCTAGGCCGTTGAAATAACATATTGGATTAATTAATTTGGGTGGTCTTCCCCTTTAAGGAATGATTCAGCTAACTTCCTTAAAGAGGCTATATGTAAGAATCAGAAATTGCTTGTTCACAGCGACACCTGTGGCCGCAATGTCAACGAAGGTCAGCATCCTGTTGCTCGCGCTGGCGCTTGTGCTCGCGCATACATTGACATGAACGAGCACCGGTCTAAACAGTGAGGCAACACACGTCAGCTAACACACAATATCACTCTGTATTTCACCTGCTTGGCAGTAATGTTAGCTGACCAGACGAAGGTCTCTCCATGGATCAATGCTGATTCTAGTGCTGGCTTTTCCTGTTCAGCCCGCCGACCGTGGAGGGAACGGGGGGGGAGGGGGGAGACACCGACAGCGACACCCGGTCGGGACGATAACGTAACTCGCTGCGGAGCCCCGTCACTTCACAAGACACGGGAAACCTCTGTTGGTCTGGAGGAGCGGCAGCATTTATTTCTGCAAAAACGTCCACTATTCACTAGATATTCTCAGAGCTAAACTAACTCTCTGCAGTGTGTAGTGTGCGCGCGTTCACGTGGAGTTGGAGCGAGCCGAGCGCGGTGTGCAGGCAGCAGGCAGCAGGAGCATAGCTGCTGCGCGCTCGCGTACCCACACGCGAGCGCGCATGGGAATCCGACCCGTTAGGATTTATGCGAGTGAAAAGTTACAAATAGTCCCTTTAAGGGAATTATGAAATATTGTATAATGTGAGCAGTCGAAGGGTTTTGGTTTGCAGTTGTGTCAAATGAACCGAATCAGGCCGGTTTCAGAAACAGAGAGCCGAGGATTTCTATAAAAGGACAGGACAGCACGGAGTGTTTTTTCCTTGATCAAGATCACGTCAGTAACTCTGACATAAAGTGCACAGAAAGAACACACACACTCACAAAAAAAAAAAAACACTCACAAGATCATTAACAACACCATTTTTGGAAAATTGTTGAGAATAAATCTAGTGAGGACATAAAAAAACAACAGTGAATATACGTATATTGCAATACTATTTGCAGATATTACTGTGTAAATGAGCCTGAATATAACTGGACATTGAGGATCAGCAGCTACAGCTCAGTTTAACAGACAAAGACAGGTGGAGCTGCAGCCGGGCAGGACAGAGAGTGACAATCACAGGTAAGTCCGAGACCATGAACTCTGCATAGTTATCCTAATGATCATATGAGAAAGACACTAATAATAGTCACATGAATTGTGTCCTGTGAAATGACACGCTAAGGTCCAGCTAGGTGAAAGTGTTTCCGCTCTCAGTTGTCGGACGTAGTTGCTTGAGAAGCTCGACTAATTTCGACAGACGGCAAATAAACCAATAATTCCATATCTCGGAGACCTTTAACTTCATAAAATGTTTGATCTTCAGGTCACATCGATCACTTGTTAAACATTGTCAGACTATAAACAAACTTTGAACCTCTTCAGGAAACGCTCGCTCTCGTCTCTAAGAGCTTTTGAACAACTAGTGACCTTTATGGCATGTGATGATAAGATAAAGCTCGTTACACTTTAAAGGAGAGTCTTGAAAATCAATTAGTGGTTTGCTTTGGAATGAATGCCATTTCATTCAATATTGAATAAATAGATAAATAGATACGCCTGTGGAATAAACAAATATGGCTATGAAATAATCCTGAAATAAATAAATGAGGCGGTAAATATATAAATTAATTTCGATATAAATATAGAAATAAGTCACTTTAGTTCAATAAATAGTTTTTTATTTAACAAACATTTTTTAAAGGACTACTTTTATTTATTTCAGGGGACTTTTATTTTTCTAATGGCTAACAAGTTTGCCATATTGACTTAAAAGGTGATTATGTCAATGTCGTGTTCACAACGGGATAATCATGAGATCAGTTATTGCAGCTTTAATGGTTACGGTGAGACATAATACCGACAAAAATCAACCAAGATATTTCCCATGTTTTCTAACAGTTCAAACCACACGGATCATAAAATAACCAACAGTACCACCGAAAAAAAAAAACGTACTTGTTCATGTAAGTCCATAAAATGAAGACAAAAGAAATATTTCTGTTGAGAATGAATGATGACTGACCGTAAGTGATGATGAGGAGGATGAAGGGCCTGTTGCGGAGCAGCCTGAGAATAGAGGCCGTGTAGGAGTAGTGCTCTGGTGGGATGCTACGAGCTGTCGCCTGGGCCTGAGTCGGAGGAAGTTTAGGACGCTCCTGGAAGACTGATATATGGAGAGACCAAAATCAGCGTTAAACACAGTAAAGACATATACGCATATACCGCATGTATATTAAAATGCAGGTTACAGGTGAACTGGGAGATTAAGCCATGAGCAAATGCAGTCATGAACACAGACTGATGAAATTCATATGTCATATATCATATGTCCTGGTATATTATTGTCAAACATGCTGCATATCTTACATTTAAATTATGCTTTTGTGCTAATTCCCCCTTTCCTTTAGTGTGTTAAATACTTCTTGTTGTGTATGTATAAGGTCTGCAAAGTTACAAAGCCCAAAGTCCACGCCAAAGGGAGTTACTCTTCCCCACAGAAACACTGCTCCTGAACTGCCTGAAACGCCTCGCTTGAAGTCCCGCCTTTTCTTCCGTAACGTAGTGATGTCACCAAGTAACACATTTGCCTGTTAATACCTGCCTAGCGGCTAGTTTGGCACGCCCTCAAACAAAGCTAGTCAGAGCGGAGTTGGAGAGGAATCAGAAGAGTTTGGTTTGGTTGACCAATCACAACAGAGTGGGCCAGCTGACCAATCAGAGCAGACCGGGCTTTTTGGGCGGGGGCGGGAGCTCAAACAGAGCATTATAAGACAGAGGGTGAAAAGAGGTGCTGCAGCACAGCCGCTATGAGAAAAACAAAGTGTTTTTGAACATTAAAGCCTGTAAACATGTACTAGTAGAAACCCAAAATACAAGTATACACTTAAAAAATAAGCATAATAGGTCCTCTTTAAGATTTTGGCAGTATTTTGGCGATTTATTACTGCCTTGTTAACCTCTTCAATTCTTTGGCACCTTCACCATTACGAGCTCATGTTATACTATGAACTCTGTTCAAACCTCCAGAGCTGTAATTCAAATTACACTGCAGTGTTTATACAAATATACAAGTTTAACTGAATTGCAGGAAAATGTACATACAGTACAGTGCTGTATAATAATAGTGCAACCAGAAAAATTGGGTATGTCTCTCTCACTCAATTTCTTTTTACTTTGAAGCCGCTAAAGGGCAAATTCAAAGGGGAATGTTGGGTGAATTAAGGTGACTGTTGGACATCATGTTTCTCCTCTTTACACAAGGAAAGAGGGCTACAAACTTCCTAAATGTGAGAGGGGCATGGCGACCAAATGAGCCGTGGAACAGGACACATTCAGACACAGCTGGACAAGTCCACACATGTACACTACGCTCAACACACGTCCACACGATGCACGACACCCTCATATTCTTCCACTGAGCGTTTCTCAGGCTGAAGGCCAGTCAGCCGGCCTCTGACCATGAGGACGGTCATCTTGTGGGGTGACAACTGTGACGTGACCTGCTTCAGTCTGCTGAAGAGTGAACGCACGTTCCTCCAGGCTTCATGGGGAAACACAGATGTCTGTCTTTGTGGTTCTTGGAGCTGAACCAGCCTCTTCTCTCCGCCAGCAAATCAGACCTGAGGGTTTGTGTAACCAGTAACCAGTTCTCACTAATCCTATTAAACTAACCGGCTCTTTGAGTCAATAATGACCTCCGCTGCATTTTACTACACGTCGTTGTTACTCAAAAGGAAATGCTAAGTTTCGTTAATTTAAAAAAAAAATGGTTTGTGAATGCTAATTTTCCTTTTCACCACCCCCGGTGATTCCCCTCATCCAGTCAACCAGATCCACTCCTTTATTATGTCTTATTGCAGACTTTCTCTGTGGTTAACGTCGGCTGTCTTTAGAGGAAAGGCAGCAGCCAAACTTCTTCTCTCACCTCTCTTTGCACACAGTTTATGCAAATCTCCTAAAATCCTGGGACTTTGTCTGCCCTGCTGACTCACAGGCTTGTTGCGGCGCCACAGATGGCCCTGCCAGCAGGACAACCCTCACACATGGCATCTCGCATGTATGTGTGAGGGTGTGCTATGTCTGTGAGTAGATGTGTCATATCATGAAACCACTGTGGCCAACTGGTGTGAATTATCTCACTGGAGTAACCCAGAGCAGCACATCCATTGGTATAAACCATAACATGACTGAAGGTTAGGGGAAAGTCTGTACGGCCTGTAGAGAATCACTGATCGCTGATCAATAAAAGGGATAGTTCGGGTGTTTTGAAGTGGGGTTGTATGAGGTACCTATGCTATATTTAGAATATTTTCACAGGTTTACCTTGCCATGAGACAGCTATACAGTCTATGTTTCTGACGGGGAACTGAAGCCGTTTTCTATGCTCTTGTCAAAGCAACCAGACTCCCTTGAAAAAAACAGTAATTTACCTTGCAGGACACAGGAGTTGCTGGTCTACTGCTGCCTTGATAGGTTAGTTTGTTTGTGCTATTGTGTGACTTCGGTTAGTTCGGATTCACCAAAATCACACAATAGCACAAACAAACTAACCGATCGAGGCAGCTGTGGACCAGCAACCCTCGTGTTCTGAGAGCTAAAATTACTGTTTTTTTTTAATGGAGTCTGGTGGCTTTGGCGAGAGCATAGATGGATACAACAGCTTCAGTTCTTCGTCGGAAAGGGCTGTCTGACGGCAGGGTAAAGCGGTAAAAATATTCTAAATATAGCGTACACTTAAACTGCTAATATTTTTTTTTAGGTGAGCCTTTCTTTTAGGTGTCTAAAATACGTTTTGCTGCCGGTCCGGTCCACAGCAGTACATTGCTTTGCTTCCGTGTGGTAACTCTTGTCTGCTTCTCCAAGCAGGGATCATGCCATCCGTCATCTACTGTAGGTAATACACTGACTATGTATAAGTACCTCAAACAACCCCACTTCAAAACACCCAAACTATCCCTTTAAGACAGCAAAAGCTTCTGTCTTTCTACTCAATATCTTTCCTTCTCTTTATACTCACAACCCTGGCAGTCAGTCTGAATGTTGTACATGGTGCCACTATGGAATGCCTTCACAAGCATCCTTTTGTGTTTCTGAATGCAGAACGCTTACGAGCGCCCTCGCCCTCCCCCTGGCCCGACGGGACAACAGCTTTTTCATGAAACTTGTTCCTCCTCTCCTACAACTACCAAACCCACTGTTCTCTATAGAGGAGTACATACTTAAACCCTCGTTTGTTATTGTATTCTGACTAACTGCTTATGTTAGTAATCTACCTCCCTGCATATGATTCTAGTTTTAAAAAAAAACAAATGTGATTGATGTGAGTTGTGATCGCGATTTAATCATGCGATTAAAAATATAAACTGAAATACGAGGGAGTGGTGGGAGAAAGAGAAAATGCATGAGCAGCAGATATAAAGCAGACCAAGCCTTTTTCCTATCAACTCATATCCTGTTTGTCACATCAAGCCACTTCCTTCTACCAGAAACTGTCCCTTTGTGATCATAGATCCTCTATTTCTAGTAACTAACATATACTTTACAAAATAACGCTGCTCAGTATGCCGAAGCGCTCGTGACATTTCTCCTGACCTCTCTTGTACCACAACAGTATCTTTTTTGTGAATCTCTCCTTCAGGGGAGGGTTTTGTGTTGGTGGGAACATGCAGGTCAGCACTTTTCTTGTCCACTGCACTGAATGGTGCTTCTTGTCAGAGTGGAAGTGTGCTGTACATTAAAACCATCATCAGGTGGATCCACTGAATGAGAGAATCCCACGGGCCTGAGCAGTAAAAAGGGTCCAGACAATAGACATGAAAAAGTCTGAGTGTGTTTCTGAGGGACTGGGTAGATGTCACCTTGTTTGACTTCATTCACTTGACTGCTTCATTGACTACCTCGCCTCTCTATCCATTCACAAAAAAAACCAACGGTTACACGGTACAGTAACATCAGTTTTAAAATAGCATTTAAATCCAGTTAATCTACATATGTAAATTCAAAAACTGCCGAAACTGCAAAAAACACGTTACGCTTCAGGGTGTCTAGCCATGCAGAAAGTTTCAGTTTTATCTGTAGTGGTTTTAAGATGTCTGCATGGCTAGATAACACGAGTAGGAAGTTAAGTGTTATGTGGACTGACTAACTGATCTCACCGAAGACAACCAGGATGAAGAGTAAGGTGGCCACTCCTGCTGTGATGTAGAACATAACGCTGATGTGGTGAGCCAGCTCGTCCATGTCGTCCACATTAGGCACCAGGATGGGAGGCACAAGGAACCCGATGGCAATACCCAGCTGTAAGACAATGAATATTATACTGTATATTAACACAAATTAAAGAAAAAGTGTTCAGAAGTGAACACACATGATTGTCTCCTAAGTAACGTCAAATCAAGGTTGCTTTTAGGGCTGGGCAATATGACGGTATATATTGTCAAAACGATATATTTTTCGATATCAATCCTATCGCGACATGGGTTAGGCCTGTATTTATCTATTTTTTTCTCTATAATTCACTTAAAACTGTTATGTTCATTTTGTACTCAAGTTCTTAGAATGAGAAAATACTCAGTACTTTTCATTTGTCAAGTATTTAATTCACACTTAAGTATACAAAAATAGGCTTTACCATGTAGTTATTTCATACTGACTATTTACTTATTGAATTGACATTAAACGTGCTATATTGTGATAGATATCGTTATCGTGATAGACGATTTTGGCCATACCGCCCAGCCTTAGTTGCTTTGTTGTCACTTATTTTCTAAGTCTCAAACGTACTGACTGAATGGTACCACAATCTGTATTTAGAGGTTATTATTTCGACACATATATTAAAGTAATTTAATATTATTTATTAATTTAAATGTAAATTGAATAACTTTAAGACCCAATTCATTTCTAAAAGTAGATGGGAGCAGTGTTATCTCTCAAACAAGCTCTGCTACAGAATCACTCATCTGAAACTCGCATGTGCAGGTCAATGAAACAGAAAACCATCTCAGAGTAGTTATTCTCTTATTACTATCAAATCAGGTTGCTATATGAACATGTTTTAACGGTAGAGCTGCAACGATTAATTAACAACTAAATTAATTGCCAACTATTTTGATAATCGTAATAAAAGTAATTTAAGAAAAAAAAAAATTCTCTGATTCCAGCTTCTTAAATGTGAATATTTTCTGGTTTCTTTACTCCTCTATGACAGTAAACTGAATATCTTTGAGTCGTGGACAAAACACGATATTTGAGGACGTCATCTTGGGCTTTGGGAAACACTGATAGACATTTTTCACCATTTTCTGACATTTTATAGACCAAACAACTAATTTATTAATCAAGAAAATAACCAACAGATTAATCGTCAATGAAAATAATAGTTAGTTGCAGCCCTATTTAACAGCATCTATGTCATCCGACTAATTCACCACAGAACTTCACAATTGGGAAAAAGCGTTTTTACAATTTAAACAAAGACAAAGTATGACGAGGAGGTTTCAGCAAACAGTTAACACAATTTTCTCTGGGCCCTCACACCGAGACACTAGAAGTCCTATGTGACTCTGGCATCCAGTGCGGCTGCATTCTCCACAGACAGCTGCCTCACTATGTGGACCCTGCTTTTAGATTCCCACAAACCTGGTTTCCCAGAACTCCTATGGAACAAGCGGTGGAAACCTCTTTCTCACCGAACCACACCGAGGCAAGGTGAGAGGGGATACCGAGGACGAACACGGTGGCCACCGAGCACACAAACTGGCCGAAGAAAGTGACTGGGAACAGATCGGGACTGGCGCTACCAATTTTTATCCAAGCACCGATGCAGTTAAAGGCTGACCCGACGACGACGACGTCCCGGATCCCCCTCTTGTCCAGGAGCCACAGGACGGGCAGAATGAGCGGGATGTAAGTGAGCAGGTAGATCATGGACAACCAGTCGATGGCCAGAGAGTCAATGTTGTAGAAGCGCATGAATATGTCGCTAATGATGCCGTACTGAAGCCACATGGAGGCATTGCTGGCTGAGACGGCGCTGAAGAGGAACAGCATGGACCAGCGACGGTGGTAAAGTTTGGTCTCAGCCCCGGGGACCAGCTCTGCCCGGTCGCCGTGAAAAGCCTGGACGTCTAACCGTGACCCAGTGGAGATGGCTCTGCCTAAAGGTCCTGGAGTCCTCCACTGCAGCGAAGCGAGGCCCGGAGCTGGGTTCTTTGCAGCCTTGGACCACGGCCACTCTTCACCACCGAGTTCAGAATTTGCATGGTTGTCCTTCAAAGTATTGTTTTGTGGCATTTTAACTGTCCTTAGAGTGGGCCCCTGGAGCGTGAGAGGTGAGAGGTCTTAAGATTTCGGAGCTTGTGTCCCAGCAGCTCGCTGTCCAGCGTGCAAACTGCCTGCAGAGAGAAAGACGGTGTTCCCAGAGAAGCCGGAGAGCGAGCACAGCTGGAGTTACTATTGCCTTTAGTGTCCTGATTCGCAACTCATTGCATGTGATGGCCTGGAGCCTCTATACCACATGTCCATATATTCATCACCTTCAGTCCTGTCATGTGATGTTAATATAAGAAATCTTCCCATTCCACTCCAAACCTTGTTTTACCTCTTTAGTGAACTGTCTGAATGATAGCGACCCCGGAAAACAAAAGAATATCTGTTGAACTTTAAGTCTTGTGTGAAGGCTAACTCATGTGAAGGATTTTTGCGGTTTGCCTCAACAAGTTAATGTTTCCAAGTCTTTGTTACTGGTCACCTACAGATCCCTGTACTGTTTAGGATAACACCTAGAATATTCCTCTCCTCCAATCATTTTGTATGCATGCTGATTGCACTGATTTTGTTTTGTATGTTGTTTATAAAAATCATAACTTTTTAGAGCCAACCGCAATGTGATGTCTTTGAGATATGACTTTCTTTGACTTATATTTAGGGCTGTTCCGAATACCATTTTTTGTGAGAATTATTCGAAGTTTCACGGCGTGGTGCAGAGCAGCAGGCTGACATGTTCTTCTGTCTCCATCTCCCCCGTTTCAGTGCCCGGGACAGTGCCGCTGCCACACTACTGTTCACATACACGCACCTCTAAACAATATTAATATGTTGAATATGAATAATGAATAATGTTGTGGGATTATTCCTTATTTCACGGGCTATTTTGGGATTTATACAGTACATGATTATTACATATATATATATTTAAAAAAAATTTAAAAAACAAAGCATTCGATTACTGATTTGGAGGTTGATTACCATGGCAACGGTCGAAGATTCGAAGCATTCGGGACAGCCCTACTTATATTCCTTCTTTTTGACCATTGAAGGGGTTGATATGATGAAATGTGCCGATATAAAGGCAGTTTGGATGCCTAGACCGTACTCTTTAATACGGCTTGATGTGAAGAAAACTCTGATATCTCCAAGTGTACTGGCTCTGCGGAGGTGTCAGCCGTAATTGTGAAGGCGGCTTAGAATGTGGTGTTAAAGCTGTCTGAAGACGTTGAATACACAAAGATTTACAGGTTGAAAACAGATGATTTGTTAAAAGGCAACATGCTCATTAAATGCTTACTGCATCCAAAAACACAGTTTGTGCTCCGGGTTACACACAGCTCATTATCCAGCACTAAGCGATGACTTTTCGGTGACATTTTAACTTGAGAGTTGATGCACTGTAAGTTGACTCAAGTGTTGTTTGTCTCAAAGTGTCAAATCTGGCGGCACGACGCTGATCTTTGCGATCCTGCCTGTTTATTTGGCTGCTCGTGTGGATTTTAAAATGCCCTGCTGCCTTTGTGTGTTGTTATTTATGTGAAGTGACCATCACAAGTCACCCAGTCAGGGAACCAGAGGACAATATCCATGCAATGTCCTAACATACTGCGTGTTTAACATGTAATAACTGGTCTATCACATTCAAAACAAAGTCATTCTGTATGTATTTAATATGACTCATCTAATGTGAATAAACCGCAAGTACAGCCGTTAGCTACCGGTTAGGTTTTGGATAGACTTCAAGATTCTGCCCACACAATGCTTGAAGACGTGTCAAACATGCTTGTATTCTTATTCCTGTCATTTTTCCAAATCTGGTTTAGGTGTTACCTGGACCAGGACCAACATCTGTAGAGCAGCTTTGCCAGAAGACCTGAGGGCATCCAAACCTGCTCACAGCTTCAAGACATATCTTTTCCAGTGTAGTTAAATTATCGATTGTTCCATTGCTGCGTTTTACAGGTGCAGTGTGTAGGATCTGGCAGCTTCTAGCGGTGAGGTTGCAGATTGCAACCAACCGAAGCTTCTCCCGTGTGCCAAGCGTGCAGGAGAACTACGGTGGTTGACGCAAAAAACGTGAATGGCCCTCTCTAGAGCCAGTGTTTGGTTTGTCCGTTCTGGGCAGGTTGTTTTCATACACCATTCGTAGCTATACCTACAAAAAAAGTAAATGCACTGCATTTCAAGCAAAAATACTACTCGTTAATCACTGGGAACGATTCGATTATTTTTCGAAAGACGTAATTGCGAACAAGGAAGTATAAAGAGCGGTGAAAACACCAGACTTTCGCCCAGGAGACCGCTGTTCGTGTCCCGTGTGAAAGCAGAAGTCAACTTTGATTTATTTGTCATGTGACTTCCGTACTTAAATTACGCCACTTCCAGTGTTATTTTAACCCAAACCACGATCTTTTCCTAAACCTAACTACATCGTTTTTGTCGTGGGAACTTCCGTACTTAAGTTACGCCACTTCCGGTGCGATATAACTACTTCCAGTGTGGCGTAACTTAACCACGATCTTTTCCTAAACCTAACTAAGTAGTTTTGATACCTAAACCTAACCAAGTTGTTTCCTGTGAAGACGGAATTTTACTTTGAAAAGACTGGAGTGGAAATTGACGCTGGACATTGGTAGGAAAACGCACGAAAAATGATGAATAACTTTTCGTAAGATATCATACGAACCGTTGTATGAGAATACGTTGTTCTGGGCTACTGTCGAAACATGGCGGCCAGTTCCATGAAGAGGATCCGCTCCCTATGTAGATATAAACGGCTCATTCTAGGGAAACACAACCGCTTGTATTTTCAGGTGATTATACAAGTAAGAAAACATACTTGATCCCCCTAATTGTTACACACTGTCCCTTTAACTCACACTTTGATATTGTTGATTTACACAAATGTGGATCCTTTATTAGTTTGTTACTTTCAGACATCTTATTGTCTTTTTTGTATTACACTTTCTGTGTTTACTATTATGGTCATGTCTGAGGGCAAGCTTAAAGAGGTTGTTCACTCTAATTGTGAACCTTTGTATCCATGTGTTCCATGCTGATGAATAATAAGTGGCTTTGTGTTGACAACATAGTTTTATATGTGTGTAGATATATGTTAAACATTAGAGAGACTGTTTTATCTCTCACTGTTATAATTTACAATATACCCTCATAAAAAGTTATATATGAATAAGGTGGCTGTATAAATGTGTCTCTTCTTGCATGCTGGTCCACAGTATATTGCTGCCATTCATTCTCTCACATTCTCAGCGAGTGATGTTGTGGCTTGAACGCACTGTGGGCGTCTGGTTGTGCGTAATTACGCAAACGTGCCAAAACAGTAGTGGGAACGTACGCACAATCGGTGGTCAGTGGAGCTATTAGTTTAATCAGTGACCAAGAAGGTGAAGAGCTGACTCTTGGCCTACTCGCTGACTATAGAGCACAGTGTGTGTGTTTCACAGCCTTACCTGATTCCCGAAGACTCCGATGGAGCAGGCGGTGGACACCTCCTCCGATCCGAACCACACCGACGCGATCCTCGACGGCATCCCGAGGATGAACACCTGCGCGAACGAGCAGCAGAACTGCCCCAGGAAGGTGACGGCGAACAGGTTGGGCCTGACGCTGGCCACCTTGATCCACGTGCCCGCGCAGTTGAGCGCGGTGGCCACCAGCGCGATGACCCGCAGCCCCTTCTTGTCCAGCAGCCAGGTCACCGGGAAGATGAAGGGAATGTACGTCAGCATGTAGATCATGGACATCCAGTCTATGGTGAAGGCGTCCACGTCGTAGAACTTCATGAAGATGTTGTTGATGATGCCGTACTGTATCCATTGGAAGGAGTTGCACAGGGAGTAGGAGCTGAACAGGAGGACGATCATCCAGCGCCGTTTGTACAGGCGGGTGGGCTGCGGTGCGTCGTGGCCGTCCAGCTGGCTCTTGTCGCCGGCGCGCTGCACCGCGTCCCCCGCCTCCAGCTTCACATGGTTCTCCGAGTCTGCCTTACTTTGATCCTCGTTTAGTTCAGCGTCTCCTAACGGCAACGCTTCTTTCTCACTCATGGTAGTAGCTAAATATACTCATGGAGTATAAACTTTGCACTCAACACTGCAAACTAACCTGAAAGTGGCTGCAAGTCGCCCTGTTTCATGCATGAACACTAAAACATCCAGCGCTTCCCCGATCAGTTAGCGACAGATTTGGCCTACAACAACTTCATGCTTTCAGCTAAAAAGAAGAACCAAAAACATGTTTTCAAATCTCCACAGTAGTCAATGAACAAGTAAGTGCAGACTCTACAACTTTAAGCGGCATTTCCTCCCCCCGGGGTTGAAGCTACTGCACTTCAGTAGACGACTTTACGCGTAAAAGTTTGCACAAGTTCAATAAATTAGAGTTGATTTCATGAATGGATATGATCCTAGCGTGTGATCCACACGTGTAGTAAGTAGCGCCTGCTACCCTCTCCACCCGGACCTAAAAACCGCTTTGGGATCTTGAAACAAGTCGGTCAACTCAGACACAAGGGCGGAGTTTCAAAAAATGCTCTTTGGTTGGTATCTGAGCAGCCTGTAACACTGAGTTATCTCACGTTTTTACAGTTAAATGTCGCCCATTTCTTCTCTGATAAAATCTCTGTTGTGGAATTTGTAAAACATGCACATTATAACCTCTTTTATTAGCCCACAACTGCTTCAAACACTGCACATACTATATAGCAGGTTATTTATTTGGCCACTTGCTTAACAAAAATGGAGGGATCGTAATAAAAGGTGAATGACGTGAACGCCTCAGTTGTGTTCAAGGACAGAACTTAATTCATACACTCACTCGGGGCAAGCTATGAATGATTATGTTGTGCTTTAGAAAATGAGCTACTGTCATCTACTGGTGAACAGCGCCATCTACAGAAGGGACTCCCTCATCACAGAAATAAAAAATGTCCCCTGTTATCAGCACCAGTGCAGACAGTAGGCAGGGATTTTTTGGCATCATTGGGGAAAAAAATGTCCATAATAACCTTTCAGCATATTGTAATTCGAGTGTGCTGAGAGATAACTAGACCTCTGCACGTCCTCATGGCTCTGTTTTCAGGCTTTAAAAAATTACAGGTCATTTGAGAGAGAGAGAGAGGGCGTTCCTATTGGCTGTGCTCTGGCTGGTGGGCGGTGCTTGGTATTTCTTCAACTGATCTCAACATGGCCGCCGGGTCACAAACTTTCTCATTTTACAGCTAAACAGTGCACTACGAGATGTTTCTGAAAACATTTGAGGCGAGAAATAGGCATTTCAGTAACAGAATATTGATTCGTATTTGATCAGCGCTGCCTAGTTTGACCGTTCGATCGGAGTTCGCGAGTGATTGACAGCTGCTCAGAGACGACGGCAAGGCTCCAGCTCGGCTCTGATTGGTTGTTTTCCGCCGGTCTGTGAAATCTTGCAGATGCCGTTAGGAGGACCGGAGGACACAGAGGCACATGATTTTTTTTCAGATTACCTGTCTCATGCACTACTGTCATGATATAGTGACTGTTTCATTAAAAAATACTTTTTTTTTTTGTTCCATTTCTACCCACTGCAGCTTTAAAGGGACTATTTGTAACTTATCACGCGCATAAATCTTAACGGGTCGGAATCCCATGCGCGCTCGCGTGTGGGTACGCGAGCGCGCAGCAGCGCTGCTCCTGCTGCCTGCTGCCTGCTGCCTGCCTGCACACAGCGCTCGTTCTCACTCGCACGGCTCGCTCCAACTCCACGTGCACGCGCGCACACTGCAGAAGAGTTAGTTTAGCTCTGAGAATATCTAGTGAATGTGCAGTGGACGTTTTTGCAGAAATAAATGCTGCCGCTCCTCCAGACCAACAGAGGTTTCCCGTGTCTTGTGAAGTGACGGGGCTCCGCAGCGAGTTACGTTATCCCGACCGGGTGTCGGTGTCTCTCTCCCCCCCGTTCCCTCCGCGGTCGGCAGGTTGAAGCAGGAAAAGACAACACTAGGATCGGCATTGATCCATGGAGAGACCCTCCTCTGGTCAGCTAACATTACTGCCAAGCAGGTGAAATACAGAGTGATATTGTGTGTTAGCTGACGTGTGTCGCCTCACTGTTTAGACCGGTGCTCGTTCATGTCAATGTAGCGCGAGCACAAGCGCGAGCGCGAGCAACAGGACGCTGACTTTCGTTGACATTGCGGCCACAGGTGTCGCTGTGAACAAGCAATTTCTGATTCTTACATAGAGTCCCTTTAACACAAAGAAAGCATAAAGGCATGAATAAGAAGCCTGTGGAGGTCAGAAAGGATCACCTGAAAGGCATCACATTTAATAAATATCTTCTCCCACATCAGCATTATGACCAGTACACAAGTCGAGACCCTTTGAATGCCCATTCTTCAACTGCACAGACGTCTCTTTTTTTGGTAAGCGTTTTTTTGTGTTAGGATCTCGACTTGACATTCTCTTTGTCCACAATCAAATCTGTCGAAAATCTCCTGAGCATTATCGATATTTACACACTGAAACACATTTATAAACACAAAAATCTCAAAACATGACAGGATGACAAAAAGGTGCTCTTTGTGACACTAAAGATTTGCAAAAAATACCGTATCGTCTGAGTCACCTGAACATGCAGGTTGCTTTTTTTTTTTTTCAGCTCACAATGTAAACATAGACTGGTTGATAATTTCTACCCATTGAGCCGTTTAAGTTCACACACAGATCACGCAGGTGAAAGCAAAGAGACGAGCACAAGCAAAAATAAATAGTTTTGGACACTGCTTGTTACAGTTTGGGGTCCGTACTGTGGTTGTGTGGCAGACGTTTCGGCCTGTCATGTTAACGTTCGTGTTTTGAACAACATTTATAGACACATCTCCCGTCAGTCTCTCTCCCTCTCTCCGTTGAGGTCAGTCATCGGTTCGCGGCGCGTCCTCGGTAGTCAGGTCAGTGCTGGTAGTGTGGTACGGTGATGTGCTGGTGATGGTAGCTGCCGTGATGAGGAGGGTAGAGGAGGTCGGGGGTCTGAGGGGCCAGGCCGGTGCACAGGGGCTCGTGGCTGCTCAGCACGGAGGACAGATACTTGGCCTCCTCCGTCAGCTGCTTCACCTCTTTCCTCAGGGCGGTGTTCTCCTTCTGCAGGTTCTCGCTCTCCTGGAAACAAACAGGGACCGGAGGTTTGTTTATTAGTGATACAAGCGGTTCTGTAACATTATATCCTTTGCATATTTTAGTGCTTTAACCACAAATCAAAGTATATTTTACCTCTGAACATTTTCCAAAGCATAATATTTTTATGAATGTATGGATGGCAATAACTGTCTGTCGGTTGGTCCACCAATTTGGTCCAGCTTAAAGGTACAGTGTGTCAGATTTGGCGGCATCTAGTGGTGTGGTTGCAGATTGCAACCAACCGAGAACCCCTCCGCTCCACTCCTTCCTTTCCCAAGACTGCGGTAACGTGAGCCACCGAGTGCAAAACCGTGGTAACGCTGTTCGCCTCGCTCAGACTCCATCCTTACCATAATAACACTACTTTAGGAGCAACGAAAGTCTGCAGCTCACGTTAGTTTTCTGACACGGAGTTTCACAAGCGTGTCGGAGAACTATGGTGGCCTTCTGGTAAAGTAAAAACGTGAAAGGCTCTCTCTAGAATGAAAACATACACGGCGGACTCTGTGAAGAGGACCTGCTCCCTGTAGATGTAGATATGAAGGGCTCATTCTGAGCTAACGAAAACACAACGATTCTCAGTTTCAGGTGATTATATACTAATGAAACCATAGTTATGAATATTCCATTTCTGTTAATAGATCCCTTGAAATGCTACACACTGTTCCTTTAATAACTATAATCTAATAATAAATCTAATAAAATTATACTTTGGTTTATGATCAAATACCTGCCAAACTAATAACATGCCCACCAGCTCCAGCTGTACTTTGTGTACATTAGCAAATGAGCTTACTAGTGAACTTAATAAACACCATGCTATGCATTAGCATCTTAGCATTGCTATTGTAAGCATGTTAGCAGGCTGGCTTCAGTCTATGACTCAAAGCATCACTGTACAGCCTCACAGAACTGCTGGCACGGCTGTAGACTCTCAGTCTTGTTTCCAATTACATAACAGCTATTAGTTTCCATTCAGTTCAGTAGGTGTCAGTATCAACATGTAGATGTGATGACATGATGTTCATTATGATCGAATGTCTATCTCAAACGTCAAAAAAGTCTCTTCAAGTATATTATTTACATATTGCACACATGCTATGTGAAGACCAGTCATGCTAGGAACATTTTTTTACTGTATATAAAAAAGAATAAGTGAAAGTATTTGGCAGTAATTTAGGCTAAAGTGTACTTTTAAATTGGCTAAAAGGCTAAAACAGTGGTATGCTACTATTATTTTTGTCCAGTTACCTTAAAACCAGCTGGTAACGCAGGTGAAATAGGCCCTTTTCACAGCAGCCATTTTGACATGTCATAGCAATGTAAACACAGGGGATCAAATTAATTATGGTCCCGATCTATTTAGTGACTCACAGCCATTCCAGTGAAGGAACAGGGCCATAATTAATGTTATTAATTACACCTGTGTTTACCCCGCAATGACATGTCAGAATGGCTGCTGTGAAAAGGGCCAAGGAATTTTTTTATTACCAGAGAACAATGCCGTAACTTAAGTAATAAAAGTATTTTCACTGTCGTAGAGGAGCTTTTAAATCTATTCAACTTGTTACTTGTTTGGTAAAAACACATTAAAAATCTACAGCATGCCTTAGTACTTTACCATGAGGTAAAGTTATAAAAATGCATTGTACTTCGACATCAATCTATGAATGCTGATTCAAACACAAACTGCCTGCAGCTCACTGAGCATCACAATCTTAGAAGCTGCCATTCTAACATTTTGGATGACGTAAGTAGACCCACATTTTCCAAAACAAGCTCTCAGATCATCAACTTCAGAGTTCATATAAGTAGAGCAAACTATAAGCGAGTGGCTGAAAGCAAAAAAAAAACTTTTCGGTGTGGGAATAGCAGGCGAGAAAATCTTCCACTTGGTTAATGAAAAGGTCATCACACCGTGGCCGAAAGACTCTATCTAATACTGAGCTGTGGGTCCTTACTGTCACACAACCTTTGGGCAAACCCCTGCACATGCGTCACTTAGCCAAATACAGCCCACTGCTATCGGCGCTTTACAAGAAGTGACTGCCTTTTTCTCCCCTTCTGCCCACGACATGCAATTTACACAGAAGAAAAAAATACTACTGAAGAAACAGGAAATAAGCCACGGTGTCATAGAGAGGGAAAATTTGCCTTCCTGTTTATCTGGTGAGACGATGACAGAGAAACCACAGAGTGTGCTCTGTGGTCCCCTGGTGTTCTCTGTGACTGGCAGGCTTGAGAGAGTGATAATATGCAACGTACTTCACAGGAAGGATTCACATCTCTGGATCTACTGCTGCCTACGGTGTGGTGTTTATGAAGGTCAAAATCTCTGATAAAGTTACACAGAAACAGCTGCTCTGAAAACATCACGGTGTACACGAGCACAGCACAAATCATCTCGGCTTGAACTTGAACGAGGAAGTCGCACAGATAGTGGATGTGCGGTCAGCGTGTAGAGTTATTGCAGGTTGTAAAGGGTCCATAAGATCATTGCATCATTAGTGGAGAGGTCACTGTGTTCGTATAGACCTGCTGCACACGCAAGGTAACTGAAATCCCGACACAGTCTCACGGCAGTTCGTGAAATAGTCACGAAATTGAATCTATTTGATTCATGTACATAGACATGAATTTCCGCCCCAGTGTTTTCAAAATAAAACTACTTAGGTTTAGGAATAGATCAACTTGGTTAGGCTTAGGCAACAAACTACAAAAGATTGTGGTTAAAATAACTCTGTAAGTGTCGTAACCTGACTTTCTCCCTATGTGGCGCTCTTTATACTTCTTGGTTCACAATTACGTGGCTTACATACGAATTGATTTCGTGCTGACAATCATGAAGAAAAAATGTGAAATCCGTGTCCATGTACACGAATCAACGGATCACATTTCGTGACTATTTCCCGAACTGCTGTGCGACCAGTTCTGGAAATCCAGATTGAAGAAACGCCCGCGCTCTTTTGGAAGTTTTAGTTGAATAAAAGACAAGCCAAGTCAAACAAGTACAAGCTGAAACAACACTGACTACCAACTATCACAGGAGACGAGCTGCATGAAAGGACAATGGGGGCAACAAACAAAGCGGCCGGCCCGAACACCCTTCTGTTATCACATTCGGCGCTGCAATCTCTGGTGCTGGATTCTGCTGCAAAAAAGGGAGTGATTTGCCCACACGTGCTAATTTATTCCTGAAGCTTCTGCAAAACACACAGAGAGCAGCGTCCAAGTGTGCAGCAGCCCAACAGAAGCCATGACACATCGCCACATGGTCAGGTAGCGTTTGG